>VNJR01003827.1:0-74027 GCA_008042585.1 Drosophila punjabiensis
ACTCATTAGTGCATTTTGGTATAAATTAAAATTGGTTAATAAACTTTTTCAAAAAATATATTTGGGTTGAGGTTAGGTGTTCCGCAGCATGTTTCCAGCAACATTTACCTTTATTAGGATGTTGAGAAACATGTTTTCAGCCACATTTCGTTTTTCCTCTGCCCTCAGCAGTGTTTAATTAAAGTTTTTCAAAAGTTTTGCTTAATTATCCAGTTCCTACTTGTTTACTCACATAAAAACAATTGTAAACTGATTTAACTATGTAAAGTTTACCAATTTAACTATTTGAGTGTAACAACACTGTTAACAGGATAATCAAATTAGCCACCATCCGTTTTCAATTAGTTATTAATGCATTTCCCACTCATTAGTGCATTTTGGTATAAATTAAAATTGGTTAATAAACTTTTTCAAAAAATATATTTGGGTTGAGGTTAGGTGTTCCGCAGCATGTTTCCAGCAACATTTACCTTTATTAGGATGTTGAGAAACATGTTTTCAGCCACATTTCGTTTTTCCTCTGCCCTCAGCAGTGTTTAATTAAAGTTTTTCAAAAGTTTTGCTTAATTATCCAGTTCCTACTTGTTTACTCACATAAAAACAATTGTAAACTGATTTAACTATGTAAAGTTTACCAATTTAACTATTTGAGTGTAACAACACTGTTAACAGGATAATCAAATTAGCCACCATCCGTTTTCAATTAGTTATTAATGCATTTCCCACTCATTAGTGCATTTTGGTATAAATTAAAATTGGTTAATAAACTTTTTCAAAAAATATATTTGGGTTGAGGTTAGGTGTTCCGCAGCATGTTTCCAGCAACATTTACCTTTATTAGGATGTTGAGAAACATGTTTTCAGCCACATTTCGTTTTTCCTCTGCCCTCAGCAGTGTTTAATTAAAGTTTTTCAAAAGTTTTGCTTAATTATCCAGTTCCTACTTGTTTACTCACATAAAAACAATTGTAAACTGATTTAACTATGTAAAGTTTACCAATTTAACTATTTGAGTGTAACAACACTGTTAACAGGATAATCAAATTAGCCACCATCCGTTTTCAATTAGTTATTAATGCATTTCCCACTCATTAGTGCATTTTGGTATAAATTAAAATTGGTTAATAAACTTTTTCAAAAAATATATTTGGGTTGAGGTTAGGTGTTCCGCAGCATGTTTCCAGCAACATTTACCTTAATTAGGATGTTGAGAAACATGTTTTTAGCCACATTTCGTTTTTCCTCTGCCCTCAGCAGTGTTTAATTAAAGGTATTCAAAAGTTTTGCATAATTATCCAGTTCCTATTTGTTTACTCACATAAATACAATTGTTACCTGATTTAACTATGTAAAGTTAACTATTTGAGTGTAACAACTCTGTTAACAGTATAATCAAATTAGCCACCATCCGATTTCAATTAGTTATTAATACATTTCCTACTCATTACGCCACTGAAGTGCCCATAAGTGGAGCTGCTGATTAACTTTTCGCACTGATTTTCCCCCCGGTGGCCATTAATTAATCAGGGAAAAATAACGGAGAGCCAATCAATCGGCCAGAGAGAGCGCGATGGATATTTATTAAGCTCGCCGCTATTGTTGTTGGCCAACTGTGTCAATTGCTGTTTGATCAACACTCGTCGTCGGTGTTCATTGGGTCCGAGTAGCAGCAGCAGAAGCAGTCGCAGCAGTCGGACGATGATAATAATTGACGATTTAATTTGCTTGTTTGAAGACACAGATAAAGAGCGGCCAGCACTTGACCACACACACAGTGGCACAGACGGGGAAAAACGAGATAAAGGGGCTGGCCCGAATGCTTGCATTACAGCATTACAGTTAATTACATTTCGCATCGAATCGAAAATTACAGACACATTAAATAACGGTTAACTGGCCCAGGAGCCATCAGTAGCAGCCTCATCATTGCCACCTCTCATCTCCCATCTCCATTCTCCATTTTCTCCATCTGCAGGATGCATGCCGCATCCTCGGCGACGGAGCAAACATCTCTCGGCATTCTGCGATGTCATTAATAACAGGGCGCACACATCGTCCACTGACCACAACAATGCTGGGCCCCCGGGGCCCACAGCGAGATGGCCGGCAAGGAGAAGACATATTTACATAAGGGATTTTCTGTAGTGCCACCTCACGGCCTCCAAGAACAACCAGCCATGGATGAGCGACCTTTGAATGCTCTTAATATACAGAATGAGAAATATTTCATAAGGAAATACGTAAAAAATTGGGAACTTTTAAAAAATGGATTATCTATTATATAGAACAGAATTACAGATGTGTAAAATAGCGAAAAATCCCATTCAAAGTTTGACGAATTTGTGTATGAATTATTATTAAATAGGTAATGAATGTGCGGATTTATCATTGATGAATAATTGATGAATTTGTGGATGAATCATTGATGAATTTGTTAATGAATCATTGATAAATAGGTAATGAATATGCGGGACTATCATTGATGAATTCGTGGATGAATCATTGATGAATAGTGGATGAATTTGTGAATGAATCATTGATAAATAATTGATGAATTTGTGGATGAATTATTGATGAATTTGTAAATAGATCATAGATAAATAGGTTACGAATGTGCGGATTGATCATGATCGTGATGAATAGTTGATGAATTTGTGGATGAAACATTGATAAATAGGCTATGAAAGTGCGGATTGATCATGATTATGCTGAATTGTTCATGAATTTATGGATGAATCATTGATGAATGAACACTTAGCCTAAGAAGTGGATGAAATGTTAACGAAAAGTTGACAAATTTGTGGATGAATCATTGATGACATTTGATGCAATGTCGATGGTGTAAAACGTTGGTGAAATGTTAATGAATTTAAGGTTGAATTATTGACAAATTGTTGACAAAAAGTTCATTAGTTTTTTACGGATAATAGCCTAGAACATGCCCTTCTTAACTTCTCCCTTTAGTTTGTATAAAAATTCAGTGATGATTTATCAACAACAAGAAGGTTTCATTAATGAACTTCTAATGAATGGTACTATAGGTAATTATTTATAAAAAAAACTTTATTCTTTCTAAATATACTATACAATAATATATTATAATAAAGGCAACAAGTTGTTAATTGCTTAATTTTTCAACCTCTTGTCTACCCTCTTTTTTTTTGGCAGTGTACCTTGCCCCACTGAATTCTCCTTACAAACCCTGCCCCATAGCCATATTTCTCCTTCCACACAGCTGAGCACGAACCGTTTTATCAGCACGTTTACACCGTATTTACTTCATTTTAATAAAATTTCATGTGATTTTAAACGTTGACGATGTCTGTCGATGTCTGCGTATGAAAAGCGCAGCATCCACGTGTGTGTCTGTGTGTGTGTGTGAGTGTGTGTTTCCATGTGCGTATATATGTATGTATGTATGGTGTGTGGGTTAAAAATGCACAATTGCTCATTCGAATGGAAATTATTTACACATTGGACACTGATTTACTTGATGGCAATGCAGAAACAACAACGCTGCCAATGTCAGCCACTTTGGTGTGTGTGTGTGTGTGTGTGTGTGTGTGTGCGGGTCTGACCAGGAGCGTCCTTGAAAGGGGGGAGAAAGTAAACCTGGAAGTGGAAATGGTAACGGACATTGCACCTGTTCTCGCTTTGTAGAATGCAAAATAATCTGTATTTCTATCTTTAAAACAAGGGTAACTTTGGAATTTTGGAAGAAATTGGAGTAAGGTTTGTTTTAAAAGGTAAGTTCATTTTTGTATATTCAAAATTTAGTAGAGACTTCTATGAAGATTATAAGCTTGAAGGATTTTTAACTTATCCAAATATATACTGATTTTCTGGTAGAATAGATCTATGAGAGATAAATTTCATTAATGTGTTTCAAACCAAACTTACTAGATCTCAAGCTATATTCTAAAGATAATGAAACCTTTGACTTTTAATATAATCCATTAAAAGTTATCATTATCAAGTAATTATTATCTACACAAGTTCTGAATAATAATAATAATTCTGAGTTATTTTGTTCTTTTGTGATTTTTGTAGGAGTTTGATTTTTAAGATATTACCAATGGGATAATAATTATTATTTAGTCCCCCGCCCCCCTCCTGAGGCAAATGTCCTTTCGACGACCCTGTTTTGCATACATATGCGTGTCTGTGTGTGTGTGTGTGTGCAAGAGCGGGTTTATGTCGGTTTATTAATATCCTTTCTGCTTGGTTATGTTTTATATGAAATTACTCAAGTGCAACCGACTGTGTTTACGCCGGGCTTTCTGTTATTGTTTTTTTTTGTTGCATTTTATTTTTGTTTTTATTTTTTCTCGGCTCCTTCTCCATTTTATTAATTTTCTGTTTCTCCTTTTTTTTTATTCAAATTTCGTGCTGTGTGAGTGTGTTTTTCCGCATTTTTCGTGGGCACTTTTTTCTGCTCGTGCTTTATTGTTGTTTTTAATTATCATATGCACACGAATTGGCAGTGTGTGTGAGTGTGCGTTTTATGTGCCGCCATCGTTGTTGTTAATTTAATTTCGCAATTATTTGCAATGACGTTTAATCGAAATTTGAATATTATTTATTTGAGCATGAAAAATATGCCAACAGCAGCAGCAGCAGCAGCAGCAGCAGCAGCAGCAGCAGCTGTGGCAACAGAGAGCTGTTAGTTGGGTCTCTCTGTTAAGGCTGACCCCTGACCCCCGCATTAATCGCCTCGATCGGGAAGCATAAACATATTGAATGAACCCACAAATGGGAATAACAAATCTTCGAACGATGTCGTCTTTAATTGCTTTGAATACAAATTAAGCGTATAGATTACCGATAATTAATGAATGAACAAACGCGATTTGCAGGCTAAGCAGGCAAGCAAAAAAATAAAAATAATAAAAAAAAAATAAGCAAAATTGTTAAACAATCAACAAAACGACTGGGACGACAACAAAATGACAATTAATTGAATATTACTTTTGAAATTAACATTCAAATATCACGACATGTTATGGACAGGCAATCGGATATATACTCTGATCTCAGCTTTATACCGCACTCGAAATGCACTCCGAAACTTCCCATAAAAGATGTCGCGTCAGTGTTTAGTAATCTTTAGCTTCAGAAGCAACTCTCATAACATTTAGTTGCCAGACGACGGCGGCAATTCAATTCAATAGCCAGCCACAAAAGCCAAACGAAATAAATAAATAATTGGCAATAAAAATACAATTTGCACGATCATATAAGATTTTGTCATGTAATTGGCTAACTAACTAACCGAACGAACGAATGAATGAATGAATGAATGCCACACGAAGCGGCAGAGTGACGACACCGAAATGGGAGATACTCTAAGCTTAAATATTCTTTTTGGGAATATATTTGTATAGAATATATTACATTTTTTATAACGGGTAAACTTTTTTTTAATTCTATTACAAAATGCATCAAAAGGTAGGAAATGTTACTTAATTTAAAGCAGGAAAGCTTCTGATCAGTATGGAAAGTGATGGAATGTAAGCTATCTTTGATTTATCTTCGGTTTAATCCATATAAAAAATAGTACTAATTAAGAATGGAATATATTATATTATAGAATATTTAAGATTACAAACTAAAGAGATTATTTGGATAATAAAAATATCTATAACGTCATAATACTCAATCATTAAGCCATATTTTTATGACCTTGACTTTACTTCTCAAGAGTATCCAAAAATTTGAATTGTTGCCGCAACATGTTGCCTGTGATTTTAATTAGTTGCTGTTAGTTGTTGCTTTCCGTTAATTAAATTTGATTTTCACTGCCAGTCCCCACTCCCTGCTCCCCGCTCCTCCCCCCCAAGTATCTATCGGTCGCAGCTCCATCTATTTTCCTCTGCGGCATCCATCTTCGCGCTTAATTTGCTGCCTTTATGCTTTTGTTCTGATCTGTGCGAGCAGCGGGGCAGCGGGACAGCGAGCGGCCAGCGGCAGCGTTCGCTTAATTGGCTGCCAATTTATTTTATTTGCGCAAAATTGCAGTCGACCTGCGCGAGAGGCAACAAAAACAAAAGCAAAGACACAACAAAAAAAAAAAAAAAGAAAACAAAAATGCCAAAAGCTAGCCGCACCAGCAACATGTTGCGCTCCCACACGCAGTCAGCACTGAGAGAAATAAATTATTATGTTTCTGAGCTAAAAAAAAATTAAAGCGGCAACTTATATATCGTATTATATGTATAACTGATATCTAATAAAAAAGGGATCTATATTTATTTGTTGTTTATTTTTTAAGAACTGTTGATCTAAAATTTTTTTTTTCAATGTTTTATAATTAATCTATAGATATCAATAACACTTTTTCTTAGAAACCAAATTTGATCCAGTATTTGTGTTTATCTACAACATTTGTGTAATAGAATCTTTTTAAATCATAAATGATCATCTAATAAGATCATAAATGATCTAATAATGTTTGAAAAAATAATATATAGATATTTATAAAAATTTGTTGTAGTTTTTAAATTAATCCACACGATTTGTGTAATAGAATCTATATAATTCATAGATGATCTAAAAATGTATGAAAAATAATCTATAGATATTAATAAAATTTTTTTAAAAAAAGCCTATTGCATCAAATTGATCTAAAAGTCTACTTCAAAATATAAATAACTTCAAAATATAAAAATAAATTCTTTAAAAAATACTCTTCAAAAAAAGCCCCTTTTTAAACCAAAGTATCAAAAAAAATAAAGCATAGTTCTATTCCGAAAAATAATATATATTTAGTTAACAATTTCTCCTTTTACATGCTTGCTCAATTTTCTCCCAGTGCTCCTTGTGGCTGCTCTGCCGCAGCGCTGCCAATTAATACGCCGTTCTAATTTTTATGACATTATTAAGGAGGCATCGCATCGCATCGCATCGCATCGGATTGGATCGCATTGGATCGCCGAGTGGCCATGATATGTCCGACTTCGACTCCAACTGCGACATCTTCGTTGCCTTTTATGTGCAGTTTATGGAACTTAATTGTTGCAAGTGGCCGCGCGCAACGGCACTCAGCATGTTGCTAGGCGAGGGCCGCCACTGAAGTTCAAGGCCTTGCCTCCTGGCTCCTCAACTGCCTCAACTGACAACCGGCAACATGTTGCTCCCATTTATGTGTGAAGTCGCTCTTCGCCGCACACACGCCTCACAGTTGTTGCTCCATCTCCTTGAGCTTCCAGCTCCAGTTGCAGCTTCCAGCTTCCAGCTCTCAGCTCCTTCTCCGGCTTCATCTTCTGCAGTCTGCATTCCTTGGCAGCTTCATTAACTCTGTTTTTGTTGTTGTTGTTGCCGTCGCCACTGTGTTGCCCTTTTTGCCACATGTCTTTTGTTGTGTTTTTGCTACTGTACCACACAGTAGCACCACAATTTAACCAACCATCCGCTGGAAGCACTGCACTGCAGGTTCGCCTCCGAAAGGGGACTTTCAATTTTTTTTTCCTTTTTGTGTTATTCTTTTTTTTTTTTTGTATTTATTCTTCGCTTCCTCGTTGCAGCCACTTGTTGCTGCTGTTTTTACTAATAATTGGCTTCAATGAGTTCCATAATTGTTTTGCTTTTCGACTTTTAATGATGTCGTCGTCGTCGTCGTCGTCGTAGTCTCCGTGAGTGCACCGAAGAAAAAATCAAGCCAATTCCAAAGGGGATTGAATACCAAGAATAGATCTAATGGCGTTACGCATCTTGATTCATTATATTGTCTTTGGTTCTAGATCAATTAACTAATGATCTGATCATCTTTTTTGCAGCCTTTTCATTCCAAGGTAGAGTGGGTTACGCATCTTATTCATTATATTGTCTCTGGTTCAGGAGAGATTTATTATTTATATGGCGTTACGCATCTTTTATATAAGAGTCTATCTTTGATTCTAAATCAATTTACTAATGATTTATGAATATTTTCTGGCTCTTATGCATTATATTGTCTTTGCTTTAGGAGCATTTATAAATAATCATGGCGTTACGCATCTTATTTACAAGAAGTGTTATGATTTCGGATCTATAATGATCTATGGATATTTTTTGTGACTTTTTACGGTGTAATCATCTTTTTTGCAGCCTTGTCATTGTCCAAGGTAATGTGGGCTGGGCTTCTCGCTCTGCTGGATCGCCAATAGTTGCTAATGAGAAGTTGCAACTGAAAATTGCCCCAAGACCCAGGGATGAAATCGGGTCAGAGATGCGGGGGATTCCTACCAATTCGATGATCGATAACTGACTTGTGAACTCCTCTGCGCCTCGAACTGTTGAGGAGCCGCTGGCAACATGTTGCTGCTTCTGCTGCTGCTGCTGCTGTTGCTGCTGCTGCTGCTGCTGTTGCTGCTGCTACTGTTGCTGTTGCTGCTGCTGCTGTTGCTGCTGCTCCTCTTCATGTTGCTTATTTTGTACAAGCAATTAAATGCCTGCTGCTTGCTGCCTGCTGCCCCTCACATCGCATCGCCTGCCGCGTTTTGTGGCGTGTTAATTAACTCAATTACGATTGCTCGTCGACGTTCGAGGGAGCGTTGCTGGCTGCCTGCACTTTTTGATAATTATAATATTTATAGCTGCCGCTGCGGCGGACAAGCGACTCCTTTGCCAGCCAAACAGAAGGAAATTTCCTCCTGGAAAAACTCTAATTAAAGCAGCGGCAGCTACAACAAGTGTGGCCATTTAATTTTATGACATTATCATGTGCAGTTATGTACGCCAGAATCGTGTATATATATAATATATAATCGCGTTGCGTGTTGCCGCTGTTGCTGCCGCTGTTGTTGCAGTTGCCTATTGTAATTGCAGTTGGCGTGGCGGGCAGGTACTTGCAACACTTGCCACACTAGCAACCCCTTGGCCCAGCGAATTTATTGCTCTTGTTGGGGGTGGTGTGTGTGTGTGAGAATGCAAAGATGCCACTGCCACCCCCATATGTTCGTACTACTCCCCCCTTTGATTTAATTACAAAACTTCGCTCTTTATGGTTGGAAATTAACAAGCATAATTTTTGAGTACTGTGGAAGTCCCTTTAACCGTCCAAAATAAAAGCTATAGCCTCGCCCCTGTGTCTCTCCCTCGAATGTGTCATTCACAATACGTTCCGACTCATCAACGTCACGAGCACTACTGCCGTTGCCTCCGGATCTCTGCCCCCTTTTCTGTCTCAAGCGACGCTTTAAGTTGTCATGTTTTGGACAGTTTGTTTGCTAAATTGTTTTGTAACATGATTTAGACATATTATGTGTGCGCTACTGCTGCTGCTGCTGCTGCTACTGCTGCTGCTGCTGCTGCTTTTGGCTCATCCTCATCCTGTTCTTCCTCTTGCCTCATTTCCCATTCAACATGCAACGCCACATGTTGAGCCATTTGTGAGCGAAATGTAAAATCCATTTGTTAGTGCGGATTTACATAGTTCGTTTGCATAGTTAGTTAGGCGGAGAGAGAGAGGGCGATGGTATCTCGCAGTGGTATCTAATTTAATACCTTCACTTCTGACACTTTGATAAATACTGTCAGTTTTAATTTCTTATTTACGGTCCCCGTTCGCCTGATTCTTCTAACTAAGTGGTTTAATCTATATGATTAACGCCCATGGTGTTGCTCATATTGTGTTGCTTCTATTTGATAAGTTTTAGGTAGTCAGGTTGGAAATTGTGTTTGCTGGTGTTGTTAAATACAAACAATAGTACGCAACGAAGGCTGAACTGAGAGTAACGCAAAAGAGAAATCTCTTTCTCTCTCTCTCATTTGTTTCCGCTCAATTGTAATTAGAGAGACAGATTGCAAAACTCTCTCCGGATTGGAGGTCTTTCTCTCTCTCGTTCGCTACAAAACGGAACTTATAAGGTGTTAATGCTGCTTTGCTGGTACATGGCAGGCAAAGCGTGGCAGAGGTGCTAGTTTGATTGATAGAGTTCTATAAAGTAACTTAATAGAACGGTCGCTCTTCTACGAAATCTTTTTCGTTTTTTCTTGTCTCTCTTTCTCTTTTGTTTCCGCTCAATGGTAATGTTAAGCTAATGAAAAACTCTCTCGTTCGCTACTGATCCGTGTAAATAAGCTGTTGTTGCTGCTTTGCTTGTACAATGCAGGTAAAGTGGAAATCTTTTGAGTATTAATTCCTAAATTTCTATGATTAACAAAGATTCTTAAACCAAGAAGCAAAAATGGGTTCTTTATTGCCGGTTTTATGAGTTCTGTCTTTATTTTTATGCCATAGTTCCTATTGCAGTGCTACTAGCTGGGACACCGTATCCAGTCATACCATAAGTTCACCTGCAACTGTTCGAGAGACTTGCCAATCAATTTGCATGGCAATCTAACTATGGGATGTCTATGGGATGTTGCAAGCTGCCATGTGATTGTGGGTCAGCGAACAGATGACAGACTCCTCTCGGTGGGGGCTTCCTCTCCGACCTCTCTCCCTCCCCCGCTCCCTGCTAATCCAATTGCCGGCACGGGTCCAAAGTCATTTCCTCTACAAATTCGCAGCGACTTCCGCTGACGACAGCAACAACATGGCAAGCGGCGGCAACAGCGGCAATTGCTAATTTGCTATGCAGGCTGCCACGTCTCCTGCCACCCCGCCGCACAGATTTCTTCTGTTTTCTTTTCTTTTTGTTTCATTTTGTTGCCTCAGTTCCTCGTCGTGGTCGTCAGTTTGACATTTTCGTTTGTTGCACTGCCAAATGCGAAAAAGTGGCAATTAATTTTGTCAGTGTTGCATTTAATGGACCTGCCTGCCTGCCTGCCGGCCGAGCAGTGAAGACACTGAAGCAGAGGGCCGAGTTGCCCTCTCATTGTGTGTGTTCAATACATTTAATTAATTTTAATTGAAATTATCAGCAGGCCGGCCAGCACTTTGCCAGAATCAAAACAGAAAAAAATGAGGCACCACAACAATGGGAGCGCGCCGAGTGAAATCTACTCTGAACACAAAAGCAAGCCACTCCGCGCTCTTATCACGAAAATTTATTGCAAGCTATGTGTAGAGTGACATAAAAAGGCAAACAAAACTCATGCTGGAAATCTAACAAAGCCATAAAAAATCACGAAAAGGCAACACACAGCTTCCCCCGGGAGAGTCACTGGAATGCCAGAGAGAGATTACCACTACGCTTGGGGCCCCCAACTCCTAATAACGCCCCGGAAAAGCGATCGATTCCATGACTACTACTAACATACTACTTACTATTACTGCTACTAGTAGTGGTAGTTGTGCCTCTTAATGAAGCACTTCCGCGGGCAACCGTAATGAATGCGTAGAACAGGTGGCATTAAAAAACAAAGCGACCCGGTTACTGGTTAAACTGTTAAGACCCCCCTTTAAGCTAGCGCCAACGTCGGCGACAAAACGTTCATAATTTGCGGCTTAATTGGCCTTAAAATATGCGACTGGCCTTCGGCCTTCGGCCTTCAGCTGCTTCATTTGCTGCTGCTTTGGGCCCTGATTAAGAGCTCGCTGCCGCAATTACCACAATTCCCGCTGACATTTTATGGCAGTTGCTATGAAAGCAAGCGCCCTTCTACGCGCTTCTCAAACGAATGTTTACATTACGCACAGCGACATGAACGTACATGTGATGAATGGATGAATGCCGTTAGAACTTACCTGGAAAGAGAAAAAAGAAACAAGCAAATGAATATCGTGTTAGAGGGGGCGTTACTTATCTTATCTCTATGCAAATGTGTACTCTTAAGAGAGAGAGAGAGGAAGAGAGAGAGAGAGAGGAAGAGAGAGAGAGAGAGAAAAGGAGTGAAATGTTTGGCGCAATGTTAACTCTTGTCCGACACATCTTTGACACATCCATCAACAGCCGCTAGGTGGCACTCGGCCAACAGTCATTCATTCATTCATTCGCTCGCTCACTCACTCACT
Source organism: Drosophila punjabiensis (assembly GCA_008042585.1). Taxonomy (NCBI): domain Eukaryota; kingdom Metazoa; phylum Arthropoda; class Insecta; order Diptera; family Drosophilidae; genus Drosophila; species Drosophila punjabiensis. The sequence goes on from VNJR01003827.1 coordinate 11,879, forward strand.
CACTCACTCACTCACTCACTCTGGGCCACAATCGATCAATCAGAGGCATGAAGCAACTACAACAAAAATCTTCTTGGCAATTATCTCAAAGTCAGCGCTTGCCTAAAACTATTTTTAGCCAAGAATTATTAAATTTAAAGCCACTGCCACAGATCAGCCGTGCCGCAGCCGCAACAAATAGCGCACTCTTTTGGTTTTTTGTGTAATTAAAAATAAGTTCTGTTGACCGAAATAAATTCTAAAATCGAAACAAAGTTGCCCCTCCTTCGCCTCCGCCTCGACTGGCGTCGCTGCTTTTGCTGCTGGCCAGCTAATTGGCATGCTGCTGACATGTGTATGTGTGTTCACCACCCCAAACACACACACACTAACACACACACACCCCCCTCCCCCCCGTGAGTGTGTGTGTGTGAGAGAGTGTGTTTCCTAGCCTAATTGCTTGGCGTTTTGCGTTTGCGCGCCGTCGTCGTCGTGGTCGTCGTCGTCATCGTAATCGTGTTCATTGCCTCAAATCGCTCGCATTGCCATTTTAATTGGTTTCTCAATTATTTGCGCTGCCGCACGGCAAGAGGGGGTCCCGTGTTATACCCTTACTCTGTCAGAAAAGTCCATTCACTAAGCTGTTTCGTAGGGAAACCATCTATTTATTTGAATAGTTTTCAAATATGAATTTAAATACGAGTCCTAGAATTTAGATAAAGCTAACAACTCTCTATTAAATAGTAAAAAATTATAACACACTTGAATTTTATGAGTCAAAATCACTACTTTTTACAAACTTAAATTGATATTTTTTAGACTTAGCTCAGTTATGTATTTATAATGTTTTAAACTTTATTGTTTAAAAGTCTTTATATTTGTTTTTACTTTTTATTTATTTCCTGAGTTAGGTTATTTATTAATATATTTTTTTATATATACTATATTGTTGTGCTTTATTATTAAAAAGGGTTTTGATTTGTGTTTATTTTTTATTTATTTACTGAACTATTTATTAATATATTATTTTTTATGTTATATTGTTAAGCTTTATTATTGAAAAGTGTTTAGATTTGTTTTTATTTATTATCTATTATATTGTTAATCTTTATTATTAATTTATGTTTCATTTGTTTTTCATTTTTCATTTATTTACTGAGCTATGTTATTTATTAATATATATATTATTTTTATATATTATTTCTAGCTATATTTTCAATTTTCAAATTTTTGTTTGTAAGACAATTCACCCCAAAAATAAGTGCACTAATATTCCCTTGTGTGGCTGTTGTGTATCAACTTGATTTCTATATTTAAAATCAAATTACAGTGAAACCCTATTAAAAGGGTATTTGCAATTCGCTTCGACGCTAGCTTCCCATTTTCACTGCTGCTGATTTTTTGGGTTTAACGATTTGAAAAATTGTTTTTAATTAATAATCAAATATATTTGTGGCTGTCCATTATGCAAGCCGAATCAACGCATTTACATTATACGGCGCGAGCTCTTTTTTTATGCTTCTATGTGCTTTTTAATTTTTAATTTAATGTTTATTAATAAATCAATTGGCTATTGCTGTGGCGAAGCAGAAGCAGAGGCACAAGCAAAAGCCGAAGCCGAGGCAGCAGCGGAATTTTAATTATAAAACAAATGCAAAGCAAATAAAAACGGCAAATAAATCAGCGAACAGCAACAGCAACAGCAAAAGCAGCAACAACAAAGCAGCGGGTCGTGATTGTCAAGAAAATTGAAATCTCAACTAATTAGTTTGTTATTCTATTTAAATTGAACGCAAGGGAGACCGAGCAGATGGGGAAGAGCTGAAGCTGAAGCTGAAGCTCAAGCTAAAGCTGAAGAAAGCACATCGAAATCAACGTCTATGGCTATAGAAATGCAAATAAATAAAAAAACCGAGCCAATATTAAATACAAAATAAATATGGCACGGTGCCGGAGTGGAGGCAATGAGTAAACAAACAATAACGAAGGCAATTCAATCATTTATTTAATTGTGCGCCGCTTTGCGCTTTAATTGCATTGGCACTAGGCAGCGAACAACAAATAATATTAATTAACAATTAATGCACTCGATTCCGCCTTTCGGTGCTGAGATGCAGTCGCGTGAACAGAGAATTCCAAGGGAGGAGGAAAATTAAAGGAAAATGAAAACGAAAACCGCAGCTAAAGAAAGCAGCCAAGAAAAAGGCATTAATTAAAAAATATATTAAAGTCTAGGCAGCAACGGTAGCGACTGCATCCAATTTAATTAAAATATATTTTAAAAGCGACGCACACTCACTCGCCCGCTGATTCACTAATTAATGAAATAATAACAACAAAGGATCAAGATCCGCGCGTACAACGAGGCGTATGCGCAATGTGCGTAAGAAGCTGAATCTGCTGAGCAGAAACAACACCTGATTTGCCCATAAATTGGGTCCTGTTATCGGCATTATCTTATAGTACAACTAGGGTATGTCTGATCTCTGATTAACACACGATCTGTGTCTATATAAATCTATATAATATATAGAAATTTCTTAACACCTTTTACCTTTGTCATACATTTTTCTAGTCATCTATTCACTTGATGACCTTATTAAAGAATCCAAAACAAAAGTTATTTTAAAAAGCAATAATAAATGAAAGGAAATGGAAAATATCGTAAAGGTAATGAGACTTTCTTTTGCCAGAAATCGGGATATATTCCATTATAGATGAAGTATCCTAAGGGTGTGTTTGAAAAGGAGCCGTGGTGGCTGTGTAGCATTCACATTTATTTCACTTGCAATGCTAATTAGAGCCCCAGACAAAGACTGAAAGACTCGAAAAGACGCCCACGCAGTCTCCTGATCTCTTGGGTGCCTCTTCCCCCTACTGGCGTGTCTTTCTGACGGTTTACCAGGGAACTAAGAGGGCTTGAAGTGTGCTTTGGCTGGTGGCATGGTCATAAATCTAAAGCAGCGAAGGAAGCAGAAGCAGCAGCTGAAGAAGCAGCACTAGAGCAGCACACTTTGTACAGTTAAAAAAAAAAAAGAATATAAATAAATATCAAAAAAGAAAGTAGAATAAAAATAAATCATGTGTCAGCAAGTAAAACTGCTTTGATTCTACCAAAAAAGTGCAGGACATGAAAATATCAATGAATTATCTACGTTTTTTAATTGTTTTCCAACACTGTTTATGACATTTTCTTGATTTAATGTATGTGTATAGATCATTTTCTGTCTTTTTATGGTGTAAACTGATATCCATGAGAGATGTTAATAAGATAATAATAGATGTTAATAAGATAATAATAAGTTTTTATTTGTTTTTCAACACTATTTATATCTTCTTGAAATAATATATATGTATGGATTAATTTCTGTCTTTTTATGGTGTAAACTAGTATTAATTTTGTCTTGAGAGATATTAAAAGATAATAATACGTTTTTATTTGTTTTCCAACACTGTTTATGACATTTTCTTGATATAATGTGTGTGTATAGATCATTTTCTGTCTTTTTGTGGTGTAAACTGATATCCATGATTGTCTTAAGAGATGTTAATAATATAATAATAGGTTTTAATTTATTTTCCAACACTGTTTATGACATTTTTATGATTTAATGCATATGGATTATTTTCTGTCTTTTTAAATTGACATAAATTGATTGTCTTGTGAGATTTTAATGAAAAAATCTAAAAAACAAAACAAAATTTTAATGAAAAAATCTAAAAAACAAATAAATACGATTTTGCATGTTTTTCAACACTGATCATGATATAAAAGTTTAACTTTTGTAAAAAACCTCTTTTAATTTCTCGCTGTGTGCTCATTAAGCACTGGCCTGCCTGGCAAGTTGCAAGTTGCACTTCCACATTGCAATACACTCTCGATCTCCTTGCTACCCGCCTCTTTTGTTTGGCTTTTTCATAACATAATTAACGAAAATTGAAACAAGCTCAGATGACGATATCTGCTCGACTTCTTTGCAACTCTCCCCTGTGTTCTCCCATTGTGTTCTTGCTTCTTCTTATTTTTTTTAGTTTTTGTTTTATTTACTTTAGTTTTTGTCGTTTTTTTTTTTATGCCTGCCTGACCGCCCAGTTGGGGATTTCTTGCTGGCGATCACCGTCTCTTTCCGCTCTGAGTTTGTGTGTGTGTCACTGTAGGAATTTTAATGATGACTACTTTTAGACATACACGCCTCTCCATTGAGTGCCCGCAGCCCCTCTTTCCGTTTGCAGACGGTTCCCAGTGTGGGCTTCCTTCTAGGCGATAAAATAATACGATCTCCGGTGAACAGTGGTGGAGAGTACAGCTGCACACTCGGTCGATCGTCTGGGAGAAAGATATATGACTCTGGTGGGTCCCAGGAAAGTGTTAAAAGGTCGGCAGGGGAACTACTACTACTAGTACGAATACGAGTACGAGTACGACTTCCCCTACGCACAAATATTGGCCACAATAAATGCTAATGACGCCACTAAACGGTGCACCACCATGTCGACTGTCGAACGTTTTCCGTTCTGTTTTTTCTCTCTTATTTTCCTTGGCATTCATTCACTCGCTCATTCAGCAATTATCGGCTTTAAGCCCGGCTTCGGTCTCCCCGGGCTCCGTGCCAAGTCGGGCTCTAGTGCACAGTTTGTAATTAAAAGGAAAAAAACAAACAAGAGCACACAATGAAAAGCGCTGCCAACTAATTGGCAGCTGGTCTCTCTCTCCATCTCTCTCTCTCTACCTATACCGCTCTGGATGCTGCCCCAAGCGATAATTGGCAGCCTGACCCACCACCATTATCATCATCGTCATTATCATTATCATTATCATTATCGTGTTAGCCAGGGGCGAGGAGTTACTATACCGCTGAACATTGTTTGATCGGTGTTAATGAAAGTCTTGTCTTCATATTTCAAGTTATTTTCTCATTGGCACAGTGGACAGTGTGCGAAGTGGAACTGATCACCTTTTTGGTTTAATTTTTATCCCTTTATTTATATTGATAGTTTCACGAGATATAAGCATAACATGCTAAAGATTTGTATAGTTCAGAAAATGAAAAAAATAAATTATATAGGGTTTAAGTCGTTTTCCAACACAGTTTATCAGATTTTCATTATATAAACTACAAGTACGGATCATTTTAAGTTTTTTTTAAGGTGTCAACTGATATCTATGTTATTTTTTATGGATTTTAATAAGAAAAACGAAAAAACCAAAGAAATAAATAGAAATTTGTAAGTTTTTCAACACTGCTTCTGATACAAAATAAAAGTACACAAATAAAATCCTACTAAATCAGTTTAAAGCGATATAAAAAGACCTTTAAAATCAGAATTTGTACTAGGTTATAAGTAAATGTTAAAATCATTGACTTCAATTTTTGTAAAAACAGAATTTAGCATTTTCCAGCACTGTTTTTTAGTTTATTTCATTCAGTCGTCTATGTTTTTGTGCTTAGCAATTTTGGTCGCGCGCAAACTTAAGTGTAAATCTATGTTAGCAAATCAGCAGCAACAACTGCAACAACTGCCAGACAAGAACATGACACTGCCGCAATCAAATTCAAATAGAGATTCGATTCGATTCGATTCGATCGTTCCTCCCCCCCTCCTTTCGATCCACCGTAACCCCTTCTCATCTCGCCTTTAGCCGAGCAATTTAGTATTTAAATTTTGCTAGTTGTGCACACAATTTAATAGTTTGTTTATTCCATATATATAAATCATGTCAATTTGCATGTGCTGCCTGCACATTTACATTTATTTTCGTTTTCTTGCCAATTAAAAGGCGACAAAAGCAACAACAACAACAATAACAAGGGGTGTGCATTGTATATATTTCCATATATATATACATATATATAGACTTGGTAAGTTACTCCGTCACTGGGCATAATCGCAATTCGCAATTCGCAAATTGCAAATTGCAAATTGCCGCATTTCCAGTGTGAATGAGAGGCGTCAATCGCGCCAATTGACCTGAGACAACATCACATGTCCAGAAGGCAGATGGGGGACGCGCTCTGTAATAATCGGGGCACGATTTAAAATGTAGCTAATTATGGTGCAAAGGTGTCGAAGCACTCGAAGTTGGCTCTGTCTTATTTTAACCTAAATATAATATGTAAATAAAAACAATTCAAGGCTCAAATTCCGACCTTTTGTCAAATGGTTAACCAGAAAGATATCCAGATCTGTGGTCGCGCCTTAATTAAGCTCTGGTTTCCAAGTTTTCTAGTATCTATGTATCTTATGTGCCATGTTCGTTGCACCGCCTAGAAATGGTCTAATTAAAACAGTCGCTGACGTGTTGCGCTCTGCCCCCCCTTCCCCCCTCTCAGTCCACTAATCACATTGTAGTTTTTGCTTAATTAACGCAATCAAATCCTGCAATTTGTGCCAATTGTTGTTGCTGCTAGTTGGCTTTGGCTTTAGCTTTTGCTTTTGCTGCCTGCAACTGTTGCAATTGAATTATGCGCTTGGCTAAGAGCATTCTCACTAAATCTAAATCAAAATCCTTAGACGAGACACCTCGAGTAACAAACATATGTATATATATATCCTGAAGACGCCCACCCACAAACACACACATCTCTCGAGTCTTTGATGATGATCATCCCCCTCGGTTTTCGGTTTTATTTTTTTCCTTCTCCTCTCTCCTTGGTTGCTGTTATGCTAATGCGTGTAAAAAACCAATTAAAATGGCAGCACAGCGCCCCTCAGCCATGCCGCCGCACCAACCACTTGGCCCGTTTGGAGTGGCAAATTAAATGCAATTTATTTGCATTTTCGTTTCATTTTAAGCGCACTTAATGCGCCTAATAATAATCAGGGGAAAATGCGGCGGGAAAAACGTGTGTGCGGTGGTGTCGCATCGAAAGGTTAAATACCCTACAATTATGTTTATGGAGATCCAAAAAGTTAAGATCGAAAATAAGGATAAATTTCCTGATTTATTTATGTTGATCAAACTAATGGAATTTTAAGTTAATTTGTTAAATGTCTTTTACACTTTCCGCATAAAAAAAAAAAACCGAATTATTTTCGAAGGTGCACTTATAATTCCCAAGTCGAAATTATGTGACAAAGCACTTATAATTCCCAAGTCAAAATTATGTGACAGAGCAGCAAGACTGTATTCTAGTTATTTGAAGAGTTTTCGTATTACAGAATTGTTTTTTTTTTTTTTGACAAATTACGATCTATTTGCAACTCTTGATTTCTTTATACAAAATTTTATCAAATAGCCTTATTTTTTAAATATTAATTTATAAATTTTGGCTCAAAATCATTAAAATAATAAAACCCTTTCTGAATATTTTCATGATTTGTAAATCATGCTTTTAATTTAATTAAACCGTATGAAAATTATGATTACATACACTTATTTTCTTATAGTTTTTCGCTGTCTTGGTAACAGTTTTGTTTATATTAACCTCTATAATTTTTTTTTCTGAGTGCAACGGGGCAGGTGGGCAGCGAATGGCGACGTCGTCGTCAACGCCACCGCATTGTTTTCTCAATTATGGAAAGTCAATTAATTCTAATGAGTGTGTGTCTACGTGGCATGTAATTTCCATTTTTTCTTGCGCTTTGGCAACTTAATTTAATGCGTTGCAACTTGTAGCAACCGCAAACAAGCGGCACAAAAACCAAAACACAAGGAAAACAAAAACAAAAAAAAAAACAGAAAAAAGAGAAAAACAATTGCATCCGCATTGCGTGGCTCGCTGCTGCTGCTGCTCGTTTTTCCCGCTTCTTCCTTGCTTTGTTGTTATTTTTTGCATAATTGCCTTTCCACTCTTATAATTATTGCTGCATACGCTTTTCATTTGCTAATTAATTACGTCGGAGTCTCTTTTTATTTATTTCTTAGCATTATTATTTTTTGTTTTTTGTGTTTCTTTGTTTGTTTCTGCGCCTGCGTGCCAGCAAACACAAAATAGCAAAGGGCATGCGCTGTTAGCAGAGGGGAAAATATAAGGAAAATACCTGTCAGTTAGCCCATCTAGTTTTTCCACAAAAAAAGAAAACCTGTGTAATTAACTCCTTAACATGTAATACATTTCATATTAATTCCCACATTAGTTGCCTCGCTTTTATCTTGAACTTGAAACATCATTAAAATAATACAAAATGAGAAATAATTAACTCAATGCCAATGCCATGCCCAGGAAGCCCAAAATTGGGCAACGAAAATCCCCCACAGGCCACTCACTACTGCGACGTGTTGAATTTATGAACATGGGACATCATATCATATCCTTGCCGCCGAACTCACTCTCGGCATTGCTGCTCCTCCGACCGATCGGAATTTTAACAAGTTGCAATAACAAGAACAAAAGCTGTGCTAATTCCCCAAAGACAGGCCGAGCACATTAACAATTTAAATACAACAAAACCAAATCGAAATAAAACAAAATATATAAATGAGCAGGCGGCAGACGATCCTCGTGGATCGAAATTTGCACTTTTGCTTCAACTCCAACGATTCCGCGTCGCACCGAGTCCCGAAGAACAAAGCCCGGAGCAAAGGAACCTAAGCCACACCGAAAAAAAACCCTCTGAAATGTCCAGACCGAGAAGACTCTTGCTCTGGCCATCACATCCCAAAGCAGTCTCAGTTCCAGTCCCAGTCCCAGTCCCAGTCGGAGAATGGCAACTGGGTAGTGGGAACCGTGAGCTGGTTAAGGCCATGGGCAGGAGGAGGCGTGCTGCGGAGCCGAGAATCCCCGAGAGCTCATTAAAAAATACCAAAATCTTTGTACTGAAAATGTGACAAAATTTTTAAATCACCTTCACTCAGAGCGACCAGAAACAGAGACGGAGACGGAGCACAGTGGAACGAGGCTATGAAGACTGTATGATACTATTGGATTTCTTGAGTAGTCAGAAAATATTTTTTAGAGGAGTATTATATAGCAAAACAAACCCGGTTAGATATTGTTTTAAAAACTTTGTGGATTGTTGAAAAAATATTTAAATGATGTTTAGAAATAAATGTAAAAATCCAAACCCTAAACTCCTGATCAGCATGAAAAGGTACTTTGAGACAGACTTATTCCCTAAAATTCTCTTTATTTTAACGTTTAAATTGTTAAAAAAGTAGTTCACTTTAAAAAATGTAAAATATATATATATTTTTTTAGGCTACAAACAAAACCGTTTAGGTATTGTTTTATTGGTTGCTTAAAAAATATTAAAGTTTCGATTTGAATTAGAGTTATGAAAAATTCGATGTAAAAACCTAAGCCTTAAGCTTCTGATCAACATAAAAAAGTACTTTTGGACTTATTACCTAATATTCATTTAATTTCAAAGTTTAAAATGTTGAAGAAGTACTTCCGTTTGGGAAATGGAAAATATAATTGTTTTAGGCTGCAAATAAAACCGGTTAGATATTGTTTTGAAAGCTATGTAGATTGTTTAAAAATTAATTATAAAAATCTAAGCCTTAAACTCCTGATAAACATAAAAAAAAGGTCTTTGAAACCCAATATTCCTTTTATTTCAACGTTTAATATGTTGAAAATGTAGTTCCGTTTAGGAAATTAAAAATACATTTTGTTGAGGCTGCAACCCACTGTGCCGTGGAATGCCACAGACTCCGATTCCGACTGCTCCTCGGGACGAACTGGGATCGGCTGCTAGTTCTGGGATCTCGGATCTGTGCCTCGGTGATGCATTCGTCTGGTGCCTCGAAGTGGCAGGAATCCGCTGGGTCCGGAGCAGGAGCGAACGAGGAACGGAGGACCGGGGGCCGGGGGACGGAGGGGGAACCAACAAAAGGTGAGCCCCAGAAAAGTGCAAGTGATGCTCATGTAGGAAATCAAGTTCCCCCAAGGAGGCGAAACAAGGGCCCGGGCTTTGGGTTTGAGTTTGCGCTTTTGTGTGCAGTTTTTTTTAATGAGCCTCTAATTGACATCTGCATTTATTTCGCCCCGAGCCGGGCAACCATCGATCACAGGGCCCCCGAGCCCGAGCCCCGAGAGCAAGAACGGAAAAAAGAATATTTTAATTGGCATTTTAACTAAAAGTGTTTAGGCTTTAGTTAAAATTGTTGGCCGCAAACCGAGAGAGCGCGCCGAGAACTGGTTTTCCCACTTCGGCACGTTCAACCCAATTAACGCGGGTCCCCACCAGCGGCGGTGGGGCGGACGGGGGGACGGCTGGGATAATGGCATGCCCCGCTTGCGTATTATGCAAAAATGAATATTGCAAATTGATAAGAGAGATCTCTACGGGGCGGTATGGTAAGGGGTTTATCCGCGGAGAGATTGAGAATCGTTCTTTGTCGGCTGTCGGCACATAAAGCGAATGTCGCACGCACTGCTTGCCTCATTTAACCAAATCGAAAGCGACGACGCAACGAGCGGCGGTTGATCAGTGCTGCCGCCGAAAAATCTATCGGAAAAAGCTGCATTAACAAGGATCTATCTATACAGCTTACAAGTAAGAAAGTTACCATAGCTTAAGGGGAGCATAGGAAAAACTGTTATACTACTGTTATACTAGTAAGATTTTTGTTATATTCCTGGCATATTCCAAATAATTGTTTATGATAATAAATATATGATCATAAAGTTTTAACAAAAGTATGAGCCTTATTAATTTTAAGCATAAAATAACACAAAAAAAAAAAAAAAAATCAAAAAAAGTCCAAATTTATTTTTAATTTTTAATTAATTAATTCTAAAAATCGTTATTGCTTAATTATATAGCTATATATTTTTTTAAAGCAAGCTTTAGCCAATTTTTCCTTCAGTCACACTCCCACAAATGCAACAACAACAACATTTAAGGCCATTTATAGTAACATTTATTAAATTAATCAGGGATGCCAGAAAAATACGTATGGATATTAAATCCTTGAGGATGATGAATGTTCTGTGCCACAAGGGTATTTCTCTAAAATTCCAAATGCAAATTAATGGACTTGATCACAACTTTATTAAAATGCACCCCAGAAACTCGTATTCTTACGCATTTCTTCATAATGATCTCTAAATTATTTTTGCTAAGACCATCCAAAGCTCACAAGATCCCTAGCTTAACTTTTTGAATATTTTTAAATGCTTTACATTTTTAAAAATATTTAAAATATCTCTAATTATTAATAAAGAACTGAAAACCAAGAGCACGCTCTCGTAAACCTCTATTTTCCTACTGCTTTCCTAACTGTCAGCACTGTCTGGAAAATTAAGAACTGGCATCACTGGTGCTCATCTTTGGATCCTCTTCCTCCCCATCTTCACCGGCGAAAGACGACAAAAAAGGGCAAAGCCAGAAGAGAATAAAAGCAGCGCCCAGAATGGATGTGGAAGAGGGGCAGGTGGCGAAGGGCAGTACTACGCACCATGAGGAGCGCGAGGAAGAGGAGCTCCTCTTCTTTGCCTTCTTCTCCTTCTTCTTTCTCTGATTCTACCCATTCCCACTGTCATTCCCGTTCTCCTGCTCCTGCGCTTCCCTTAAAAGCCAATTAAATGTGAGATCGTGTAATTGGCAAATTAATTTCAAACCAATTATAATGAAAACGACCACAAAATACGAAATGCGGAATAAGAAACGCACAAAGAGAGAGAGGAACAGAGAGAGAGAGAGAGAGGGAGAGAGAGAAGCAGAGACAGAGAGGGGGCCCAAAATAAGAGAGACCGATAGAGAGCTATAAAAAGAGCGAGCTCCAAGGAGTGGGAGTGAGTAGGAGCGATCAGTTATGTCACTGAAGACCGGCGCATTCTTGGCCTTTGTTTCGTGTCCTCTTTTGATTTCCACCTGATTTTTACCTTTTTTTTTTGCAGGGCAATTATAATGAAAACACTGGGCGAGCGAGGAAGAAGGAAAGAAGAGGTCGAAGGACCTTAGCGCGCACACTTCATTTTTCATTTCGACGCGAACGCACTTCCCCCGTCCTGAAAAAAAGCAACAACAAACTGGTTTCCTTCCTTTCCATTCCATCGCCGGCTTCCTCGCCTCCTTTAGTGTCGCTCAATTATTAATAAAACCAATTGCAGGCGCGCCTCCAATTGGGGAACTCTGCTCACGGATCCGCTCACGCGCTCATCTCTGATTCTCGCAGCCGGTCCACATGTTAACTTTTTAATTAACGAGTTTTCTTTTTCGATTTCAATTTGCCAGGCTTCGCTTGCCTTCGCTTGGCCGCAAACTGCCCACAAAACTGGCCCAGAGCACTACCTCTCTCTCTCTCTCTCTCTCTGGGCCTATCTCTCCCTGTCTCTTCTTACAGACCATCGTCCCTAAAAGGCTCTTCAAAATAATATCAAATTTAGAGGCCATAATAATAGCAAGAAAGGATTTTAAAAATGTAACGAATGTTTATGTTCGTATAAATACTTTTTTTTTATCAGCATCAACAGCCGAGTCGATCTAGCCGTGTCCGTTTGGCATGTAATTTCTCAGTTTTTAGCTCTTCGTATGAATTATTCCCAAATTAAAACCTTTTATTAAAAATAAATATTATATATTTTAAGTTAACTATTTTCCAAGTATATTTTCCGAATGATAGCAAAGAAATAATTGCAACAAAAATAGGAAAATGATATAAAGATGGATCTAAAGGCGAGCGCATAGTTCGCGTTACGGATGTTGGACTGTACTTCTCTCCTGGTGGCTGCTTTGGGCGCAACCTTAGCGCACTTTTATTTTAATTTAATTTAGCCGCAACAGTCAAGAGTCGCAAGTCGCATGCTACCAATTGCGGGCTCCCCCCGTGTGTCTCAGTGCCTGCATCCCCTGACCCTCTGGGCCTTGTTTTTACAACAAGTTTGGGCCGCCGCCTATGCGACTTTGGGCCCGATGTCGGACTTGTCTTGGAGTCGGACTTGGAGTGTTCGGCATGCGCTCTGCACAGTCGAATGAATGCAATGCCATTTATTAATAAAATATTTGCAAATTGTTGTCATGTTACCGCCCCTCGCCCCTCGCCCCTCGCCCGCGCCGCGCTCCCTTGGCCGTTCTAGTTGAGTGCCAGAGTGTCATAAATTAAAGGATTAGCAGAGCGGCGGGGAGCAGGATTCGGGGGAATGGTCAAGGAATACAGTCCAGATCCAGCTTAAGCGGAAGAAGGGGGGGCACTGCGGCGTGAAGGGGTTGTAAGCGAACGAGGGGCTCACGGCCTGAGCAAGTTGTTAGCATTAAAGCGGCACAATCACAATGTGTGGCAATTACACTCGCCCACAAGGTTTATCTTTCTCAAGACATAACATCAGAGTTTTGCAAATTAAAAGTAATAACTGAAAAATAAGTAAAGTAGAATCTTTACATATATGTATGCCTTCAATTTTCATTTAATATTCAAACATTTATAAAATTGTTCATCATAAAATGAATAATATGAATAAATATATGAATAATTAAATTTGTTATTACAATTAAATTAAAAAAAAAGTAAACATTTTAAGGGGGCCATGTTTGGAAAGACTTAAATAAAAGTGCAATCAATTAATTAATTTAACATATTTATAAGGTAGTTTCTTCAATTTATTTCAAAATCCCCCAAAAATATTGATTTTATTAATTACTTCGCTAATGGATATTTCCTCAAATGAATAAATAAATTACCTTAAATACTCTACGTTAATACTTCTACTTTTCACCTCGATAAATAAGTTAATTAAATATTGTCTTGCCACTGCCAAATTAGTTTCCTTATCACTATTTTAAATATTAAAACTATAAAGAAATTTCATTAGGTAAATTCTTTTTATTTTCCACCATAGTTACATCCATTTTTGACTGGCCTTCATGGCCTTACCAAAAAGTATGCTATATTTTACTAGCTTTCCACTGCCCTGCTGATTAGTGTTGTCAGAAGGGGAGAGGGAAAGAGATACATAGGTCTGAGAGGGCGTTGCATGTAGGTGCGTCTTCGTCGTCATCAGCTACTGTGCTGCTGCTCCTGCCGCCCCTCTTCCTCCAGACCTCTCTCCCACACACAAACATCTCCTGGAGGTGCGCGTGCGCGCCCTGCTACAGAGATAAGATCGCCGAACAGAGGTAGCAGGCGAAAGAGAGAGGGGCGAAAGAAAGGGAGCCCCAGACAGGCAATAAGCCATACTAATAGGCTGCCGTTGTTGTTATTGTTGCAGCGGAGATGGGGAAAAGACGATGAAGATGGAGATGCAGGGACCTGCCTTTTTTCCCCTTCTCTCTCTCTCTCGTTCCAGCTTACATTTGCCACATTTGTATGAATAATTTAATTATTGTTTAAATGTTAATTAATGCAACGTGCACTGCAATGCTCCTCCTCTCCCTCTCTCTCTCTCTCTCTTTCCCACTCTTTTTCTTATTGTCTCGCAAACCTTTTTTTGCACCTCGATAGGGAAGAACGACAGTAAGAGAGAGAGCGAGGCAGCCGGCATGCGACTCTTGCGACTTGACAGACACGCATTTGGCATTAATGGTCTGACTGACAACAACATCGCAAGCAGAAGAGTAAATAAATAATGGAGGGCCTGGAAAGCTACACGGATACAAGGAAATAGATCAGAAGAGAGTGGGCGGCATGCAAATGTGTGAAATTTGCAATTAGATGCACCAACTGGGATCGCGAGTGGGTGGAAAGGGATGGGAAAGCAAGCGAAAAGACGACTGGAAGCAAAGAGAGCGAATAAGCCAAGGAAGGGGTCTCCAAGGAGTGGCAATTGGAAAGTAATAAGGACTTAACGAGGTCATTATATAAATAAAACAAGTTTAGATCCCTTAGAATTTAGGGAAAAAATACTACTTGCTATTGATGGGTTTAGTTTATTATAAGTTTAACCTAAAGAAAACTAAAAGCATTCATTCCACAGAAATCTTTCTCTTTACCTAAATTTTTCCAAGATTACTTAGAAGTACAATATGTTTGTTGGTCCTTTTTTAGAAAATCGGTCTTAACAACTGTTTTCCTAGCTTTAGGAGACTTGATAGTTTTTGCAGATTGAATTTTTTCGCTGATCGCTGCAGTTTTGGTGGCACTGCCCACGCCAGCAACATCTGCCTTCATGTAATCCGAGACGGAAGCAATTAGCAAGGCGGAGAGTGGAGAGTGGAGCGTGGAGAGCCCAAGAGCGAAGAGCGGAGAGCGGAGAGCGTGGAGAGATGCTTCGGTTCTTAATTAGAACAAATGGCAAAAATAAACAACAGACGTAGCAAAAACAAGGCAAGCCAAACCTAACGTAAACTAATTAAAAAAGGATCGCCGCGAAAAGTTTCGACTTACATATGCAGAAATTGAGTTGTTGTTTCTCGTGTTGCTGTTGTTATTATTGATGTTGCTGTTGCTGCTGTTGCTGCTGCTGCTGCTTTACTGCCGCTTCTGTTTGCTTTTCTTTAGAGCTGACCGTTCGTTCGGTTGAATTTCTTCGCTTCGCTTTTCTTTTCTTGTTTCTCTTCTGTTGTTTTTGTGCAGGAAGCAAGGCCTTTTATTTATTTAGCTGCGGTCGTTATTATTCAATTGTTGTTGGTGCACACAGGAATGCGTTAGCCGCTTCGCTTTGTTTATGTTATTCAATTTGCGCTAATTGAATGCGAATTCTCGCCACTCGCACGCATGAAAATTCCGCACGTGAGGCGGGCAGACGACGGCGGGGGCGGACACGGAGAACGACTATGAGAGAGCGGCGACCGCGTCTAAAGAGAGTGAGATCAGATTGCTGCTGCTGCTGCTGCTGCTGCCACTGCTACTTGCCGATTACCGTTATTTGCTACTTGTGTGTGGGCGCAAGATCACGGCACGGAGACGGAGGCGGAGAGAGAGAGTGATAGTGGGAGATCGAGAGAGTGAGTAGGCGAGAGCTTTTCCGACACCTGCCACACACACACACACACATACGCACACACACACTTACGCGCACACGCACCGAACTCGACTTAATTAGTTAGCTCGTAAATTTGCATATTTCAAATAATTGCGCACAGAAGGGGACCTGTGTGTTGTTGTTGTTGCTCTTGCTGTTGCTGTTGCTGTTTGTTTCTTGTGGCATGTGTTGCACTCAATACACGTACGTACACAGAAAAAAAATAAACAACTGTTCGCTCGTTCGTGACTTTGTTTTGATTTCGCTACTGGGATGCGATGCTCAGGTTGCTTCTTCTGCCAACTAGACTCTTCTTCTGTTTTTGTCGAACGCGCGCACACACGACCGCCAGCGCCAAAGTTCAAATTTCGAATGCCGCAGAAATGCGGCTGCATGAATGAAGCAGCAGCAGCAGCAGCAGCAGCGGCAACAGCAGCAGAGACGCACAGTGGTCGATTCAGCTAATTATGCAGTTAAATATGTAGCATGCGAACTGACTATTCTGATCGTTTGTATTGTATTGTTTTTAGATATGGTAAACATTAATACTTTTCTTTCACAATTTAGTTATTTGTTTTATACATTTTTTTATTTTATATTTTAGAGTAGTTAATGCTTCATTGTGAAAGAGGCTTTTGCCACGCTATAAATCATATGTATTCTGGTGATCTGGTTAGAACGATATTTTTCCCAAAAATTTACAAAAAAGAAAAAAACAAATTAGACTAGAAAATTTTTCAATTCAGTATTATATATGAAAAATAAGAACGTACAAGTTAATTTTGAAGTCCGAATTCTAGAGCATTATTGTATGTAAGCGCGCATTGAAGTCTGAACGTATTCAAAAATAACTAAATAACTGAATTACTGAGTAAAGATTAATAAAGAAGTCGCCTAAATCACTTACCAAAAATTAATTGTAGAAAGGTAGCGGTCATTTAAATTTCCAACTAATATTGGAATCATTTTTGAAAGTTTCAAAGTTTCTAAGAGACCAACAAAATAAACGCAATATACGAATTATTAATTTTGTCTCTGTTACGAGCCACAATCGACCACTGTGCAACGCCGACTGCGTACGTGGGTAGGTGGTTGCTGCTCTCTCGTGCGCTCTCAGCCTCGCGCTCTTTCACTCTCTTTCTCTCTCGCTTATCAGCAGGCGAGACCGGCATTTGCTCGCACTCTCTCTGTCGCTCTGAGAAGGGTTGTTCGTGCTCTTTGGGGGTTCGCTAACGGGTTCTTGGAGCCCTGTGCTGCCATTGGATGCCGCCTCCTGGAAGCCGGCTGCCTATCACAGGTGCTCGAAGGCTCCCCCCGCATTGATTGAGGGTGGCTCTGTTGGCACTGTTGGCACTGTTGGCTCTGTTAGCCCGCTGTTAGCGGCCAGGGCGACACCTGTAAGCGCTGCGTAGGCGCACCTGTCCGTAGGTGGAGCTTCCAATAGTTTTAGCGCCCTCACTCCCAACCCCTAGGCAACCCCCATGCAAAAGGAACAATCGTTCATCCTTTCCATATCAATTCGATCCGATGCGATTCGTTTCGATGCTGATGATGCAACCCTTTTTCGCGCCCACAGTGCGCCCTCCGAAGGTCGAACGAACGAATTTATTTAAGAGTTTTTATCTAAGAAATCTACGAAAATAAATACATAGTTCTTAAAATATATACATAATTATGAACACTGACATTGCTTAAAACCAAAGAGGAGGCTTCCCTACGATTCATCTATGTTTATATGATATTTAAGCCAGATTTTTGTTTTCGAAGACTTTTTACGGTTAAAAAAAAACATCTTTAACAAGAGCATTTTTGACCAATTTAAAGAAAATGTTTCCTGCTAAAACATCTATTAAAGGTCAAACCGTATGCTAAATTATTGAAATCTATATAAATATTTCTCAGCGGTCTATTAATTTGAGCGCTCACTGTATTTATTTGCAGCAGTCGCGTTACTAATTCCGCTGTTATTGCCCAAGAAGAATAATAATATCACCAACAACCGCACAATGAATTAACTGCATAAATAATTCCCCGAAACTGAGCGGGGCAAAGGAGACGGAGACGGAGAAGGAGACGGAGACCCACCCCACCAAGGGCCAAAGGGGTGCATCCCTTGTCCGCGATGAGAGACAGGAGCAGGAGCAGGAGCTTCTCTACTGGTGGCACAACAGCACAGCTCTTAACTCCACGGAAGGCAGCGGAAGGGGCAGGGTGCTGGCATTATTCATACATAAAAAGCCAATTAAAAATTTATAATAAACCCCGCGCCAAGCTGCCGTTGCATCAACCCCAAAAAGAGGCTGAAAATAAAAAGAATTAAATATCGTACAAGCCACGCACAGTGGGTACAAATCGGTGACAAATAGTGCAGCTATTTCGAATATCGTAGTGTTAATTTGTTTCAATTTATGTTTTAATTTGTATACAAATATAAAGAAATTATGAAAATTTTATAAATATTTATTTTAATTCAAGGCTTTTAGGAAGAAGGAAGAAGTTGGTTGGAGTTTTAAAAGTTCAACTGTTTTTGAAATCTTAATAAAACAACATCGAGTTTAAGAAATCTGTAATGTTATAAATTTTATTTGAAACTAGAAACACGGCTGAGCACGTATGTTTATGTTATTATTTTATGATAAAAGAAACGAAGGAAGTTTACTTCGGGAATTCGAGGCTGTTTACCTTAGCAGTTTGCAATTTAATCCAACTGTTACTGGGGACTAATGCTATAGGAGGATGTATGTACATGTATGTTTAAAAATAATATATTAATTTATTATTTTATTAACTTATTATTTTGGTTATTTATTATTTTATTTATATATTTTTTGATCGGTTCCTAGTTATATGATTTAGTCATCTGATTTTGTAAGGTTAAATTCATAATTTATTAGTCATGAAAAACTGTCAATATACGACATCATTAGAATAATTTTTAATATTCTACTAATTTTTGATTTTATATATAACAGCTTTACGATCCATTACAAATCCAGGCGAAGTGCTACGAAGACTATTTGTAGTTAGTTAGTTGTATTAGTTGCTAGATCAGCTCGACTGTTGATGCTGCTCAAGGACTTATATACTTCACGGCCATATAATACTAGGGCATTATATAACTAAAACTATATATAGAACCATCTGTTTGAGATAGATCTACCCACTACTTCTGGTACCCACTGTGCCGAGGCCTGTGGCAGTGACCAATGGAGGTGGGCACTTGAAGGGGAAGCACCGCACGCACCTAGCGCTAAATTAGATGTAAAATAATGAACATTTCAATTAAAATAATTAATATTATGGGGCTGAAGAGAGTGCGGGGAAAATGGGTGGGATGCATGGACGAAGGACACACTAAGCACTCAATTAACCATTTTAATGTTTATGGATCAGGTTAGCCTGAAGGATGTGCCGATGGAATGGGATGCTGGAGATGCTGTGCTTTTTAATTATAATTAAACATGCGAGCAACCGAATGTAGAAAGAGCAGCTTGGGGGAGGACGAGTGGGTGGTGGGTGGTTGAATGGCTCGCTTCTAAGTTCTCTCTCCCTCTCTCGCTCTCTCTCTCTCTCTCTCTCTACTCAGGACATAATCACTTAGCCGCGTGCAGAGCCGCATTTAAAATTAATTCTGCTCAAGTGCGTTTCTTCGAAAGAGACACACACAAAAAAAAAGCACGTGGCACACGTGAACGGGGCTTGGGGGGAATGTGAAGGGTGTTGCCCCCGTTTACCGTTGGAATATATATATATATTCGCGAGCGAAACAAATTGCACGCTAATTGCTCATGTTCAATTAAAAGCAACGACGACGCTCCCAACGAACTCCAAAATGAAGGCCAACGCCACTCCACGCACCCCAAACATTTAAACATTTCACCTAAGCCCGGTTTCGTCTAGTGATGCCCAAACAATTCAATGGTCAAATTCGTTTTCAAGAGCTTACATAATACAAAACGAGGTATTAAGGGAAAATTAGCTGGGTTTCCCACAATTATTATGTTCTTTATAAACTTGAACTTGTTTACATATTTACAGATGGTGTTTTATTTTTACATCAAAATACTTTTATTACCATAGAGCAATGTTTAACAAATGTCATATATGAATCAAGTTAGTTTTAGGATTATTTTGCAACGCAACTTTAACATCTCCACTTCTCCACTTAAAATGCTGATTAAGAGTTTTTTTATTATAAACACGAATAAATGAATCAATAAGTAGTATGTTTTGTAAGTTTAAGAATGACGAAAATCTTAATTTAAGATATTTTCGAATTTTAAGAATATATCGCAATATTTTTGAAATATTTGGTATTACTTAAAGATTACGTAATATTTTTGGAATATTTGGGATATTTTTTTAGATTGTCGAGAATCTCAAATCAAGTTTTGTTTTTTGTTATATCCTGATAATATTACTTATCGATTTTTGTGGACCTCTATTAAGATTTTACTTTGAGAATGCAAAAAATCTTAAGACTAGAATTTATTTTTTTTTTATAAGTGTACATAATTTAGGAAATTTATGAAATATTTGTTAAGTGATTTGATGAAGAGGCTTAATTCTGTATAGATTTCTTTGTTCAGTACCAAAGACAATAAATAATATGTCGTAAAATTAAACTAAACTAACTAAATCCGCAAGCGCTTACTTAAGTCTCGTTAAATACTCGCAAAATGACTTAAAAAAGAGCGTTTGGTAACAAAAAAACACGGATCTACTGTTATATTTTACATACAATTTCTGAGATTCCTGCTAATTAGTTTTATAGAAGTTTTGCTAAATGCCTAAAAACAGACTCAGAAACGACCATTTATTAAACAAAATGAAACCTTTTTTTTAATTCGTAAATTTCTTACGAAAACTTAGCGATAATTTTATTAGACTTGACCCTTTTTCGGGTCAATGCCACAATGCATCTGAAACGGTAGTCGTTACACATTAAACAGGCTAGATCGACTCGGCTGTTGTATCTACATAAGGAGAGACACAAAAAAAAAAGGCTATGATGGCATCGTTGATCACTTGGGCTTCGGAATTTGGTGCACACACACATACGCGCTTACACTCGCACACATTGACAGCTTTCCCACAAGAGGGTCTGAGAGAGAGAAAAGTGGCAGGGAGAGAGCGAAAGAGAGAGAGAGAGGGAGAGAGAGAGAGGTGGTTGGTTGGTTGGCAATGCTTTTTGTTTTGGTTTTGATCCTTTGCGCAAATAATTGCCTAATTGTCTCTGGTCCGCCTCGCTCGCTGCCTCGCTGCCTCACTGCCTCACTGCTTGCTGTCTCTGTCAGTGGCACGCATTGTGGCTGCATTCGACAGAAGGAGAGGGCGCGGCGGTGGAGAGGGGGTGCTCTCACTGTGGAAATGGCAACGCATATTTCTTACGCAAATCCATTTCCATCTATTAATTGGCAGCCCTCGGCAGCTGCTCCTTCTGAATGTGATTCGGCAACGGAATCCTGCTCCTGCCGCAGGACCATCGTTCCTCTTTCTTTTTTTTTTACACAATTAAGCGCTTGTGCAAATAAAAAATGAGCACAGCTCTCACTCCCGTTTACCCCATTCCCTGGATTTCCCTTCTTCAAAACTGAGCTGTGGTTCGATTTGCATACACACACATCCGCATCCTGCGGCAGGACTCGGAATCGGACTCGGCATGCGGTTATCGATTGCCCCTGACATTTCCATAACTAAACGGGATTACGTCTCGCATTTCTATATTCCAGGACTGTCTTGATTTGTCTCAAAACGAGCTATCATCAACAACATTTTTATTTTTTAGCCTCATTTGCATGGAAAATTACTCGTTTACAAAAAAAAGGAGAGAGAGAGAGGAAAAAAAAACAGAAAAAGGGAAAGAAAAAAATCGAGGAAAAAAAGTTATTTAATGATCGTCGAGACATGGTTAAATAATTGGATCTCGAGGTATGGTGGCTTCTGTTCACACGACCAATTAAGGCTCTTTCTTTTCGTATTACAAGCTTTTGTGCATATAGAACGATATCAGACGATTCAATCTAGACTTTTCTGTTTAATTACTTGCGGCTTGTGTTTTATTGCATGTTTTTATTTTATTATTATTTTATTTATTATTTTATTTTCTCTAAATCCCACTATATCTTATAGTTCATATTGGAAAGGTAATACTTCAAGGGTATTAAGGCTAAGGCTTCTTTGTATTATAGCTTTTCATAGTTATTTTAACTTTTGTCACAGTAAATAAGGCTTTTTATTGAAGTTCTTTTTTTTTATCAGACGATTCAATCCAGACATTTCTACAAAAATTTTTGCAGCTTACTTATAAGTCAGATTTTTTTGATTCTGTAACTACTTTAGATCTCTATATCATACTATACTAAGGACTATATAGAATGGTTTTTATTGGAAAGGTAGTACTTCAAGGGTATTAAGGCTACCGCTTTCCTGTATTATATTATTTAATAGTAACTTTAACTTTTGTCCCAGTAAACGAGGTATGGTGCATATTGAACGTTATCAGACGATTTAATCCAGACTTTCCTAGTATGTAAATTTGTAACATCTTGTGTATAAGTATGAATTGGTTGAGTCTGTAACTAATTTAGATATTTATGTAGGATCACCTCCCATTAAGACTATACCTTATAATTTATTTAAAAAAAAAAAAAGAAAAAGAGTTTATAAAGAGTATTCAAGCAACGGCTTGTCGAAGCCCAATTATCGTGCCTCTTTTGGGTTGACTGCAAATTGTTATTGCAATTATTATTGCCGGCTTGTTGCCAACACATATTGATAAAAGCCCGCCCCTTTCTGTACAGCGCTGAGCTCCCTTCAATAATTTGTTCATTTATGTATGCAAGGAAGGCCAGGAGAATGCTTGCTAACAAGCCGAGGCATAACGGTAATGCTATTGGGCGAGGACATCGGCTGATTGCAGTTCATTGTCAGCGATGTCATCGGCAGTATCGAATTACCGATATTACCACATCTAATTTACGGACCGTGACAATTGCATTTTAAAGTCCTGCGAACCCGAATCGAGGTCGAATCGCTCAGGGAAATATATATATAAAATTAGAACATATGAGAAGTAAAAGTTACATTTTAGGCCAACAGATAATGTTAAATAATTAGGTAAAATACACCCAGAATAGGCCTTTTTTTTTCGTATTCATTTCAGACTTAACCCGCAACAATTTGAACCCCAGTCAGAGCCAAAAGGGGGTCTCCCTTTTAACCCAAACTGCGTTGGCCAGAAGCGGCGACAGTTGCTGCTGCTGCGCTTGATAAATGAGACGGCGCCGCCTACGTCAAGCAGGCGTCAAGGGTTGTCGCCTTCTGCAGTTTTGCGGTGCGCCGCAACGCCGATCAAACGCGATAAACGCTGAAAACGTTGAGAACGAACAAACGCTCGAGAATCGCGCGAGGGGGCGGAGGCGGTTCGGTTACGTGGCTCTGTGGCTGCGGTTGACAGTGCCCACCGGTGGCGAGTCAAAATTAATTAGAATTTTTCCAGCGGACTGAAAAACCTAGGGGATGTACTATATATACACTCCCAGTCCCAGCCAGGCCACTTTTGGGCTAAAGCGGCAAATTGAAATCAGTACAAAACAGTGGAACACAAAAAGAGAAAAGAGAGAAAAAAAAAGAGCGATCATTAATCATCGGGTCGAAAAGGGTTGACAAGCTGTGCACTCTGCGACTGCGACAGGGTTGCTTCTGTTTCTGTTTTCAGTTCCGGCTCCTTCCGCTCCTTGACCGGAGTCACATCCGCCGAAATAGGACAACAACAATAGTGGACGCAAGGGGTTGCGTAACCCTTAATGCATTCAATGCATTAAATAGAGTAACTCGCGGAGACCTCGAGAGACCAACATTAAGCAATATGGACCGAAAATGGACATTAAACGTATGGCTCTTGAGGATGTTTACAGAAAAAAGGCATCCTTTTTAGGGACTAATTAGTTAACAGTGTAAATTTTAAAGAAGAGTCATCAATATGTCATTCGACACCTTTTTTTAACTACCTATTTTTTAAACTAACAGCGAAACAATTTCATTCAGTACTAAAAACTAGCAACTAGTAAAAATATTATGTAAGAAAGTTGATTTAAAATGTGATTAATAATGAGATACCCGGTACCCGAAGCTTTTGAGATTAAATAAAATAGGAGATGATCTTTTCAAGATGTCAAATGATCTGGAGCATGCGTCCTTCCAAGGCTTTAACTTAGTAATTATAACCCAGATCTACTTTAAAGAATAAAAGACAAAATTTAATTAAACTTAACCTACTTATGAATGATTTATGACTCAAGGCAAAGAGGGTATAAAATAACATTAAAACCTACGGACTTGGCTAGATCGATTCGCTTGAATATGTTCTGGTCTGCTATAAAAAATGATCAAGATACTTATACGAGATAAAACAATATTTCTAAAAGTAACTTATTTATACGTTAATCTAATTAATCAAGGATGAGGATGAGCTAACTTTGGCACGCCAAAGTTTATATATCCTTGCATATTGCAAATTTGATCATTATAATATTATCCATACCTGATATAATATAAATTATATAAGTATACTGTACGTAAAATATTTGGAAAAACAACAAAGTAATGTCCATTACATTTTACAGTTTTACATTTACATTTTAGCATTTTTCTCTACATTTACCGATTATTTTTCTTCACAGTTACCGATCATTCGTATGACAGCTTTATGGCATAGTTGTCCGATTTATATAAATATAAAGCTACAATTCTATAATAATACAAAATTCTCATATCTCAGAGTAGATGAATTTATATTTGGACAACTGGCAAGTTTATAATTTTTGTAAAAGAATTTTTCGATCATTCCTATGGCAGCTAACTACATATTCTTGTTGAATAAAGTATTTATGTACTTTGCTTTCGTATTTTTTATTATTATTACATACATTTTTTTAACAGTTCAAAATGAAGACATTAGTTGCTTGGTGGCGAACTCTCCGCAGATGATGCTGGCGATGTACCTTCTTCATCCGATGACTCCTCCTCCTCTTCGTCCTCCTCCTCTTTTAGCTCCAGCTTCTCCTCCAACACCTCTGCCTCCGAATCCTCCTGAGCAAGCAATAGTTGCATCACCTGGTCGCTGCTCTCGCGAAGCATCTCCGTAGCCGCCTGTGCTGTGCTCTGCTCCCGCATCAGCTGCACGATGGCGTCGTCCGTGGCGCAAGGATCGCCAAGGAGCGTGGATCGGAGCTTCTTTAGGGAGCGGCGACAACGTCGACGTCGCCGAGATTCACCTCCGTCATCCTCATCAGCGCCTTCGACCAGAAGCTGCACGGCCTTCTGCACATTGTTGCTGCAGCGCGCCAGCGACAGGCGTGCCTCGCCCTCCGGATAGCCCATGGCGGTGATTAGCTTCACCAGATGCTCCGTTTCCGAGGCATCCGCTGCCGCGGCCACTGCGGTTGCCTGTTCCGGAGATCCAGCTCCAGTTACCACGGGAATTTCCTCGGTTTGCGACATTTCTAGATAGTTTCTGGCACACGAATTTTTGCACTTTTTAGTGAGCTTTACTTCGATCTTCTTCTTCTTTTCGATATCGCAACAGCTGTTTGCTACCCTATTTCTCTCTTCTTTATTCCCTATCCTTCCAGTGAGGCATGGTGGAAGAGTAAAAGGTGGTTTTGAAGAAAATGCCAAGCTCTAACAGTACTGAGAGCGGAGAGAAACACGCAACTGTGTATCGTACTCAAGCTGATTAGACCACCTAACAAAGTTGCATCCTGCTCTGAGAGAGAAGTTGCCAAAGCGGAGTCGGCGAGAGCGAGAGGATCAGCTGGTTTGCTGGTGTGCTCTCATTCCCTTCAAGAGGCGTAGCCGAGATTTCATTTAAGAGGGGTGTCAGAACTAATGTTAAATAAAGAAATAAAATGAAAACAAAAAATTAATAACTTAAAAAATAATAATATAACCAGAACGAAATTAAATTGTTGATATTCTAAAATCCATATATGTACATATATACCCTTGCAGGGTATTATAATTTCAGTCAGAAGTTTGCAACGCAGTGAAGGAATCATCTCCGACCCTATAAAGTATATATATTCTTGATCAGCATCAACAGCCGAGTCGATCTAGCCATGTCTGTCTGTCTGTCTGTCTGTCTGTCTGTCCGTCTGTCCGTCCGTTTCTACGCAACCTAGTCTCTCAGTTTTGAAGCTATCTGAATGAAACTTTGCAGATAGTCTTCTATATACTCTCACTCGTGCATATGTCGGAACGGGCCAGATCGGACGACTATATCATATAGCTGCCATACAAACGATCCGTAAATTTGTAGAAAAAAATTATAACTTCACTGTTTTTTAACATATCTTCATCAACTCTCGGTTGTAAGCTTTATATATTGTTTAAGATTTTTAGATTTAATTTTATGAAAATCGGACGACTATATCATATAGCTGCCATACAAACGATCAGTAAATGTGGAGAAAAGAAAAAATTTTACTTTACATGTAAAAATGTAAAAAAATGTAACAAAAATGTAAAACGGTAAAAATTGTATGAATATGAAAGTAGTTCGTATTATATTATATTGGGATAGATTATAATTGATCCAATTGGAATCTGCAAGGGTATACCAAGTTCGGCGTGCCGAAGTTAGCTTCCTTTCTTGTTTCTTCTTAATAACTAAATACTCTCATATAATATTAATAGTAAATAATAAAGATTTCAAACATCATGTTCCTAAGATGTGTTTATACTTTAAACAAAGCGTATTACCGAGTAACATCAATAATGTTTAGATTAAGCTGTACTTTCTTATGGTACAAGTGCCTGAAAAAAAAGAACCAATAAACTAAGAAAACAAACAAACAAACAAAAAATAAATAAGAGCAAACAACACAATTACAAACGGCCAAGCTAAAATATAGTATGTATGCAGGAATAACGGGTCCCACAGCTGCTGCCCAGGCCGACTTTGAGTTCTATTTATGCGTTGCACAATTTTAAATAATCACCCCATTGGGAAATCTCGAGCAAAATACCCTTTCATTCGCCATCCGCCCCCGCCCATGGCTCCCCGGAACCAGCCCGTGTTATTTACACTGATTTATTGCCATTTTCTTTGGGCTTGTTTCTGCTGCGGCTGTTGCTGTTGCTGTTTTCTGTTTTCTGTTTCTGTTTCTCCTTCTGTTTCTGTTTTTTGGTCACTCTTTTGTTTGCAGAGCGGAAAGGAAGGACACAAACAAGTGGCCCGTAAAAAACATTGCCAAACCCTCATCTATCACAATTTCTTGGACGCTCGCTCCCAGCTCGCAGCTCGCAGGCGCTTACATTTTTGGGTTTAAAAACGCATTATTTGGCTCTTTCGGTAATTGAAGTTTTTAGTTTTCATTAGCCGACGACCGCCCTCGGACAGGGGTCCCAAAAAAAGGGGGGAAGGCTCGACAAGGGACGACACGGGCACAGATTGCAGGCCAAAGATAAATTGCACATTTAAATTAACCCATTAACGACTCTCTGGGACTCTCGAACTGGGACCCTGGCAACATGGTTACGAAATCCATAATTATAGCCCCTCTTAGAGTACACAAAAGTAGGACTAGGGATATAATAATGAAATATAATATTGGGAATGATGTGTGGCGTAAATATGAGAAATGTCTTTACTTAGTGGACCAAAGGAGATAGTAGAACGAATCTATCCATATCTAATATAATATGAATTATTTTCATATTAATACTATTGTTACAGTTTTGCAACATTTTTAAATATTATATAAATTTTTTTATATTTATATATACATATATTTTTTCAAAATTGCCTTATTTTTCCTATAAAGCTATAAGATATAGTCGTCCGATTTCCATAAAATTAAAACAGAAATTCTGAAATAATAATAAATGGTCACATCCCAAAGTAGATGAAGACATGTTAAAAACTGGCAAAACTTATAATTTTACCCCAAAATTTCCATGTCGTTCCCCGATGGCAGCTACTCTCGATTTCCATAAAATTAAAACAGAAATTTGGAAATAAGACAAAACAATCATGCGTCAAAGTAAATCAAAATATGTTGATAACCGGCCAAGTTAAACATAACTTAATGTTCCGATCGTTTATATGGCATTTATATGAAATAGTATAGAGTATATAGAGAGAAAATTTTCATTCAGATAGCTTCCAAGCAAAGGGACTAGATTGCGTAGAAACGGACAGAAAGACATGGCTAGATCGACTCGGCTGTTGATGCTGATCTTTACATACTTTATAGGGCCGGAAATGCTTCCTTTACTGCGTTGCAAACTTCTGGTTAAAATTATAATACCCTGCAAGAGTATAATTATTGGTTTATAAACGACCCGTTTTTGAGCTATAGAAAAGGAAACTTTTATTGCCACAAGACGGAGCGCTTAGTGAATCGTTTTTGTATTATTTTTGGATCTCAAATGATATTTTTTACACCCATAAGTTTTGGTCCAATGGGTAACTGCATTATATTAATCATTCCTAACATATCCTAATCCTTTATAGATATTAGTTCGATCATCAATTATAAGGAATAATTTATTTTTCATCTTACAAATTAACCCATTATCGGCCTAATTAAAACGATAGCAAGGGGATAACCCTTTTTAAAATCAGCTTAATGAATTTCTTATTAAACTTGTGATAAAACTAATATATTTAATATTCCTACTAAAAATGCATAATAATAACGCATAATAATAACGCCTAAATATAATAAACCATGGGTAGTAAAAGTCACATAAGACCTAAGACCTCTGTCAACGGTGCTCTGTACGTTTAAGCCGGCTAATCGTAATGACTTTTGATTCCTTTATGCTCCCTTATCAGGATATCAAGAATCCAGAGAACTATGCCTACCAATTTCCGGGGTTAAAAAGTGTATAATATTTTAAAATGACTCCGGGCCATACAATAGAGCCAATAAAAGCGAAATGGCATCATCGGCGGCAGCGTTGTAAGCCGATACATTTGTGCGATTGCCTTCGTCAATTTTAAAGCGGAAATGAAAAGTTCCCCCACTCCTACCGCTCCCCCTCCACCTTCTCGTTGCATTTCAGTTTTGAGTTTCCCAACATTTTCCCATCGCGCTGAAAAGCGCTTGAAATATGTGCGAAACGCGTGTGCAAAGTGCTCAAAGTGCCCAAAGAACTGGATACTTATCGGGTGTGTCGTCGAAGTCGAGGAATTGGGATTGTTCGTTCGGTTGTTCGGTTCGATCCTCCAACAAACGGCGAAATCACTTAACACACCGTTAACACCCACATTAGTTGTACTCCATCGCACACATATAAACACACACACACACACACACACCCATATACACCGCGTTCCACTTACCGCCAGAGTTTCAATTACTTTTCCACAGCCACCACCAAAATATTGGCCCAAGGATCTGAGGCAGCTCCGCGGACTCATAATCGAATTAAATGCATTGGCCCAAGGGAAGGGAGGGGAAGTGAGGGGAAGCGAGGGGAGGGCTGAATCGAAAAAGTCATTAAAAACGCAGGGAAAACGATTGCACGCAAATTTACTGGTCCCGCTGGCTGTCTTTGTTCCTACTACAAATCCCTTCTTCCTTGGCAGCCACCAGTTGTGGCACAGTCAGGGGTACAAAAATATTACCAAATAAAAAAAATTACATTTTCATTTAATTAATTATTTAATTTATTTATTTGAACTCTTTACATATATGGATAAAAAAGAATTCAAATAAATAATGATTAAATAAAACTAGAACAGTGCTGCTGCTATGCAAAAAATTCAACGGGTAAACCTAGCTTTTTTTCAGACTTAAATATCAATTTGCTAGTCAAATTCCAGAATTTAATATCTATTTTTTACATCTATTTTAATAGTTGTATTAAATGGAATATTACCAAAAAATTAAGCAATTTTAGTCTTATATCTGTCTACCTTGGTCGATATGGAATTTTAATAAGCCATACGATTTCTATTATTTGGTATACATATTTAAACTTAAGCTCTTTACTAACGAAATTTGGAAAATTTTTTCTTGTAACTTAATTATTCAAAGGGATTGTAATCAATATAAGTGAAAGAACAATATTTAAAATGCATCTATTTATTTGAATAATAAAATAAAATAATCTTTCTATTAATAATTAAATTTGTATACTTGATCAATAATAAATTAATTATTAAATCATATAACAAATAACACCCTAATAAAAAAAAATAATAATTATTATTTAGCCCTATTTATTTATAAATATTTTATTCTTATATATCGTTCATAATCCAATATCTTCATTCTACGGATTTTTTGTTTAATGTTTACGTAACCATTTGAACTGCGTATTATAATTAATATTATTATATAATTAATATAAATATTTTATATGGTGTTATTTTTTTTGCTTTTTATTATATTTATAATTCTAATAATTATTATAATAATTTATTATTATTGGGTCCAATTTTAAACTATAACAAATTTTGAAACCATTTGAACTGCGTATTATAATTAATATAATTATATAATTAATATAATTATTTTTTATGGTGTTATTTCTAATAATTATTATAATAATTTATTATTATTATTGTGTCCAATTTTAAAATATAACAAATTTTGAAACTATTTTTTGGATATTAATTATTATAATTAATTTCGAAATAATTATAAATTATTAAAATAAATGCAACCCAAAGTTTTTTGTTATCATTTTGATACCAGAAAGTGATGGAGTTATTGAAATATGATATCATAACATTGAATATTTTCTATATGTACATTTCTGCAGACCTAGTTGCGTGACTGTGAGTGTGCGCCTCACACACTCACACTCGCTCACTAACCCACACATACATGAGCTGGTCGAACTATGAATGGAATTGGCTACGAAATCGCACGTGGCGATTCTTCTGGTCACCCGCGATAAGCAACTGCCGCCGCGTGTCCTTGCCCCCCCCCACCATCGTCCGCCGGCTCAGCCGGAGCAAAGATACAATCGATGGACGGATGGATGGATGAGGTGTCGTGTGTTTATGACTCCGAATCCGAATGCGATTTCGAGCCAGGCGACAATCGTTATTAATATTATTAGTGTTTGTTCGGAGCTGGGGAATAAATAGATGTGGCAGTTGGGCCTGGTCAGTTCTGGGGGAAAAGACCCATAAATATGTGAAAGCCGATTTCGTTTAGGGTATCTCCATCTTCGGTGAACCTCTGGCACCCTTATAATATACCTTACTGACCTGTGAATTGGAAAATTGGAAGCTTATTTCGCCAGATTGTATCTGAAGGAAGTGGGATTCGCCAGGGATTTGCGCATATTAGAGATAAATGCCTTAAATCGGATCTCAGTTGAATTTATAGACTTCTTACTCGCTGAATATTTGACCTCAAACTGACCAGAAGGGAAGGAAGGAGGAAACCCACTCCACTCCACTCACTCCCACATCCCACCACGGCCATAAATATTCATACAAATTAACTTTGTGGATCGGCTGCACTGGAAAATGGCAGCCGAGCTTAGCAAATCACAGATTTATGGGCCAATCAATCAATGCCAATGCAACCGTTGCGTTGTCGTCGCCCGCCCGACTTTAAAAGGGACCTCTCCCAGCGACACTGGGCACTCCGCACCACCAAACGAACGAAGAACCAAAACTAAAGCCAAAGCCAAACCAAAGCCAGACCACCACTCCTAATCGCTTCCCACGATCGCGAGCATTTCCATATGTAAAGTTGCGCCTTCATTAATCCGTAAATTAGAAGCATTGAATGATATCAGTCGCCGGTCCTCCACCGTTCTGAAGTGCACCCTCTCTCTCCACTCTGCGATTCCACTGTGCATTCCCCCGAAACAAATCACTGCACACACGAGGATGGGCACACGGGTTCGGGTTCTCCCGGGTTCGTGGCCAACTATGTACCAACGGCAAACCTCGAAATCCTAGCCCAACACACAAGCAGCCACTGCAATCCCACCACCACCATCAATCCCACACACTGCACAGTGGAACGAAGACCTGTTTTATATAGAGTAAAAAAATTATATGTTCACAAAGCTAATATAAATCCATTAAAAGAAGTCTCGCCAAGTGTTGTGAAACGAAAATGGAAAAGAGTGTTGAGTGTTGAAAAAAAAGCGAGCAAAATATGTATTTATGGGCACTTCAAGGATTACGATCGTTACGTTTGTACGGTAAAAAAATATACCTAAAATAAATTGTTTATGGACATTTTTTTTTTACACAATTATTGCATTTTACCAGTACTATTTGTGTTCTAAAAGAACTTTTCATTTTAAAAAATATTTCTAAAAAACAAGCATCGCGGTCGTTACAGAAAATGAAAGTCAGAATTTACTTCATTTTGAAAATTTCAAAAGTCAGCAAAGTGTGGCGAGTAATATAAAAGAAAAACTTTTAAAATGACAATAAAATATTGTAGTTTTCCACTTTGAGGAATTATATTGATTATTTTATTTATTACAGCAGCTTATTTGAGATTTGTATCGTTACATCGCGATATTTACGAAAATTCCATCATAATTTTTAAGTTATTTTTTAAAGTTAATAAAAAGTGCATATACCCGTATTAGTTCGACTCTTCGCTTTGTCTTAGTTATATAAGAAAGCAAATGTCTAAGCATATTGCTTCATTTTAGAAGTATTTTTTTTTTTTTATCAAAAAAAAAAACAGGCTCTTTTTTGACAATTTTTATCAAAAATCATGAAATATGCATTCGAATATTTCGAAAAGCGTTTTAGAAATTGCTAAAGTCTTTCAAATTTGATCTGTTGGAAAATTGTCTAAAGTAACCAAGTTTAAAAAAATCATTTTAGAGAACTTTTAATGTTTTTGGTCGAGGAAATGGAAATGCCCATATACAAATGTTCTGGTTATTCCCATTTTGATCATGCTTGCGATAATTTTGTAACATTTATATCCAAATTTCCTAGGTAAAGATATCCTCAAAGGCTCGCAAACTATTCGTTATGAGCTAAGAAACACCAATGATTCGCTTTTGTATTCTTTTTTCTATCTCAAACTAAAGTCGACACGTTTAAGTTTATTTATAATTGATAAATTATATTAAATTAACCATTTTGGTACTAAATATATGGATAGAACTCCCGGAGATTTCATACTTAAATAAATCAAACTAAACACAAAATAGACACTGAAGGTCATTTGTTATTTTGGCCGCACTTTTTCCATAGTTTTTTGGCCACTGTGCGACCCCGTCGCAACCTTCAACATCATCGCAGTGACATGTCAGCGGCAGCAGGGAGACAGCAACAACAAATTGTTGGACAATCGTTGAAACGAAATGAAATTTCATATTAAAACTGTATTAGCCGACAGAGAGATCTGTGGCGGCGCCTGTCAGAATCAGAATCAGAATCAGAACCAGAATCAGCGTTGCGTTGGGTCATTTGAATGAGGAGCGGCGACCTCGTCATCCCCCTGCCTACACCCATGGCACCTTGCCATTAAATTGCACGCACTGAAGCATGAGAAATGCGAGGAGGACCTCAATCAGGACTCAATTCGAGTGTAAAAACGAGGCGATGAGCAGTCGCGAACCGTTTGACATTTCTCCGCTGTGCATAATTAAATTAAGAGATGCCACAACCAGTACACGGTGCCAAAATGCCTGGGTTTATGCTCTTACAAACGGTTTACAACGACTTTTCAAACGTAAATTAGAAGTTATGAAGAAAACAAGTTGATATTATGATAATAGCAGTTGCAACGATTCTATTTTTTGTGTAAAGAAATAGGACTGGAGTTAAGGAATTAACATATTAATTCATATTTATATATTTTTAATAATTCTATAAAAAGAAGAAAATGGTCATTTGTATCAGAAACATAAAGGGAAAAGCACAAGCGAGGAGTGCTAGCAAACTATCTTCATGTGCGTCGCAAAACGCATGAGATTTGTTGTTGCAAACTCAAGTTCGCGGCGTTATAGCATTGTGGCATTGTTGTTCCACGAATCATCGAACGAAATTAATATTAAATACACCTTAAATATATTCCTAGATTGTTTTCCAAATAGGTTTTCTTTGATATTGATATACTGACCTTGAAGCCCACCGGCGCTATTGCGGACGGGACGAGGGCGGCGGGATTCAGCTCGATGTTTATACTGTTCGGCTCCATGATCAGGCCTAGGCTCTGTAGGTTGCAGGCCTGCGGCAGCTGGAGCGTGGGCGTGGGCACCTTGAGGACAGCCACGGTGCAGTCGATGCCCGACGCCGTCACCGTTGCCGTTGCGGGCAGCGTCTCCGGCATTCTGTCCAGTGATTCAGGCGACGTCTCCCGCTCCTCAGCGCTGCTGCTCCGTCTCCTCCCGGTCCCTATGTTGATGCCGGTCCGTTTGACTAGACTGATACTGCTTCTGTAATGAACAGGACGACACATTAACAAGGGTTAATTTGTAATTAAAAGGCTCATATAATTATATAAAGTTTTCCTTTTATAAACCCACATAAATTCATGATAACGAAAGCCTACTTTGACTCATATCCAAGCAATTTAAAGCCTACTTTGACTCATATCCAAGCAATTTACTTTACAACAACAAGATGCTTAACGCTCCTACATTTAAAATGTTATTTTTAAGCTATTTTTAATGCAATTGACGTTACTGATCTTGCTATTATAAGATCATTCCCCTTATTCCCATAGCAAATGAAAGAGTTTCCAAAGTAAATGCGAGTCGCTTCTGCGTTTATTTGTTTCTTTTTAGCGTTCATTTTGGTATAAGTTGTCCGCACTTATTCATTATGGTTACACTGTAGACCTAAGCATAGTAGCACGCGGCGCCTCCTGCCAGGACACCAAAAATACAAAACGTACAAATAGGAAAATAAAAAAAAAAATTAGATAACTTCGATGCTGGATGGTTCATAAATTAGGAGCGGGAGCTGTATCTGGGGCTAATATCAATGATCGAGGACCTAGGCGGTCTGCAGACGTCGCCGGATCTCGGCGGGCAGCTCCTCCAGCTTGACGTTCGTCTCCTGGCGCGTGGTCACCTCACGCAGCTTCACCAATCCTTGGGCCAGCTCGGCATCGCCGAGGACCACAACCAGGGGGATCTGGTGCTCCTCACAGTGCTGCAGCTGCACCAGCAGCTTGGGGTTTAGCTTGTAAGAGTGCTCCGCCTGCAAAGAAGGATTACATTAGAACAAAATTGTAAGGGCGAAGGCAAAGCCCACCTTGATGCCAGCATCCCAGAGCTGGTTCAGAACCTTCAGTCGCTGCTCGTGCAGACCCTTATGGGCGGAGGCCACATAGGTCTCGACGTCGCTGGTACGCAGCTTAAGACCGCTGGCCGCCGCCCGCGCCTCAAGCACCGAGAAGATGCGCTCCACGCCGATGGATACGCCCACACAGGGCACCGCCTTGCCGCGTGGATCAAACATTCCAACGAGATTGTCGTAGCGACCGCCACCAGCCACGGAGCCCACGGTGGCCGGTTCATTGGACTGCTCGCCATTTTGTTGTGACGTCTTTACGGGCGATCCCACGGCAGCGGACTCTCCCTGGAGCACACCCTCGTAGATGACACCGGTATAGTAGTCCAGGCCACGGGCCAAACTCAAATCGAACCGGACACGCTTGTCCAGACCGAAGAGCGAGCAGTACTTGAGGAGCAGCTGCATGCCCTCCAGACCTTTCACTGCATTGGGCACAGCCTTTAGCTGGGCATCGGCCAGCAGCTGCTCCACCAGCTCGGCACCGCCGCTCAGTCGCACGTACTCGCCAATCCGATCCGCCGCAGCCTCATCCAGACCCTTCTCCTCCACCATCTCCTTGCGAACGTCCGCCCAGGGCGACTAGAAATGAGAAGACACCTCACACAGTCAGCACAGATGCTTCAAGCTACTTCTCCAGTGTAAAACCCACCTTGTCCAGCTTATCCACGGCCGAGCAGATGGTGCGGAAACTGTCCGCCGGCACTCCGCACGCCTGGAACATGCCGTCCAGCAGCTGGCGGTGATTTAGCTTTATCACGTAGTCTCCGATGTCCAGAGTGTCCAGAATCTCCGCCACAATTTTGACGCACTCGGCATCCGCCAGCATGGGATCGTAGGTGCCGGCAATGTCGAAATCGCATTGGTAAAACTCCCTATAACGGCCCTTGGTCATCGCCGGATTGTCGCGGCGATACACCTTGGCGATGTGGTAGCGCTTAATGCTCGAGATCTTGTTCATCGCTAGGTACCGGGCCAGCGGCACGGTCAGGTCGTACCGCATCGATAGGATCTCGCCGCCCTGGTCCTTTAGGTCGTAGATTAGCTTGGAGTCCTCGCCGTACTTGCCGGTTAGCACTTCCTGAAAGGGAAGAGTGATCCAATTAAAGATTCTGTATCACTATTTGAAGTGAAAGTCGATATAAAATCAATATTTTAACGTTGCCATAGAATAGCGATAAATCGATATTCTATTTGAATTTTTGAACCAATTTAACCGAATTAAAATTATTTAAAAATCGATATATATCGAAATTTACAATATTTTCGATAGGATATCGATATTAAATCGATATTTTAATATTTCCATAGAAGAGCGAAAAATTCTATTTGATATATAAAACCAATTTTATCGAAAAACAAAACCTTTAAAAAAATCGATATATATCAAGGTTCGATATTTTTGACCGGATATTGTGCAATCGATATTTAAACGTTACTAAAAGAGAGCCATAAATCAATATTCTATATGATATATTCAACCAATTTAATCGAACAAAAAGTCTATGTATATTAAAGTTTACGATATTTTCGATAGGATATTGCGCAATAATCGATATTATCAATATTTTAACATTGCTATAAAAGAGCGATAAGTCTATATTATATTTGACATGTTCAAACAAATTAAACAAAATAAGAGGAAAACAATTCTTTAAGAAGTCGATATATCGAAGTCATCTATGTATATTTACTTTTTGATATTGTGTGTATTTTTTTGTCCATTTAACACATCGAAATATTCCTCTTAATAGACATCTACAATCTATACTCTTTATATGTAAACTTATTAGTTTATATATTCAAGTGTCATAATTAGAAAAATATTGCAATATTTCTTTGCATACTACAAGGTCTTAAGTCAACTGTCCAAAAACACTGATTACGCGAATCTAGTGGGATTATGCGAGGCTGCATAATAATACACTCAAGGCCATACATTGATTCTTTATCAGTTAAGTTCAGTGTCTATTGTTTTATAAATAATTCTTGTACAGAGCCTGTGTTAATACACCAATAAAAGCCATATACTGGGATATTATTTATACAGTAATGACTATCATGAACACTTTGTTCTTTTCCATGAAGAACGTAGACACAGATGCGCCTTTTCTGTTCTCTAACGTTTTCGTGGTTACTTTAGTACAAAAACAAGGTTTCATATTAGACATTTCATAACTTTAGATAGATCTGGAGAAACATGGTTATTTAAGGCCGAAATATTGATGCTTATCCTTTGAAAAAAATCGAAAACTTTCTTATAATTTGTAATTTGCACTTGAAATATTTTCGGTTGAAGGCCCTTATATTTAGCAGCCTTTTTTTCTTTATATCCTTTACCTAAATCAAAACATCTCTTAAGCAAGCTCCGTTGTTGATTCTGATTAAGAGCACATGATATTTAAATAATAATAAATAATAATGGTTTCATATTAGACTTTTCATTACATTAGATAGATCTGGAGAAACATGACTGTTTAAGGACGAAATATTGATGCTTTTCTATTACAAAATGGAAAACTTCCTTATTATTTGTAAGTCGCACTTTAAATTAGTTCCTGTTGAAGTCCTTACTAATAATCAGCCTTTTTTTTCTTTATATCCTTTACCTAAATCCAAACATCTCTTAAGCTCGATTGTTGATTCTGATTCAAGAGCACATGATATTTAAATAATAATAAATAATAATGGGGTCCGAAAAGAGTATTCTCTGTCCTGTAAACATTGTCCAGCAAGGATTAAAAGAAGTTCTTTGAAGTGAAATCCTGCAAATCCTGAATTCCTGTTCTTACTAAGCTCTAATACTCTATCTATCTATCTATCTCTCTGCATCCTTTGATCAAAACTCACCTTTAGTTCGAAAACAGGAGTGTCGATCGCCTCGCCGCCGTGGCGCTTGAACACCTGCACGATCTTGTCCAGGACACCTTGGCGCAGCGTCATCTGCTGTGGGCCATAGTCCCTGGTGCCCTTCGGCGTCTTCAGTGTGAACTTCTGGTTCGTGGGCGGGGCATCGCCGCCCAGCTTGGCCTTGAGGGCCAGCAGGCGCGCGACCTCCTCATCGATCTGCAACAAGGAAGAGGAAGAGGACACCGGTTAGAGTGGATTCTCTGGTTGGGGGGGGGAGGGGTTGCTCTGAGGGGTGGGGGATTGCTTAGATGCTAACCTGATGCAGTTGCTCTTGTTCTTGTTGTTGTTGTTCTGGTTGTTGTTTCTGATGTTGTTTTTGTTGTTGTTCCAAGGCTGGAACGCCGGCGGAGCTGGCGCGCCCGCCGCCAGAGGGCGCCGTCTGGAACGTTGCACACTGAAACGCAGCACTACAGCGCCACTGGCGGCCAATTGAACGCAACATGTGTTTTGTTTTTCTTTTTTTTTTTCTTAATTAATTTTTTTATAAAATTTGTATATTTTTTGTTTTCTTTTGAAATGCTTTAATTAGCAACAACTTTCTTTAGGCAACTTTTCAAACCTAATTAAACAACAACAACAATAATGAAACCGATTAAAGTCTGCTCTCTTCTCTTTCATGGTTAACTTATTTTAAACTATTTCGTGTTTATGACGAAGTTCAGGTACAAAAATAACTAGTGTTAGTGACGAAATGAAGGTATGTATGTGCCAAAACCAATGTGCGTGTTAGTGTTAGTGTTATGGGTGTATGTGTGTGAGTGTGTGCAGGTATAAATAACAGAAATAACAATACAATTATTGCGTTCCATTGACCGTCAGCGCTGATTACTTTTTTTCTTCTTCTCATTTCGAAACAAGTTTTTCGATTTGAATTACACTTTTTTTTTTGTTGTTAGCACTTGAACACTTGGAAACAGGGAAACGGAAAAAACTGGAAAGTGACGCGATTTAATGGAATCTTTCACCCGCCAGCGGGTTCAAGGACATTTCCACACACATGCACACGCCAAAAGGATTTTCTAAGCCGATTGCACACCGCTAGAGGGCGACAGACAGCTGCGGGGCAACAGCTGATCGCGGCGGCCATAATAACTGCACACTTGCACAGCCATACACAGACGCACACAGTCTTGACATTTAGTTGCGGTTTACTCGCATATCTTATTAGCTAAAAAATCATATGTTGCAGTTGGATGTTGTCTAGCAGGTTTGATATAATCGCTATAACCACCATGTGCCTTTTTGTTCCATGCTCATGCCTCCTGCTTGACCAGTCGCTCTCTTTGTCTCTCCTTGTCTTTATCTCGCTCTCTGTCAGTCAGTCGGTCATAGAACACACACACACACACACACACACACAACAATGGAATGAAGCTGTGGACCACAGTGCTGGCAGCTTTTTTAGCGGGGAAAAAGCTTATTTTAGAAGATGCATTTAAATACTTTTAAACACGGAATGTCTTCGAGAAGTTTTTAGGTTTAATATCTATGAAGTATTTTAAAATCGAAATATCGCTCTATTTGTAATTTAAATTTGATTAGAAGATGCTTGAATATTATAGATGCTAAGCCTGCTTTGAAATCTGGCTAGATAACCGCTAGAATCGCGCCAGCACTGGTGAGCGGGAGCTATGCATTTTTCGAGTGGCAGTGTAATGGGGGCGAGAGCGAGACACCAACAAAAACAGAGTGGCACGAATGTGAAAGTTTGCGGAGCGCGCGCTCTTTTTCCTTCCATTTCGTTGTTTTTTTTTTTTTGTATTTTTCAATTCGTGGCTCTCTGTTTTGTTGCATTCAATCTAATTACTGCGAAATTCAATAAATGGTAAATGGAAGTGGCAATGCCAACGCAGCATGTGTGTCTGATGATGAAATGCCACTGCTGCGATGTGTCATGGGCCAAGGCTGCTCACGGGGTTCGATTGTGGACTCCGATGGACTTCTGTGATGAGGATAAGGATGATGATGAAAGCAGGGCAAGCAATTACAGCAACAATTGCATTTGTTCGTGTACACACACAATGCCTGGCGACACTGTGCGCAGGGGGGGAAGAGTGCTACTCGTGAGGTGAGGGAGTGCAGAGTGTACGTGTGTGTGTGTGTGTGTGTGCAGGACATGGACATGGACATGAACCACTGACCTTCTCCTTGGACTCCTTCGTTGCCTTTAGTTGACGGACGAGATCGCCTTGCACTTTGATTTGGTCCAGGATTTGCTCGCGCGTATCACTCATATTCCGTAGTCGGTGCCGCAAAAAAAATCACAACAAGCTGATGACAATCCTGGCAAGCGGCGGCAGGTAGGCGCGCGGCTATTAATTTCGATTTTATTAATGAGCTTTCTGTGATTTAGCTGCGTTTTTCCCAGCCTCAGCTGCTTTTTTTTTGCACGCGGTGGTCGGCAGCGCTTGCCAATTTGGCTATTTACCCGCTAGATCTGCGTTTCAGAAGCAAAGTGCGGGAAAAAGTGTCAGCTAGCAGCTAGCGGGAAAAATAGCTTTTTCCAAGCAAAATTTGCGTTATTTTCGATTTGTAATGTTTACGTATTTTTTACTTTACACTGCCACACTTAAATAATATGTTGAACTTTATTATATTTTTAATGATGTTTTCAAAAGGATTGGCGATTCCATGACACCAGATATACCCAAACAACCTGTTGTTATCTGACAAAGCAACTTTAAGTCCAATTTAAATTAATATATTAATAATTAGTATCCCCAAGTTTAGCGGTTAAGTTAACATGAAAATAAAGTTTTAAAATATTTGGGACGGGTCAATATGTTTTTGTTTTTTCACTCGTTTATACACATTAAATTACAGAAAAAATTAAATTCATTTAAAGTTGTGAAAAATATTTATTTGTTTATTTTTCAATTATTTTATTTTCTGCCATAGCCATTGAGATACAGGTTGATTATTGTTTTTTAGATTGCCGAGATTGGCTAAATCGTGATAGGCAGCGGACCACCTTCTTATTGATCGTATTTGAACGCGCAGTAATTTCTTCAATTAAAATCTTTTTTTCGTTAAATAAGTTTGTAAATGTACATAAATAAACAATGAATGAATGGTAAAAAATTCAAATGTTTGATTTTGAGTCGAGCGGTATACGAATTCAATAAACAGTCAGAAATACGGCTTTTCCCACTTGATTTAGCTTTTTTTTTATTGATTAGAACAGTTTTTTTTTTGCGTAATTTTATCTAAAATGAATTAATAAAACAAGAAAACTAT
Organism: Drosophila punjabiensis; assembly: GCA_008042585.1. Lineage (NCBI taxonomy): Eukaryota > Metazoa > Arthropoda > Insecta > Diptera > Drosophilidae > Drosophila > Drosophila punjabiensis. The sequence goes on from VNJR01003827.1 coordinate 53,051, forward strand.
ATATTTTTTCGGTAATAGCTTGTTTTTCAGCCCATCTCTTTTCATATTGAGCTTCTCTTAGCTTTTTTTTGGCCAAAATCTAGCTACTTGGGGTGTCATAACATGACAACACTGGTAAAGCTGAAAATAAAATCGATTCTATAATCGATTAATATATTTTTTCCAATTATGCGATTTATATTTTCAGGATCGATTTAATTTAAAAAGTTCCAAGACTTCTTGGAAAGCGACATGGAAATGATAAACACAAAGATCTACATGTTATAAGTATTATATTTAAAAATATGTTATAAAAAATATTAAAAATATATTTAAAATTATCCGTATTTTATATCGCGTATACATTTTTTATTTTATGTTTTTGGTTTTCGTTTGTGCATTTTTGGGGAGACATCGAATTATGCATTTTATTTAACGTATTTTAGCATTAAACATCAAAGGTTTTCCAACTCTGATTAGGCCTTGCTGGTTGGATAAACTGTTATAAAAAGGTTGTAGATCTTGATGAGAAACCTTAAATTCGCTGAAAAACACTGACAACGCTTATGAGCTATACAAGGCTTTCTTGCAGGTAATCAAACGTTTTCCCCGTAATTCCGTCAACTTGCATCAGGCCTTGGCGAATAAAAAGCGACATCTGGCAACGCCAGTGTAGTTATTAAGCTAGCGAAACTGTTATATGAGCTGTGGACAACATCGATTAACAGGTGTGAGACTTTACTAACAATCGATATGCTTATCGCTGGCTCCTTTTTTTAAATTTAAATTTGAAATATGTTAAGCTCTTAGCAGCCCATGAAGTATATATCTTGTAATTTGTCCACCTCGTTCACATCGTTCACGTTGTTCACATTGTTCACCTCGTTCGACTCGTATATATTTCCAAAATGTTCGACCGAATTGTCGGGACTGGAACAGCACACACTCACGCGACGAATAAGACACAGAAGACTTCGACGAAGGTGAAGCGTGGCAAGCAGCGACACGCCGCACAAACTGCGGTACAATACACACCGCGGCACACACATGCCAAGACCCGGCAAAATATTGTCGAGGCCGAAATGGAGAAGTCTCGCAAAGCCGTCGAGCACAAACTGATAAGTCTCTCGGCCACCAATCAGGCCGTAGTGCCGCCTCGTCCTGCCAAGCGTGGCGGAGGGAAGGGAGCTGCAGCAGGATCTGGGGCAGCATTAGCAGGAGGAGGAGTCGGAGGTGGAGGCGGAGGCGGAAGCGGAGGAGGCGGTGTCCAGCGGCGCAAGCAAGGCAAGAAGCAGGAACCAACCAAACCGAAAATATTTGTGACCGATGAGCCGCCGAAACAGGAGAAACTGCTCAAAGTTGAAAGCCGAACGCGCGGAGGTTACAATGGTGAGTTTGTAGATCTTAAAAGACTATAAAGGAGCTATATAGCAGTGCAGCTTTATAGGATTTGTATTAGTTTCCGTTTCCCTGCTGCCTTGGAGCTCTGATATTGATTATATTTAAATATAATACCACCTTTTCTGGTCATTTCCTCGCAGTTCTTCTGGAGTCACCCCGCCGAAACGGGCTCACACCCCGCGACTATGCAGCCGAGGCTGAGCTGGCTGCCTTGATGGCCACGGCACAACGCATTGGAGCTGGAGTATCCAACTCCAAGCTGGGCCACCGCAGACAGGAGAAGTCTGGGGCCGGGGACGGGGACGGGGTCGGGGATGGTGATGACTATGGCCAGATGGCGCCATCGAATCATCACTACCCACAGTTGGGTGTCCAGCCCCGATACAAGTGCAGTGAGTGCGGTGCCCGGTTCCATGTCCGCTCCCTGCTGGGCGCCCATCGTCGCACCCACGAGGATGACTTCAAGGTGCGCTTCTGCAATCGCTGTCCCAAGGGCAGCAACACCACCCTGACCACGAGCAATCAATGCAAGTTCTGTGACCGCAAGTTCGACCTGGTCCGCACACTGCACATCCACCAGCTGGCCCACTGCAAGAAGATACCGCCGCAGCTGCGCCGCAAGCTCGGCTACACGGAGCTGGCCCACGAGAAGAAGGCTCCACTGCCCACCTTCCAGCGCAGCGCTCATGGCCAGCACAGTCATCACAGCCACCACAGTCACCAGAGCCACCGCAGCAGCCACTATAGCCACCACTCGCAGCAGCACCGCCTTAAGGGCAAGCCCTTGACCACCACTCACCAGCATCCGCTGGTGCAGCAGTCGAACGAGGTGACCAGGACCATCCTTCGGCCTTCGGCGCAGGCCGAACGCTGGCGCTAGTTCCAGACACTGTTCAGACCAATGCTTGCTTCCCAAACCCACGAAGGGAACACTACAGAGTTTCAAAAAGAAAACACAAGTTTAATGGACATATGAACGAGATCCAGGACACAAGCATATCCTTCGTAATATTATAATTCAGGCGTTGAACAGTCACATTCAATATTCAGTTTAAATAAAAATTAAAACTGGCCACAAATGGCGCGTATTAGTTATTTAACACTATAAGTTTTTACAGTGTACTTTCAGTTAATTTATACACTGACCCATAATCATAATAAGTTTTATTTAAAAAATACCAAAATACAAAACAAAAGTTTGTAGCGCACAATTGATCCTTCGGATGTCCTCTATAAGGACATGCTACAAACTGGGCAAAAGAATTCATGAATTTCTTGTAATTATTGTGGACTTTTATTTTGAGTAAAAAAATAAAAGTCCAAAATAATCATTATTGTTGATTTTTATTTTTTATTATTATTGATTTATATAGTTTATTATTTATTTATTATTTATTATTAATTTATATAAAATAACTCATTATTATTAATGACTATCGTAAAAATCCAAAATATAAAAATCATCTCGGAAATGGATAGATTATTACACAACGATTCACACAATATTAATCATTATTTACGGTCCCTGCATTTTTTTAAATTTTTTTCCGTTTCGTTTGATCTTTACTTCAGTCAGTAAAACCAATGATATTTCCCTTTGGATTCCGTTTACAAGTTTATTCTTACTTTGGGGGTTTTTAAAATGAACTTCAAAAAATGTAACCCTTTTTTAACGATGATTTTTCCACTGTGTATTGCAATTGCTCTCTAGTCGTCTTGTAAAGAAGAAAAAAGGCAAATATAAAATTAAAACTTCAAGTTAAAATCCCAATATGATTTTTATAAAAAAAAAACAAGAAAGGAAGCTAGCACGCCGAAGTTTGTATACCCTTTCAGATTCTAATTGTACCATTTATAATCTATCCCTATTTAATTTAATGTGAATTATTTTCGTATTCATTTTATTTTTACAGTTATACATTTTTTAACATTTTTTACATGTAAAGTAAAATATATTTTTCCTCAACATTTACCGATCGTTTGTATGGCAGCTATATGATATAGTCATCCGACTCTTATGAAAAATACAACAAAATTCTAAAAAAAAATGTAGAATGCTTGTATCTGAAAGTAGAATAAGTTATGTTAAAAACTGACAGAGTTGTAATATTTTTTCTAAAAATCTCCCGACCATTCCTGTGGCAGCTATATGGTATAGTATTCCGATTTTTATAAAATTCAATCCAAAAATTCTGAAATAATATATTAAGCTCATAGCCGAAAGTTGATCAAGATACAGTGAAGTTATAATTTTTTTTCAACAAATTTACGGATCGTTTGTATGGCAGCTATATGATATAGTTGACCGATCCGGCTCCTTCCGACTTATGTACGAGTGAGAGTATATAGAAGACCATCTGCAAAGTTTCATTCAGATAGCTTTAAAACTGAGGGACTAGTTTGCGTAAAAACGGACAGACGGACATGGCTAGATCGACTCGGCTGTTGATGCTGATCAAGAATATATATACTTTATAGGCCGGAGATAACTCCTTCACTGCGCTGCAAACTTTTGACTAAAATTATAATACTCTGCAAGGGTATAACTGTATTATAACTGCAATGCAATAAATTTCTCAACTTGAAATTACAAGATTGGCTTTAAACTTATCTTTTCAGTTATCGTAAAGGTAGCTCCTGATCTTATAATCTTTGAAAACTCAGTCTGGGTTATATACTGCTTTTGCAATGGAAAAACCAAAATTTTTGTTCAGTGTATTTCTCTTATTTAGTCTCTGGTTCTTTCTCTTCTCTCTTGTTTTCTTTTGGCAAGCAGAGAGCAAAAACACCTGTTGCGAACTCTCAAATGACGGAGCCCACGCACACCTGCTCAGAATGACTCACACAGCTGTGAGGCTTTTGGCGGTCAAGCTCAAGCCGCTCTACTGTGTACTGTGGGCTCAGTCCGCATACTTGCGGGCTTATGACACAAAGCAAAAACCAGTTAATAAATCAAATAATAAAAAAACATACGTAAAAAATAACAAAATTCAAAAATAATAAATAAAAAAAAAATTTTCTTTTTTATCAAACCTTTTTTTTTTTTGCCAATAAAAGTGTCCCTTGGCACCACAGTGAGCTCTATCTCCAATAGAGGTGGAGAAGCATCGGTGAAAACATCGATGAATCGAAACAAAATGTTTTAGTTTTGCAGCTATCTGAATGAAACTTTGAAGATATGTAGTATTTTAGAAGCAATCGGAAAAAGTTTACAATATTATTATTTTATATTATATTAAAATTTTGGTTTTAATTTTTCGAAAATTTGACCACTTTATCATATTGCTCCTAAAGGATCCATGCTGAAATCAAAAGAAAAGAAAAAATTAGAATTTTGCTGTTTTTAATATATTTTCATCTAATATGATATATGGCAATTTTTTATATTTCCATCATTTCGGTTTTAAATTTTTGCAAATCCAATAAATACAAGAAAATGTTTCTTAACTTTGTAGAATAGATTTTCTTTCCTTATTTGGATCTCAATGAATTTGTGATGATTTTTGGAATAGGGATTTAGTTAATCTTAAAAACCCAAACATTTAAGAAAATATTATTTTTCTTAAATATAAAAAAGAGAAAGTGTTTTTCAACTTTGTAGAATAGGTTTTCTATCCTTATTTTGATCTCAATGAATTTGTGATGATTTTGAGAATAATTTTGATTTTTTGTTTACAGTAAAAACCCAAACATTTAAGCCAATATTATTTTTCTTAAAGCATACAATTTTTTTTTTTGTTTTTAAGATCGACAATACATCAGTGGTTTTTTTTTAAACATCGAAAAACATCGATGTCCGCGAACACCGATGTCTCTCTCTCTCTCACCTCTCACCTCTAATCTCTATCTCTCCCGCTCTCCCGCTCTCCCGCTCTCCCGCTCTCCGTCTCGCTGCGTGTCGTGTGCAGAGCGGCTCTACAGTTAGTTGGCATCGAGAGAGAGCGGAACAGAGGCGAAGTGGAGCCGTGCGAGTGGAGCCGCTGCATCAGTCGATCGCGGCAGGTGCTTGGGAATCGAACGGAGCATTGCCGGAACATAGCCGGAGGGCACTTCTCCTCTTCTATTGTTGTTTCTATTACTGTTACTGTGTTTTTTTTTTCTTTTGCTCTCGTGCTTTTCTCCGGCTTGTTTTGTTTCTGTGCTTCTTGGCCAAGGCTCTAACCTGTGCCGGCCGTGCTCCACAAAAGTTTGATTTTTGATTTTGGTGTAAATAATAATATTCGAGTTGCGGCGACAATCACGTAAAATGAGGTAAGAATGGCCAGGCGCCAAGGGGAGCCATTTAATTCATATAAATCCAGTGGCGGAACTGGATAATATTTGGAGGGGGGTGCTGCAGGAATTTATTATTTTATCCCTCAAGAGGGATTTTAAGCCAGAAATTATATTCAATTCGGGGTTAAAGAGGGGTTAAGTGACCTCATTAATCGTAGCTAAAACAAAGGAGAAAGTTAAGATCAATTTTATATTTATTTATTTATGAATTCGAGGCTATATCCCTTTACATATGATTTTCATATTAATTTTCCCATTGTTTCTATGCAGTCTATATGATAATACAGTCGTTAGATTTGCACATTATTAAAACATTAAAGCAATTAGTTCAAAATTACTGAAAATATCTCTAGAAATAAGAGATATTTTCAGTAATTTTGAACTAATTGAACTAATTAAAAAAAAAAAACACAATTTTTTCCGTTACTTATTATTACAGCTATAATGTAAAGTCACCCGATTCGGTGACAAATATAAACAATTGCAACACAACAAAAAACTATTTTTAGAGTTTTATGCAGATAACTTTTTAACTAAATAAAAAGTACGATATAAACGAACATACGTTCGAGTCTAGATCGATTTGGCTGTTGATGCCGATTAAAAATATGCAAATGCTACACTGATAAAAAAGTTCAAGACTTTTGTTCATTTTCAAGACTTTTGGTTACGAAAGTAGCATGACTATTTTGGTCAACTTTTAAGATTTTTTTAATATTTTTTTTAAGTTGTTTTGGTTTTAAATGAAGCCTAAAATCTTGTAATTCCAGAATTTTAACTCTTTTGTTACGATTTTTGGTTTTATATCAAGATTATACTTTAAGAATGCACAAAATCTTAAAAGATGATTTAATTTTTTATCAGTGTATAGGTTCAGGTGGCTAATTTTAGGAAAATAAAATAATTTTTACAAATTTGAAAACAAGGGTATTTTTTCAATCTATAAACTATATACTATAATAATATATATGCTATAATATAGTATAATCATTTGATATAGAATCCCAAATACCTCATATTTGGGATCAAAGTAAGTTAGTTACCGAAACCTGTTTTGTGGGGATTCACTGTCAGTGATATAACCGTTTATGGCACACACTATATTATCGATGAGGAGAACAGAGGGGAATGATAGCTTCGCCGGCAATAGAGCCTAACATTGCAATTAAGTTCTTAACTCACTTGTGTAAATATTAAGCGAAACCGAAATACAATATTGTGGCATGAAGATTATGATATATGATGGTGGTCATGACGATAGTCCCAGTCTTGTAAAAAGTTCTTAAGGAGTCCAATTTAACACTTGTTTAAATATCAAAAAAACAAGATAAAATACCATAGAAATATATCATATTTCACAATTTTACACAGTTTGTTAACTACTTTGTTGTCTTGTTACCTTTTCGCAAGTCAGTAAATTTCAGACATTGGCTAAGCACTTTAGCTGGAACTCAGAGATCGCCGCAGATAAGATATATTAATAAATATATATACAACTAATAGCAGCGTAATTGAAAGCTCTCTGGGCTGTAGATATTGTAGATTAATTTATGGCAGGGTGCTCTGGTTATTGGTCGTTAATAGATATTATTTTTGGTAGCTTCTATATGATTTTTATGGATCGAGGTGATAGTTTTGCGACTGCCACTGTGCCACAAAGACTGTTCCCAGTTCCCAGAGGAAAGCGCGTCATTCGCACTCTCGAAATGTGTGTAAATACGTTCCATTCTTCTTCTGGCAGTTTATCAAAACTTGTCGAAAGTCGAAAACAATTAGCTTAATTGCTCCGCTTTACGACGCCCCATAAGATATAGTACATGGCTCAGATATGGCCTGAAGTTTATGGCACGGGAATTCTTTCTTTCTTTCAGAACATTCGTGTTCGTGTTCGTGTTCATTCAGCTTGGATCATTGACAGGCTCTGTTTTATGGATATATTGGGTACATTATCCCGATAAGATTGGGTTAACACCAGGAATTTGGGGCCCTGCCATAAAAAAAACGTACCCCTCAGAGAAGGAGAGATATAGAGGGAGAGCAATGCCATTGGGAGAATGATTTGTCAGGTCATTCCGCGGGACTTGCTTTAAGCTCGCTGAAAACTGGTTTCACATTGTGCAAAAAAAAATGATAATAATATAAACAATAGCGATAAAAGAAACCCCCCGATTCCCGCGGCTATTTGCATAATCCATTCGAACTGCATCACAATTATTATTAATGTTTTCTTGGTCAAGAGTCTATCTACTTTTGGCGTTTCGCCTTATTTATTTACACCTGCCAATTGGTCAAGGATGACTTTCGTTCCTCCCGGTAACGTCACGGACTTATCTTCCCGCTTCACGGCAGACACGCTTTGAGTTCGATTTCGATGACAAGGCACATATTCCAGAAAGTGATAAATGGAAAAGCAAAACACTTTTTTTTAAGGTTCTGTTTTTTCGCTCTGATTGCCTTCTTGGAGTGACGGAGTGTACCTCGAGAGTGTACACGAGATCTACCGATACATTCTGTAATTAAAAGATGTTTTTATCTTCGGGAGAAGATTACACCATGTCACTATATCTTATCGGGGAGAGCAGTGAGCTCCTAGAGAGGTTCCTTTTTTTGGTACATGAGGAGAGGAGAGAAAAAAAAAGTTAAATCAAAGATTCTGAGCTCGTGATAGGTCTCTGAAAAGTTACTTTCAGCTTCATTTTTCAGTTTATTTTCTTGTTTGGTATCTTCCCAATGGATTGCTTCCTAGTCAGCATCATTGGTGTAAGATCTTTTAATATAATCCAGGAAAATGTATATCATTTATAAGTAAATCATGAGAATATCCTATTAGATCAGAGTTCTCTTTATTAACTTAAATATTACAAGTTTTATATTTTTAATTTTGTATTACAAGCTGCTTGTAATAATAATATAAAATTAAACTCTCCAGAGATAACTAAAACCTATATTCTTTTTATAGGAAATTCTGATCTTTATATATTTACTTATCAAATTTAAAAATAAGTCAAATTAGAGAAGGCTAAAATGATTGATAGAGCATTCTTTTATCAATATTTTCAGTGAAGGTCTGTAAATAATTCGGTATTTCAATATTGCTTTAGACATGTGCCTGAAATCGATATTCTGTTTGATATCTACTCCGATATCTACTTAAGTCCCCAAAAAATACAACTTAATAATATTTTCCAGCTATTTCTTTGATAATATCGAAATTTTTAATTAAATTCAATATTTTTTTTCGATAATTCTCGATATTTAAAAATTTTAAGACATGTTAAGATTTATTGATACTTTCTTCTCGATATATATACATCGATAAACATATATACATCGATATATAGTAACAGCGAACCAATATATTCGCAAAAAAAGAAACAAACAATATTTCTCATATATTTCTACTTTCAGATTTCGATACTTTAAAGTAAAATGTAACTTTTTCGATATTTATCGATACATTAAACTTTAGGATATTTTAAGATATAAACAATCATTTTCAATTATCTCTTCTTTCAGATATCGATACTTTAAAGTAAAATGTAACTTTTTGATATTTATCGATAAATTAAACTTTAGGATATTTTAAGACCTATAGGTTTTTTTTTCTTCTAGATATTTGTATGTATTTCCCAATTGAGATATATCCCATTCACAAAGTCTTGTATATAATTTACTATAAGTTTCCGTAATTCCAATTAATTTTGTTCAAGTACCACACCCCCACTTGGGGTCACTGATATCAGTTTTTTATTAAAAGATTGCATCTTTATCAAATATTTTATGATTATTTTCTCGATTCACACTTTCGGGTCTTTCGATTTTCTTGAGGTCCAAAGACCTTTCCTTTCCATAAATTTTTACTGTGGCAGCTCGACCCCAGAGGCGTCCTTCCAATGGCTATAAAGCCCGCCATTGATAATGCCGGATCAAGCGGCATTAATCCTTTATGACACCCCAGTTTGTCGGCATTCGATCCAATTGGAGGCGTTCCAAAAAACCGATAGCTACCGAAAGTGTGACATTGTATGGCCACTAATTGACCAAACCAATTATGGTATCGTAAGGGACAGAAGCCACTTGACTGGCCGAACCGAACTGGTTCCTTATCGTGTCGGCGATATGCAGATTCTGGCAACGATTCCCAACGAGTGATTCGGCAGAAAGCGTTCTCGTGCTCTCGAGGATCGGATCATAATCTGCAGCAGACGGCCACGATAAGCGATCGGAACCTATCGAATCGAAATCGAATTTGAGATATTTTAGAAGCTTTATGCCATGACGAGCACTAAATCCAAAGTGTTTTGCAACCTTCCCCTTGCGGGCAAATCTACGTTAATTATAGAAAATTGCCTGTTAATAGCGCTCAAGTTTTATGATCTCCTGGTTTGGCATTTTTATGGCGAGAGCGAGAGCGGTGCCCTGATAAGACTCTGGAGCGAAGCACTCTGCCGGACAAAAGGTATGTGGGGACTCCGGACTCATCCGGTACGTGGTCACGATCAGCCAGCCAGCCAGCCAGCAGATACACCTGAAAACCACACTGTCATGGGACACTCCAGAGAGGCGGGTAATCAGTTACCAGATGGGTTTTTCACCGTCGCAGCTACTGAATGGGCTTACTTTTGAGATATATATAGTACCGCACTTCTAGATAGATCGAAGGGAATGATTCGGCTAATTTAATTTAACTGCACTTTAATGGTCACTGATTACAGGCAATGTGAACTATAATGATAATAGTGATACGTTGTATATAATCAGTTTTACAAAAGGGCTTTACTGGGGTTTCTCCTGGAAGTACAAAAGTTTTAAGTTCTTCAGTTATTTTTGACTTGAAACAAAACTTTTTCAATTGTTTTTTCAATTTTAAGAGAACGTTGTTAAATATAAACTACAAAAATAATGATACGTTGTATATAATCAGTTTTACAAAGGGTCTAACTTCGGTTTCTTCAGAAAGTAAAATAGTTTAAAGTTATTTAATTATTTAAAACAAAAAACAAAACTTTTTTTAATTATTCTTTTGAACTTAAGAGAACGTTGTAAACTATTTTCTGCCATTAACTACAATAATAATAATAATAATAATAATACGTTGTATATAAACAGTTTTAGGAAGTTTCAAGTTCCTTAATTATTTTAAACTAAAAACAAAACTTTTCAATCTTAAGAGAACGTTGTTAAATATTTTCTGCCTCAAAATTGTGTTGTATAAAGTAAGCTTCGATATTATAATCCCCTTTAGAGGCACAAAAAATGTTTGAAAATATGGAAATTCAACTTGAATTGAGTTGTATCCGTTCAGTATCTTTCACTCCAAAGCAAACAGGCTTCGATTAACTGATTCTAAACATCGATTAATCGATTAATTGCTGGTATGTTTCATTCTTTGAGATGTCGCAGATCGCAGGGTATTACGTGCTTCGAAGTGGAGAGCCAAAATGGTGACTCGGCAAAACTCTAGAGAACCGATAGCGGCGTCCAGTCCAAATCAAAGCTAACACTGCTCCACTCGACCAGGTCCTCAAGCTCTTCAGTCTCGAGGGGCTGATGACGATCGCGGATCGATGATCGATGATCGATAGCTAACAGAGACTAATGAACAACTCTTCCTTTATATTCACAGGTTGGTGTGTAGCAAGAAGATCCTTCTATGGCTGCTGCTGGCAGCCGTGATGGTGACGGCTCTGACCCTCGGTCTAGTTTTCGGACTCCGGAACCGCGACTCCCGGCTGATCAGCGGCGCCGTCGTGTCCAATGGCATCGGTTGCGCCGACGTCGGTGGGGATGTTTTGAACGATGGTGGCTCTGCGGTGGATGCCTCAATTGCCACACTCCTCTGCGAGGGACTCCTGCTGCCGCACTCGATGGGCATTGGCGGTGGCTTTGTGGCCACCATTTATACGCGAAGCAGCAGGAAGGTGGAGACGCTGATTGCCAGGGAATCGGCACCGGCGGCGGCGCACAAGGATATGTTCGTGGGACAGACGGAGATCACGGGCGCCACTGCGGGAGCAGTGCCTGGCGAGATCTTGGGATACTGGGAGATGCATCGTCGCTATGGCATCCTCCCCTGGAAGCGCCTCTTCCAGCCGGCCATCAAGTTGGCCCGCGAGGGTCATGTGGTGTCCCGTTACCTGGCCTCGGCCATACAGTCCAAGCTAACCCAGATCCGTGCGGATCCCGGCCTGAGCTCCGTCTTCCTCAACGAGCAGCAGGAGCCCTGGCTGGAGGGTGACTTTATGAAGCGCACCGTGCTGGCCGATACGCTGGAGAGGATCGCCGAGAACGGGGCCAAGGAGATCTACGATGGCGGCGAGACGGGGCGCAAGTTCGTCGAGGATATCCGCAGCCTCGGCGGCATCATCACCGAGCAGGATCTGCGCGACTACAAGGTGCACTGGGAGAGCGACGGCCACATTGCCGCCAATGTCAGTGGCTCCTACACGCTCTACTCCACCCCGATGCCCAGCAGCGGCCCCCTGCTGGCCTTCATCCTCAACATCATGGGCGGCATGCACACGGACGACGAGTACATCTACTGGCAGCGCGTCGTGGAGGCCTTCAAGCACGCCTACGGCCAGCGAACGAATCTGGGCGATCTGTACGCCGATCCCGTGAATGCCGCCTCCATCAACGCCACTCTGGAGCAGATGCTGGAGCCGGAGTTCGTGGAGAGCATACGGAAGCTCATTCACGATGACCGAACCTCGCAGGACTATCAGTACTATGGAGCCAACTTCACCGTCGAGGAGGATCACGGCACCGCCCACATGAATGTCCTGGCCACCAACGGTGACGCCGTGTCCATCACCAGCACCATTAACAACTAGTAAGTGAAGCGGATCGGATCGTTTAATGGAAATGGAAGCGAAATGTTAACTCTAATTATTGTCTTTCTCCAGCTTCGGCTCCAAGGTGGCCTCCCTGCAGACCGGCATCATTCTGAACGACGAGATGGACGACTTCTCCACGCCGGGCGTGGTCAATAGCTTCGGCGTGCCCGCCTCCCCGGCCAACTACATTTATCCCGGAAAGCGGCCCATGTCCTCGATGAGTCCTGCCATCGTTGTGGACCAGCAGGGCAATGTGCGTCTGCTGGTGGGAGCAGCAGGTGGCACTCGCATCACCACCAGTGTGGCCAGCGTAAGTGAAGGTTCTTGCTCTGCTTATAGATCCTCCTTATAGCTCCTCCTTTCCAGGTGATTATGAAGTATCTGCTCCGCGGCGAGTCCCTGACGGCGGCGGTGAACAACGGGCGGATACACCATCAGCTGGCTCCCATGCGGGTGAGCTACGAGCACGAGGTGGACAGCGGCATCTCCACCTACCTGGGCAAGGTAGGACACGAGCTCAACGAGGAGCCCGCCGGCTCCAGCTTCGCCGCCGTGACTGCCATCGGAGCGCTGGGCGAGCCGGAGCCATTCTACGATCGCCGTCGCATCGGCAGCTCGCTAACCATCGCCAAGAGCAACAAGATGCAGCACTAGTCCCCCGGATCTGGGGCTCACACAACCGATCCCAATGGCTACCAGCCGGGCTCCCGATTTTATTTATTAAACCTAGCTTTAAGCTCAAGCCTGTATATCCCGCGGCTCTGTCCATAATTGTATATAATTGTTACAACTGCATTTCGAATAGAGAGTATGTCTTCGAAACATGTATTTTTTTTTATGTAAATAACTGGCTGTGAAGCCCAAAAAAAAAAAAATAGCCAAATAAAGGAATTTATATATATGTATCTTACATCATATAAAGAGGGTTTGCTGGAAAATATATATCTATATAATATCTCTTTTTAGTTTCCAAAGTGTCTATTCAAATTTTTTAGTTAAATTATTGTGAAATTTTTAATGACAATCTGAGAATTTATGATTTATGACTGAGGATTAAAGTATTTCCATTTTGCATCATGATTGCTAATGATTTTTTATTATTAAAGAGAAAGCAAATAAATAATACAATTTATATGAAAATCTAAAGGTTTTTATTAAGAATTTTCATCTAGAAAATGTAGGCTCAGTTCCGTTTATATTTCGTATCCAAGTTTCTAGCTTAGATTGTTCCCTTGTAGCTAAGCCTCCACTTATTTTTGCCAGTTGTCAGGATCAGAGCCTTTATGGGCTCCAAGTCCTCGAACGGCTTTCGTAATCATCTGTTTAGTAAGGAAATCTGTTGGATTTTTGGAATCATTTGATAATCTCGCGGAAAAACTTCGCCAAAAAATACGGTATTCCGTGAAAAAGTCTCAACTTATTTAACTACAAAGCAAATAGAAAAGGAAAAAAGAAAAGAATTGTATGTTGACTGCCTTAATTTCAAATATTTCTTTTATATAAACTATACAAAAATTATGGTTTCCATACGAAAAACAAAAAAACATTTGATTTTCATTATTTAACAATTCCCGGAACTTCAACTTCAACAAATTTCAAGGCTTCTTCCTTCGTTTTTCCTTTCTTTTTACTTTTAATGATTTATTTATTGTTTCTGAAAGTTTTCATAGACAAATTAACCTTTTTAAAAACTATAAACAATATTTATTTAAGATTCTATTTAATGCCAAATGCAAAGACTCTGTAATGTAAGATATATCCAACTTTTATTTTATGAAAAGAAATTTGAAAGTTGCTCCTTGAGCTTGGAATATTTGAAAAATAAATGAAATATAAAAATGTAAAAAATATAAGTCATGAAGTGAAAGGATTTCAAATTTAATTGGCAGTCTTATATTCTTTAAAAAACCGCGACAAATGTTGTAAACAAATTATTTTTCCTGAGCATTTTAAATTTGAATTGTATTCAACGTATATTTTATAAATTTTATTTAATTATTTATTTATTTTTATGATTAATTTTATTATTTATTTTATTTAACAATTCCAATTCGCGGTTAATTCTTATCGCCGCGCAAGTCAAGGCACAGCGCTGCCAGATCTTTGTATCGAAAATATCGATAAAACTATGTAGAGTTTTAAATACTTTTTTGAGTCACACATACATGGAATTTGCTGTAAATCAATTAAACTAAACCTAACACGAAATAAGTCACCAAAATTGTACAAAAAATAAATTTTTAAACCTTTGCAAATATCAAGAGCGTCATCGATTCTTCTGTTATATTAACCGTGTATAACAGCAAGAATTAGTATGTCATGGTATTTATCTAATGGTCTTGTGGTATTTTCGTTTGTTGGCGTGGCGGTCACACTCCGTTGAACATTTCTCCGTTTTTGTTTACGTTTGCACCGCGAAAAGTGGAACCTGCACTTGCAATTGTTCTGTGACAGCGCCGCGTTTAGCCGGCAAGCTCGCTCCATATACGTTCGGTTCGCAAATAGACAAATTGGCAATATATATTCGTGGGCCGCCCGGCCGCAGCAGCAACGGCACTTGTCACTATCGGCAGCCGCTTTGATCACCTGGCGCCCCGTCCCGCTCGCACCCATTGCACCATCTACCGAGCCGGAGCAGCGCCGCGGCAGAGCAGCAGCGGCATTTGAACCGAATATTCTTTGAGCGCTTTTGTTCTCGTTCTCGTTCCCGTTCCCGTTCGGTCTCGTTCTCGGTCTCTTCTTCTTTTTGGCCGCTAGACACGTCAACAGAATCGGATAGCCACAGCGGCAGAGAAGGAGTGGGGCTTGAAGAGGAGCGCGCGAGGAGAGAGCACCAAGAGAGTCAGTTAGCGAGCGAGCGAGCGACCGAGAGAGAGAGAGAGAGATGCGCGTGAGCAACATCCGCAGCGGGCGGATCTGCCGGATGGCCCTGTGCCTGCTGGTCCTGCTGCCGCTGCTCTACCTGTTGGCCAACTGGAGTGACCACCACAAGCGCGTCCAGGAGGCGTATCACTCCCGCTTCGGTGGCCCCAAGTTCGCACACCGCCGGATGGAGGGGCGTCCGCGGGAGGTGCCCAAGCTGGTTGATGGTGAGTAGCTCGCTCCGGATCAGTCATACCATATCTTTAGTCTCTTAAATTCAAGATTAATCTCAGCTTGTAACAGCCACGCTTAACCCTTTTCAACAAAAACAAAAAATATAGAAAGTATGGCTTTAAAGGTTAACTAACTTACTACTCGGAAATAATATTTATAGTTTGATAACAAAAAAAAAAAAATAATAACATAAAATAAAATAAAATATATAAATAAATAGAAAAACTGATTAAAAAAAAAATTCAAGCCATACAAGAGTGACCCGCGAATTCACAAATTTCACAAAATCTAAAAAACACTTGTTCATTTTGTTATTTTGTGACTTAGTAAAGCCATGTCTAAAGTTAGAGAAAACTATTTTTCTAGTCAAAACTGAATATAATCAAACCTGCTCCGCTTATCGGAATCGTACAAATTTACCGATTTCGATTTTGCGAAATAGGATCGGTGCTCTCGTTCTCTATATCGTATAATTTTTGCGATTTGTAAAACGGGCAACTTTGACGAATGGAAAAGTAAGTGGTTATTTTACTTAAGATATAGAGAACGATAGTACAATCCCATTTTTTAAAATAATTGGTAAATTTCTTACGATTTCGATGACTGGAGCTGACCTGAATATGAAATATTAATGAAATTATGTTAGCGCTATATGAGCCCCGAGGCACCATTATTTCGTATTTTTAAATTGTTCTTATCAGTTTAGCAAATCTTTTAAAGAATTTAATTTTTTTTTGGTTCAATTTTAAGAGTATTAACTTATCTTTCTGTTAAAAACAAGTTACATGAGTTATGTACCTTACTATTGACAATCATTTGCTAAGCATTACATACGAATAAAACAGCTTAAAGCCGTAAAGATTAATAATGTTCGGAGCTCGTATAGCCACTTCGTTCTACTTATTAGTCGCAGAAGTGCAATTTTGACTATTCAACTCCGTAAACCAACGCTCAAAAGGTTACGCGAAGCTTTAACGTATAACTACTATTGTTTAAAATCCCGAAAGTATGAAAAAAAAGAGATCTTTTGACACGCTTTAATAAAGCTATCATAAATGCGCTGTTTTCTATATCAATTTACGAACATTTAGCGAGACTTCAGTCAATGCTTGCGGATTTGCATGAAGAAAGGCCTGAAAATTGGTTTAAAATACTCGTTTGTTTTTAAAACTAAAAAGTTTTTCTTTATTTAGTATAAATGTTAATAGAAAGACTTCAAATACTGTGTATAAATCTGTGATCATTTATCGTTAAGCCACCCACTTAGGGACCTTTTAAATTTTTGATTCTCTAATGCACGAAATAAGCTGCGAACCACTGTATATAGCCTTGTGATAAACTTCTTAAATGTTTCATTGTGCCAAATTTTACCAAATTCGCTTCTTAACTGAATTACTCAATTCCCAAAGTATAATACCTTCAGCAAAGGGTATACAAAACAAGAGGCTAGCACAATATTTAAACAATTGCTGCAGGCCTTTGCACACGCACATTTGCATTACTCATTTTCACATCGAATATTCTCATTTGCAGGCCTTGGCAACTTTGAGCCGAAAGACCTCCAGCCACGCACCGGTCCCGGGGAGAATGGCGAGGCCCACAACCTGACGCCGGATAAGAAGAATGTGGCGGACGCCTCCGAGATGGAGTACGGCATGAACATTGCCTGCTCCGACGAGATCTCAATGCACCGCTCGGTGCGGGACACACGGCTGGAGGAGTGCCGCCACTGGGACTATCCCTTCGATCTGCCGCGCACCAGCGTGATCATTGTCTTCCACAACGAGGGATTCTCGGTGCTCATGCGCACCGTTCACTCGGTGATCGATCGCTCGCCCTCGCACATGCTGCACGAGATCATACTCGTGGACGACTTCTCCGACAAGGAGAACCTGCGGGCCAAGCTGGATGAGTATGTGCTGCAGTTCAAGGGCCTGGTGAAGGTCATCAGGAATAAGGAGCGCGAAGGCCTCATCCGGACACGATCCAGGGGAGCCATGGAGGCAACAGGTTTGTATTTCCAAGAGGAAACACAGTCATACTGCCACACTTCTGGTATTTCCCTATCAAATCATTATAACAGCGACTCGACAAACGTGTCGTAATGCTGAATCTTGAAGATATTTTCGTCAAACAATGGAACCTAGAGAAAAATTCCAAACGAAAGAATCCCACGTTTGGTGAACTCTTTGAATCACCATTCACAAGTTCAAAATCTAATGATTAAAAACCCAAACGTGATAAGTCTTTCATTCAGCTTTGAATCCACAAATGAACATTTGTACAAATATGATGTAAATCTACATATTTAAACCTTTAAGTAATCATCTTTGAAACCTTGCTAAGATCCTTTATCCTGCCCGCAGGTGAGGTGATTGTCTTCCTTGACGCTCACTGCGAAGTGAATATCAACTGGCTGCCGCCGCTGCTGGCCCCCATTTACCGGGATCGCACCGTGATGACCGTGCCCATTATCGATGGCATCGATCACAAGAACTTTGAGTACAGGCCGGTGTACGGGACGGATAACCATTTCCGCGGCATCTTCGAGTGGGGCATGCTGTACAAGGAGAACGAGGTGCCGCGAAGGGAGCAGCGACGCCGGCCCCACAACTCGGAGCCGTATCGCAGTCCCACGCATGCCGGCGGCTTGTTTGCCATCAACAGGGAGTACTTCTTGGAGCTGGGTGCCTACGATCCGGGCCTGCTGGTCTGGGGCGGTGAGAACTTCGAGCTGAGCTTCAAGATCTGGCAGTGCGGCGGCAGCATCGAGTGGGTGCCCTGCTCCCGCGTGGGCCACGTCTATCGCGGCTTCATGCCCTACAACTTTGGCAAGTTGGCCAGCAAAAAGAAGGGTCCACTCATTACGATCAACTACAAGCGCGTCATCGAGACCTGGTTCGACGACACGCACAAGGAGTACTTCTATACGCGAGAGCCGCTGGCCCGCTACCTGGACATGGGCGACATCAGTGAGCAGCTGGCGCTGAAGAAGCGCCTGAACTGCAAGAGCTTCCAGTGGTTCATGGATCACATCGCCTACGATGTGTATGACAAGTTCCCGGGCCTGCCGGCCAATCTGCACTGGGGCGAGCTGCGCTCGGTGGCCTCCGACGGTTGCCTGGACTCTATGGGCCACCAGCCGCCGGCCATTATGGGTCTCACCTACTGCCATGGCGGCGGCAACAACCAACTGGTCAGGCTCAATGCCGCTGGACAGCTGGGCGTGGGCGAGCGCTGCGTGGAGGCCGATCGGCAGGGCATCAAGTTGGCCGTCTGCCGGCTAGGCACTGTCGACGGTCCCTGGCAGTACAACGAGCACACGAAACATCTCATGCACCGCGTCCACAAGAAGTGCATGGCCCTGCATCCGGCCACCCAGCAGCTGGCCCTGGGCCACTGCGATGTCAATGACAGCTACCAGCAGTGGTGGTTCAAGGAGATACGCCCGCGCTGGTAAGTCCAGTCACAGAGGAGAAGCATAAGGAGCAGAAGGAGAAAAAGAAGGAAGACGAGGAGCAGCAGGAGGATCGAAAGGAGATGAATCACAAGGGTTTCAGCCAGGGCAATGGGGCGATATTTTAGACAAAAGCAATTTAGTGAAAATGAGAAAAGGAATTGTTGTTGGATTTGTAACGCAAACAGAAAAAAAAACAAAGAAAAACACAAAAAAAAAAACACACACACAAGAAACCGTACAGATGTAAGCATTTTTGTAACGCACTGTACACAGGCACAGTGGCGTGGAAATCCCTTGGCTAAAGTTCGAGTTCGAGTCGCGGGGCATTAAATGCCGAGGTCAAGAAATCGGCGATGATATTATTAAAGCTTGTTAGGAACAAAGATGAATAACAATAAGATGAATAACGCATCTGAAGAGATCAAGCAAGAGACTGCCAGCGTTACGCATCTTCTTATTATTAGGTCTTTGGTAGGAGCTTCGATTTTGTACAACAAATTCGTAACGACAGATGGGTCTTTGTCCAGATTGTAAATCTTAAATAAAAAAAGTAGTTATTGGACAGAACAAATTGGATGTGCGATCAAATCTAAAGTATATCTCGAACCACAATCAAATACATCACATTCCCAGATACATTGCTATATATTTTAATCAAAGAATCTCATATATACCATAGTGTTCAGTTTATCGAAACGAAGGAGGGACCGGATTCAAGCTTTACGGATTTCCATGCCGCCCGCCCTTGTTATGTTCGTGCGAATGAGTGAGACAGTGCGATAGTTATAGGATGAACGCGAATGAGAGGGAGACAGAGAGAGTCAGTCGTCTGCGAATCGAGTGCAATAGATGATGATGATGATGATATTAAGAAAGTGTTTTGCTTTATGATTGCCAACACAAAATCTATGTACTAACCTTAGCCTGTATTCCTGTAACCCCAACTAACCTTAGCTAAGTTTCCATGCTGCCACATTCCAATCCAATCCAATCCAATCCGATTCGAGCGAGTCTCTAAAGCGGAGCGGAGCTCTACGGGCCTCGCATTATCGGATCCAAATTCAAGTTTTTTTTTTTTTATGCGTTTTTATCTTCTTATTTTTCCGTAACGCTCTCTGTATTTCCGGTAATTATAACTAATGATTGTTGCTAGTGCGCTACGGGAGTTGGAGTTTTGAAAACAATATTTTTTACATTCAAATGTAACTCTAGAGTTATCGAATAAGTCTGAATAATAGCATAGAAATAAAAACACGTTTTCTAAACACTTTATCTTGTAAATCCCCCCTGCTGTTGTTTATTGTTTATTGTTGGTCGGGATTTAAGGTATATATGGGCAATTCCACAGAAAGGTCCACCGCGGCCAAAAAACTAAAACTTCTCTAAAATGTTTTTTTTCAATTTTGTAACATTGGGAAATGGTCCAATTGATTCAATTTGAAAGGCTTTACCATATTCTAAAACAGATTTCAAAATATTTGAAAGCATATTCGCGAAAACGCGATTTTTCATTATTTTAATGAAAAACATCATAAAAATAGACCTGTTTTCTTTTTAAGAAAACTTTCAAAACGAAGCTTTATGCTTTGACTTCTGTTTTCTAATATCACTAGAAGAGTGCAAATAGTCAAAATAAAACGGATATATGCTCTTCTAATTTAGTTTAATTGTAAAAAACAACGTGTAAAGTATGCTGATAAAAAATGTCCCGTGCGCGATGTCCCGTGCGAATCTGCATCAAATTAAATTAAAAAAAAAGTGCAAGTCATTTCGGGAAAAACTCATAACCATTTTAAAGAGGAATCTGTGTACAACAGTTTAAAATTAGTTGCATTAAAATATTGCCTCTTGATTCGCAGAAATTGGCATTTGAATAGGTCGACCTCAAAAGTCACTTCCGTTTTTTGTCCCGTGCGAATCACTTGATTAT
>VNJR01003828.1:0-35706 GCA_008042585.1 Drosophila punjabiensis
CAGTGTCCTCTTCTTCAATAAAGTAGTAACACCGACTTTAAATTATGATATTGTTTATTCCATTCAAATTATAACTTGTAACTTAAGTTTACAAAGATTGTTCTGTGCGAAGTATGTCTGATCATGAAGAGATTCTGGCGGCGACTAACTTGCGAAGAGTTGCCAGACTTTTTCTGCTTCCTGGATTACTTCCTTTATTAGTACATTTTAAGTAAAGAGTCAGAGACTAATAGGTGTGACCACTTCTGGTAACCCTATCCACTTCACGAACCCTACCGGATCCCACATGCATGGCTATTATGAAGTGATTATGACGTTGGCCATATGCAAATGAGCAGTCAGGGCAGGGCGTTGGGGTCGTTTTGTGACTTTTAATTGCTCTTGTGCGAGTCGACGGGTCACTTCCGTGGCCCTCTGTGTGGGAGTGGCCATTGGCCACCTCCTGTTGGTCACTTTGGTTGCATATTGACAGCTGGGCGGAAGCCATCAAAATGCTCGGTCAACAGCTTAAAGTGTCAACTTTTGAAACGTTCAGCTAATTGCACTCAACATCCGGCATAAACTACGTAGCGAATTTCCATCGCATAATGAGCAAATTTACAAAACGTTTGAGCAAACAATTACCGAGCAATTTAAGTTAAATGAACTGTTTCAGATGTTTCACTCTGTCTTCTCATCTTTTTCTTTTTTTTTCCCAAATCATTTATAAGGGCGAAAAGGAAGAAAAAGGCAGCATAAACTCGAAAATAAATAAAAAGGAGACGACGGCTAACTGGATTAGCGTGATTATGTACATATATTTCGCACATTCTGGCAGAATAATTACTTCATTAGCCTTTGAATGGTCGTTAATTTTGAAAGAGATCAGCATTCTTTATTAAGCTCTCAAAATTTGCTTACAATTGCATGGATTCCTTGTACTTTTATTTAATTTATATCAGTTTAAAAGTTACTTTCGAAGCCATTTGTCCCATAAACTTTTAAGTAGTCATCAGGAAGGAAAGTCATATTTACTAGTTGCAACTTTTCTATTACAGCTTAAAGACATTTTGCAGGAAACTTTGCAACTAGCAGTTAAGTGAATAAATTATAATCGTTTTCTGTTCAGTTAATGTGAGCTAAAATTATATTTAAGGGAAGATTTCTTTACTGAAGTATTGTTAAGTAATTTCAAAAGCATGCTTGCTATATTTAACATATCAAAATTAAGGTAACATTTGCCTATAGAATATATATTACCATCCATGTTATTTATGGCTGTCCTAACTTTAGCGTAAATTTAAATTTCAAAGACTCATATATTTAGGCTTCAGGGAAACTTTTTGTTGTTTCACTTTGGCCCGGGGTAAACTTTATTATATAGTAATCATGCCGCCGCCGCCAACAAAACATAAATATATGCATAAATATAGGCAATGTGAAAAGCGGATAAGTGGCAGGGGGAACTTGAAGCCAACTGGCTGCAGAGTTGGGAAAGTAGCTTTGGGGCTAGTTTTCATTGCTGGCACTTGATGGCAGTTTTATTGATTTGTTGTTGCAAACTTTTCCTTTTACATGGCTCGAATTTATGGCCCCAACATCAACAAACAATAGCTGCCACAGCACAGCGCCTGCGAGACCCTGAAAACGCCGCCAAAAATTTGCATGTGCCCAGGCCAAGCCAAGGCTGCTGTAGTTCCTTTTTTTCGCTCTCTGTTTTTCCTCTTCTGCTGTTTGCTTTTGTATTTTTATTTTTTTATTATTATTTTTTTTTTTCATTTTGTTATTCGCATTTTGTACCACAAAAATGTTGACCAACGAATTTAAGCAGCGAACGCCCATTTACTTTCAGTTCTCTGATATTCAGACGTCCTACCTTGCTTCCAGCACTGAGGGAAAATGTTGATAAATAATAAAAATACATTTATATATATTGATGGTGAAATATTCTTATAAATTATTTATATTTTTTTTATGCATAAAATTTAGTAAGTTACAGGACGGACTTAGTAACTCAAGCTCAACCGCATGGAATACTCGTCTCAGTACTAGAAATATCGAGAAAGTCTGATATATCGACTCAATATCTTATCGAAAATATAGCGAAATTTTAAATACCGAAAGCTATCATTTTTAATCTTAAAATATCGATATTATTGAATATTTTGTGAACTTTTTAATGTCAATTATTTGTTATTTTCTTAGGCTATATTGGTCCGATATATAAAACAAAATAACAACTAATCGAAAATATTGTGCAGAGTTGAAATAACGATTTATTTATCGACTTCAGCATCAAATATTGATATAGTAACTATAAAATATCATCTGGCATTATTATATTGTAATTTTTAAGTCAATTTTTATGGAAAAGTTATCGGAAAATTTCGTATTTAACAATGAATAAGAAATTCTGATCACTTGTGACTTTTCATTATTTCTTAGTGATTTTCCTTTTTATTTAAATAAAAGAAATATTTCCCCAGTGCATCCCCTTTTGCATATAATGTTCATATATTCTAATTTTTTCTTTGCGTTGGTAATACGCAAAGGAAGACAAAATAGCATTAGCATAAAACGCTTGGGAAGCAATTCCGTACACTGCACCAAAAAAAGCGTGCCATGGGGAATTGTTTGATGGAAATTGCTTTTGTTGCTGCGGCGGCACGCGTACCGACCGCACGCGCTAATTAAAAGAAATAACCAAACAAAAAACTATGAAAACAAAAGGGGGAAATGCTTAAAAGCGAGCCGGAGAGAGTGCGAGTGAAGGGTAGGGGGTAGGGGCAGTGTTTGCCAGAGCAAATTACTCATACGCCGCTTGGTACGTGCGCCTGGCTGGCAAATTGTTTTTAATTAATTTTTATGACCTTAAACTTTACTCCACGTGTCCTGGCTCTATTCAAGGCGGCGCCGTCGGCTCATGCGGGTTACTCATTATTAAAAATAGAAAGCAATTAGATGTGCCACCGAAAAGGGGCATCAAACAATCGTCGGTGTGGCCACAACAAAGGACTCGTAAGGGCTAAGAGCTTTCCCGGTCTCCATTCAAGTTCAATTTGGCCAAAGTGTTGGCACCGACCACTACAAAATGGGATTAAGGAAATGGAAAAGTCAATATGAGCGAATCATCGGAGCGTTAACGGTGACAGACAAGGCCGTGCTCGAGATCGGTGCGAGTCCTTGGCCAGCTTCATTTAACTTTCACTCACAATCCAAGCCACCCCTCGGAAAACCACCCACAAGCTACCCAGCTCAGCCACCCACCCACCCACAACACACACACACACACACATTGTTGGCAGCAACTATTGCAATAAATATGAAGGCCATAAATGGCTGAGCCACAAAATGTCACGTGTTCGCCGCGTAGGCGGAAATGGGATGTCCAGGACAATCACAGTCCAGGTAGGGTTCCAGGAACAGGGGAGGCCATTTTTTAAAGTACTTTAAGCATCTGTATATCTCAGATTTCCTATCTTAAAATTCTTTATCTGCTGTTTAAATATTTGTGGCTGGGAGAAATAAATATTTAATAGTTCCTTTTTTGTTTCCATAGATTCTTCTTTTCCTTAATAAACACATAATTCTTAGAAGCTTATTTATTAAGCTACAAATTTACTTTGGGTAAGGAAAATCCTTTGAGGGGTTGCCTTCAGCTGGTTATAACTGGACTTTAAAGTATTTTCCGTGACCCTTTGGCCCCCTTCGGGCTGGCCCTTACAGCTAACCCCACCAACAGCCGTTGGCCATCCGACAATGACTTGTCCCGGTTGCTACTGGGCTTGGCTGCTTTTTAATCTGTTTCCCTTTTTCCGGGGCTAAATTTTTTATTTTCATTTTTTGTTGTTGTATTTTGTTGTTGTTATATTTTTGCAATTGCTTCGCCTCGACGCGGAGGCTTATAAAAAATGTAGACAAGAGTTGCCGTTCGTCGAGTGCTCGGGGCAATTGGGCAACGCATTATGTCGTAGATTATGGCTTATGCATTATTTATGTGGGTCAGCCGGGCAGCGAGGAGCGGCCTTTAATTGGATCGCAAGTGGGCCTTAATGTGCAGACCTCGCAGCTGGACGAGTGTCCTTCCTTCCTGGCTATTTCTGAGACGCCCACTCTTACACATATTTCACCCGCAGGACGCGAAAGTAATTTTTCCGTGTGTAATTCCGGCTTAATGTTAATGGGGCGAGCTCACTTAAAATTTAATCCTCACACTGATAACTGGCCTAAAGCGTTGAAAATTAATATTATGCAGTAAATTAGCAAAGATTTATGCAGTGATAGCCATTGAAAAAAAGCCAAGAATGAACATTATTTTATCTATGAATAATTATTCGGAAAGTGCTCTAAAACCCTTAATAAATGCTTATGGTTTTCCCTGTAAACTAACAAACGTTTTTCCTTTTAAAATTTTAATGGACGTAAACTAAAATAAGTGAATTTTATTTTTAAAAAGGAACTTTCCAAATATTTAAGAGAAAAAATTATGTAAAGCCTTTATATATTTCCTGAATTAAATCTATGTTTTTCCATTAAACAAAACTCCTCGCAAAACTCCAAACATTTTCCCTGTAAAAATGATTTTATGGAAGCACAGCATCAACTACTATTTTAAAATGTAATTTTCCGCACATAAGCCCGGCTTAATGTTGATGGACTACTTAACTAAAAATGTAATCCTCGCTGATTACTCGCTCGTAGAAAGTTAATGAACTTGCTTATTTATGTACAGAGCTCCGAGCGCAGCGCATAGTGAATAGTGCATTTTTATTTCGGGTAAAATTCGCAGGTGGAATGCACACTGCGCACACGACCTGCCAAAGTGGCTGGAAAAGCAGTTGAGCTGCATTTGAGGCAACAACAAGAACAACTGGCCCAATGCCAAGGTGGCTCAGAGCAAGGCAAGGCAAGGCAAGGACTAGGGGCGGGTGACGTGGCCTAATGGAATTGAAAGCCATGGCCAAAAGAGCGCACAAAAAGGGAGAGTTCCACGCATATTAGCACAGTTGCCTGAACACTAGGAGAGAGAGCGCGCCAGCCAGCGTTTTACTCAATGAATCATGGACAACAGCTGATTTATATTTTCTGGCCAACAATACAAACACACACAAGGCAGAGACAGAGACAGAGATTGAGACTGAGACTGAGAGTGGGGTGTGTGTGCGTGTGTTGGCAGCGATTGGTGTCCTTGAAACTGTTCAAGTACGCTCGACAAGTGCACCAAGTGTCTCATTGTGCATTTCTCTGTGGGATGTGTGAAGGCCACTGCCACTGCCAGTGCCAGTGCCGCACAAGGCAAACCGTCGGGCATTAGGAACTGGCCCCAAAAGGGAAAGGAAAGGAAAGGAACAGAACGGAACGGAACGTAACGCAAAGGACGAAGCCATGTCCCGGCTGAATGGGCAGGAAAACAAAAGTCCGAGCCACTGCAGATAATTGACAACGAGCTGCTGAAAATCAATTGAGTGACTTTGCATGTACGACGTTGCCCCGCAGCTCACAGACCACTCGCTATTGTTAGTCCTGTTTTGTGGTTGTCCTGGCTGCTTAGGGCGGTAATCAGTGCTGGCTACAGGGAAAGGAGACTGCAAATGGCAGGGAATATAGCTTATAAATATTTAAAGAATTTCAAATGGAATTCTAAAAAAATATATATACTTAAATTTAAGACTTTACCTGATTCTTTTGAAATATTAACCATTTATCTTAGGCCTCAAATAAATTTAATCTTAAGCGTAAATAAACACCTAATCAAAACAGAAATTTTCCTTTGAAATAATTCAGCTCTTTGAGCTCTGCACTTTGAATTATTTTGTATTTGTTTAAATCGATTTCGGGGGAAACCATTGAAAGGGAAAGCAGCGACAAGCAGAGCGAACTTTGGCTGAAAGAGCGGCGAAATGGCTGATTTGGTAACACTGGCATTAGCCCTTGTGGGACATTGTTCTTCTCTGTACAAAGACGGCAAACTGGGCTGAGACCGTACGAAATCCGACCACAAATGTCGTTGGCATCTTTTCCCCCAGTTTCACCGTTTACCGAGTTACGAGTACGCGAGCATCTGCATCTGTATGCTGCCCCCCCGCCTGCTATTGCGGTTTTGTGGGCTTTCAGCTTAAGCAGCGGGATACACAGCGCCTGATATTGGTTCGGGAACCGGCTCCCGCTCCTGCTCCAGGTGTTCTTGTACCTGGATTTCGTAGTCGTGTGGTATCCACATTGTTTGTCGCCGTAGGCCGGCACGGAGTAAACACGAACTGCCGGGCACAGACGGCGACGGCATGTCGTCTGCTCTCTTTGCTGTTTGATTAACGTTTTAACGATTTGCGCAAACAATTGCGGCGGTAACAGCCATCACTAACAAGGAGCAGCAGCCACCAACGCCACATACAACATATAGCAAGGAATACACGCGGATTACCACTTGTGGGCTGCATGTTTTCACAGCCACATCGAGAGGATGTGCTTCCTTGTTATTACGAGCTTTCCTTGTGCTGGCAAAGCAATTTTCGACACCAGCTCAACCCCATGGGATGAAATTGTTTTATTTTATTATATTTCTTATTTTCTTTAGTCTGGAAATGAAATATATATTCGCCAAATGAAAAACAACGTACGAAGGTACAGTCGACTGGCACGAATGTGAGATGTCCTGTTATAAAATTAAGGGCTTTAAGGCCTTGGGCTTGTCTTAAGGCCAGCTTTTCATATATTATGGTGGTTTTCTTGGAATATTTATTATATGTTTAGGCAGATGGTATCATTGAAAAAGGAGAGGATTACGCAAGAAAATACGCAAGGAGCAGCACATTTTTGGAAATAAAACATTTTCGCAGTGAAGCAAATATATTTTCATGAATTTTCTAACAAAAATACTTCAGAAATCTCTGAATAAAATAAATACAACTTTAAGGAAATCAAAACTACCTTGTTTCTTCATTGCATTACCCGAGTGTGTGAAATATACACTTGTAATTTATCAGAGTCCTCAGTAAATAAAACTCAGACGGAGGCAGACAGCCAGCACTTCAAATGTAATTCCAAGAAGTAAGCCGAATGAAGAGCTTCCCCAGAAAACTTCATTTGCTGGCTGGCGTTAAGTAAACACAATTTAATATGCACATTTTCAATTCGCACCCAGGTGTGTGAATGCATTTAATGGCACTCACCGTGATTTGGTTTGGGGAAAAAACCTAATTAAACTAGTTAATTAGAGTCAGGAAAATGAAATGTCACGGATTTCCAGGGTTTTATATGGGGGAATTTATATCATTGTGACAGCTGGAGGTTGCTTGCTCTCTTGCTTCTCTCCAAGGACTCCAACTCAGTTTATTTTTCAGCTGCGGCAAGGATCGAAGCAAACACAAGCACTGCCGGCAATCAATAGTGGCTTCATTATGAACGTCTATTTGCTGAGTACCCTGTACTCTGTACTCTGTACTCTGTACTCAGTACTCAGTTAGCTAACTAGCTTCGGGTTCGCTTCTTTGCATAGCTGAAGCCAATGGAAAAAAGGCGGGACTATGGGCGGATTGGGAATGGCGGTAAAAGGACGAAGGACGTTGGGCGGGAAGTGACTGCACTTCGGCTTATTGCCTACTCGCAGCTCCCAGTTCGCAGTTTGCTGCCATTTCAGCCATTGTTGACTTGTTTGCAAATTGGTTTCACCAGCAGAATTCTTCGAACCATGTCCTTAGCATTGGCATCATCGTCTCCTTCTGTCGCTGGCTGCCTTCATTTCAAATTACTTCGTTGCGTAAATTAGGTAGCCCCCTCCGCCATATCCCCGCAAGTACTCTCTCTGTCGCGCCAGCTGACATTCCGCCACGAACACTCGCATGTCTTGCAAATGTATTTCTACACTGAGGAAAGTATGGGGACTCTTGGTCTTAAAAATGTAATGAAAAAAGTAGCAAGTAGAATTGGGAAAATATTATAAAGTTGTGTGTGGAAATTTTAGCACAGTTAAAAAATTTATAATAGAAAGAGTGTTTGAAAATATTTTCAATAAATATTAGGTTTATTGTCTTGAAAAAATCATTACAACGAGTGAGCAAACAACGAGTTTATGAGCAAGCAGGACGACGAGTAGGAACGGCTGAGAGCAGAATGGCGAGTAAATTCGAAATTGTTGGAAACAAAAAAAAAAAAACCATAAAGACGATGAGAAAACGATGATCAAGATGACTAGCAATTAGGAATAAACAAGGAACTAAGAGAAAAGGAAGAAGAACGACGAGTAAAGTCTATAACCTTAAGAGCTGATTGGGAGGAAACAAGATAAGATAAGAAAATCAAGACAACGAGTCACGACAACTAGAAAGAGAACAACCGACGATTGATACTTTTTTAAATACTTTAAACTAAAATTTTAAAACTACGTTAATTTAGTATAATAAATCAGAATATTTTTAATATTCAAATAAGATTTTTCCGTGTTTTTCTTCCGTGTTACATCTTTGCATAACATATATTTTTTTTTGTTTATATATTTTGTTTATATAAAATATGTAATTAACGGCAGAGTGCTTGTTGCCTAAAGTCAATCAATAAGTTGTTGTTTCCAATTTTTTCGCTATGTATGTATATTTTTCATCTTCTTTGTAGTACAAAATTTGATTTTGGTTTTGTTGAACGCGGCTAATTTCATTTTGTCAGAAGACCTCGACCTCGCACTCGTCCTCGTCCTCGACCTCGACCCCTGTCCCACACCCCCCGAGACCCGCGGCGCCATCCATTCTAATGCTGAGTGATGTGGCAGGCCTAATTTCATTAAAAACGGTGCAGGGAAAAAAAGGAACGAAAAGAGCGGAATGCTTAACAGATTTTTGGCGGAGACAAAAGAAAAGAACCAAACAAGTAGCGACTCGGCAACCCGGCTCATTTTTAACTTTCTCGGCGCTTTATTTAACTTTAACCTTTTTTATGAGTTTGCCAGGAACTCTCCCTCTGTGTGCTCCTTAATTAGAAGCCATTTTCACTGGGAGGTCTCAACCTTACTTGCTCCTTGCCCACCCAAAAGCCCCGCAAGTCTAATGAGCCTGTGCCTGATTCGGATTCTGATTTTGATGTTGATTCCTTCGGCTGTTCTCGCTTCGACGCTGCCGAACATAATCAGGGTTCAATAAACACAAGCTCCGAGGTTCCTATGAGCAGCCCCCGTCCTGGCTGAAAATGCAAATCAACAGCTTAAAATTTAATTTAGGCGTTAGCAATGTAAATAAACTGGGGGCCACGGGGAGTTCCCCGACTCTGGGAGGCTGAGAAGATGTGTACTTAGGAGCAGCTCGCCCGAGTGACCATTTATGATTTGGGCCTTGTCCCAAATTCAATTCCGAACATTTGGTTAACTTTGTTAAAAAGTCGAAATTAAAATAAGGTAAAAAGTCGCTGGCCCTGGCTCAGAACAACAACAACAACAACAACAAAAATGAAAACACGTTGACCGCAGTGGGGTTTATGTTTTATTCCTATTTTTTTCGCAGACCGCAACTAAGTTGAAGTTGCCGCGTGTTACAAAATAAATTGAAAGAAGAGCACGCCCGAAACTTTCTCTCTTTCGTTATTTTCGTTTTATTTTTTATTTTATTTCTTTTTTTTTTTGGCCGAGACATACAAATTGCACGGCTCAAAGGAAAGTTGATGAGCCCGCGAAGTTGGTTATAAATTTCGCTTGAAGAATGATTTCATTTTGCGCCCGGCAATGGCGACACGTTAATCTGCAGCGACTGGAGCTCCCAGAGGGCGAGTCCTGGGCTCGCAGCCGACTCTATTGAACCCACATATAAAATCAATAATAGCATAAATAATATACGTGTAGAGTTTGTGTGTTGGAAAACCAAAAAAAAAGAAAAGAATAGGAGAAAAAAAGGAGCGCCCCGAGAGACAAAGGCCTAGGCCGACAAGGCCCATGGGCCAGACGAAGGACCCGGCCAAAGCGAGTCCTCTCCTCCTCCTCGACACAAGCCTGACACAACACAAAAACGAAAGCTAAACCGAAAAAAATGTAAGGAGCACAGGGACAGAGGGACAAATAGAGGGGAAACGGAGCCTAGAAAGGGAAACAGGAGCAGGGCCAGGACAAACCTTTAACTAACACACAAAAGGCTTTCTCAATGGTTTCTAAAGTTGCAGGCTTTCAGCTAGCGATACAAAAAAAAATTCAGCAAGCACTTAGAAAAACAGGATGAGGTATATGAAGAAATAGATATTTAAATATTAAAATTACCTGAAAGTATTCTTACCAAAATAGCTGTGAATTATACTTTGAAAATTACGATGTTTTCAAAGTATAATTCACAGCTATTTTGGTGTTATTTTAAATGGTTTATTAGTATATTTCTTAAAAACCACAAAACCTCAAAGGCCTTTTTCTCTGTTTTCTAGTGAGGATTTTTGATTGCAAATAATGTTTTTTTGCCAGTATACAGTCATATGAGAGCATTTGGGGACCAAGCGCGAAGGAAGCTGGGACTGAGCAGGGAGCAGAGAGAGTGCAAAGTAAACATGTCGAATGAAGGATACTTAAGCAGCTCTGCGTACGAGGGTTGCCTAAAAAGTTGACTTGCTGCAGGAAAGTTTTTTATCCGACAAGTGACTTTTTAAAGAATGTGGACTATTTTGCACAGATTTGTTTAAACAATCCTCTATCAGGAATACTCCTACTTAATCTGAATAGTTCATTTTAAATTTTATAGGGAATGCAAAACGGCATTCAGTTAAAATTTGAATTTAGTGGAAGACAGGAGATGGATATCGGTGAAATTTAACGAAGGGGATATTCACAAAGGATCCTAGATAAAGATTTGATATTTTTTTTAATTTATGAATACTTGTTAAAGTATTGATAGATCTTAGATGAAATGTAATAAAAAAGTTTCTTTATTTTCCTAAGCTATATTGACTTTATAGAAAATAAAGCCCCATTTGCCCCTTCCTAAGATACAGTTTAATGTAAGCAATTTTATTTACAGAACGATTCTTCATAAATCGGAATTAAAATACAAACGAAACCCATGACACCATGTATATCAAGAGATAAAACTTTACCTTGAGCTTAGTAAACTTTTCCAGTAAACCTCGCCCTGGCAGCACTCCACTTTATTTGGCTTTGCCACATTACAATATTTATTATAAACAATAATCCGTTCCAAAAGGCGAAACACAAATGGAACAGTTCCTTACCGGGGAGGCCAAGAGGGCGAAAGCAAGCAGATACTTTGACACACTCTCCCAGATGTCCCTTGGATGTCGAGCGCCACTTAATGACATAAACACTGGCGATGATGGTGAGTCCTTCTGGTGGCGGGACCGAACTCCGCCGGAAGTTGTCCTAATGAGAAAACGTTGAGCCGCCAATCCGCTATTGTCGTCCTTGCTCACGGACGACCACAAATCGGAGGAAAGGAACTGAACGAGCAGGAGGTGGCATCCCACTGGCACTAATATTATTAATTTGCAACTTTTGCTGTTTGCCGCCGCAGCGAGAGTTAAGTCAAAGGCAAAGGCAAATATCATTCATGGCATTTAGTGGGCAATAAAATACGAAGCGGCGCGGAAAGGGAATTTCCATTTCCATTTGTATTTTCATTTGTATTTCCATTTCCAGTCGAGTGCTTGGGGAAAATGCGAAACTGATTTAAATGCTTTCTTAAGCGTATTTCCGGCTTCGGTTGTAAATATTTGCTTAACTGATTGCGCAGAGAGGAGAGTCCGGCACAGGACACTTTTGCGAATTAAGTCCTTGTTGCTCCTCAGATTGCTTTTTGTGGTTGCTTTCTCTCGCTGCTGTTGCTTTACTGGTCTCTGTTTTTTGTTTCACTTTTCTGTTTACTGTTTTCTGTGTTCTGTCCTCTGCTTTCGATTTGTGCAATTGACATGTTTTTTTTAAACCTTTCATCGATTGCACAGCAAATGGGGTTGCAATATAAAAGATAAAAGAATACAAGGTTTGTGGTCATCGTTAAGCAAAAACTTCCATCAAAGTGCGAACAATTTGTGGTTAATAAAAACCATTTAAACAAGTTCCAACAGAACCATTTTAACCGGAAAGCAAACATAAATTGGTAAAGAGAGAATTTTATAGCATGTTTTGCATTTATCTAATTGGGGAATTACTTTAATTAAATTTTCAGCCACAGCAAGGCCAGGTCAGGTCATTCGTCATTTGTGAATATATTTTAAAAGAAATATGATTTAAAATGCACAAAAATAATACGATAAAATAACATTCGTTTATTAAAATTTAGTATTGCCAAATTTCATTTCTAGCTCGATATCCTCTGCAAATATTAATGTTTTCAATTAGGAAATATGGATAATTTATGTGTTTGCAGATTGACAACATTCTCCCCTAATTAAATTTTCAATCAGAGCCGACAAAAGTGTTTTGCCACCATTGTTGGTCGCATCATTATGCCAGCCATGGATTTGATTAGCTTATGGCTAAATCCGAACAGACACGCCAATCGGAATGGCAAGGCAGAACAACAACAATGGCCCAAAGGCATTCATTCCTATTTATCATTTATCCCAGCCATTTATCGAAAGACATTCGAGACGGCGCTGCGATGGGGCTTCTGATGAGATATTGCCCCAAATAAATGGAGGCATTTACATTTAAAACATTTATCCGTAAATATTTGCCGGCTTTAAGGGCATTAGCCGCATATTGTCTTACATTCGGTATGGGTAACGGTCTGTGCACAGACGAATCCCACTGAATTCGAAACGATTCGAAAGTTTCCAGCAAATAAAACATCCATACATGCAGATACACACAAGCCGATACACACGTAGTGTGTGTAGTATGACTAAACAATCTGAAACTCGACTGTATTAGTTGAATTCAAACTTTTTCGAGCGTAACTTGAAAAGTTTCAATTTGTGCATGACAATCTCTGTCCGTCCGTCTCTCTGACTGAAGGTCTGTCTATCAGTCTGCCGGTCTCTAGCCATCTGTCTATCTGTCGACGCTTGTACGTGTGGGATTCCATTTGCTTTGGCAGTCACACTCAGGGAAATGTTGACTTAGGAACACCTTGATGTAGGATTTTTTACTCAACTACTGAATTTTCTAGGTATTCTTGGGTTCAAACACCTAAAAAAGAAACTTTTTATGAATTCAAATATATTAAATTTGATATATTTCATGTATAAATTTCCCCCTGTGCATTTCTAGTTTGAAAGCTGGTTAGAAAACTTTCTGTAGCACACAGAACGAGCTGAGTTTTCAAGCAATCCGCTGCTGAACTCGGGGGCTTTTGCTAAATTTGATTTGAAAGCCAGGCCAACCGAATTTCAATTAGATGCAGGTGCACTCCCAGGTGCAAATCCTCGAAGCCAAGTCGAGTCAAGTCGAGGAAAATCGATAGCCAGTCCCGGGTTGGCTTTCGCCATTCACGAATGCGAAAAAAGGCCAAAGGCTGGCTGGCTGCCTGACTGGCTTGGCTTGGCTTGCCTTGGCTAAAGGCTGAGGAGGCCCGAATCAAGTGGCAAATGCCAAATGGCATCCTGACCTGCAGCACAAACTACAGTAGCAGTAGCAGGAGCAGAAGAAGGAGCAATCTCCAGCAGTCTGTGATACGGGATAACGAGGGGAAATTGTGTTTCAGAAATGCAATGAAAAATTACTGTGGAGCAGCGAAACGTTCATGTCAGTTGGCCTGGAAGTGCACCCAGTGGAGAGAGCAGAAGGATATGCTACGTACGTGCACCAGTCCTTGCAACGTTTCAAATTAGCCCAATCAATGTGTTAACTCTTGTATCAGTTGGGAATATGAAATGGTAAAAGAAATGGGTTAACGAAAATGTTGAAATAAAAAATGAAAGAATGCAAGAATTGAAACAATTGAAACAATGAAATATAACCAAGATAAGGTCACGAAATGTTGAAGATTTTACTTGAAATTATACTAGTGCCTGAGGTGTATTTGCTCAAGGATCTTATCTTTATTACACTTACTTCTTCGGGTTTAGCTAAATCGCTTAATTTTATTGTAATCCCCAGACTAAACACTTTAAACTAATAAAATAAATTGCTTAAAATTCCAAATGGGTGACTCTGTGAGTGCCTCTCCCACAGGTTTTTTGTGCGATTTGTATCATTGAAGGTGGAAGCCCCTCAGCAGACTCAGGCTGTGCCGCCGGCGGAAAATGTACATATTTAAAGTGTCAGACAACTAACGTTTTCAACTTTATTAAAAAGCTAAAAGGAGCAGCAGGAGCAGCAGGAGTAGAAAGAGCAGCATGAGAGGCAGATACCAGCCGGCAGTCACCATCAGCGGTGTTGACCCCAACGCCAGTCGCTTAACTAGACGGCATTTCCAGTTTACGTAACCACTAAAAATGGCGCTCAATGTGTTTTCCGTTTGCTGTGTGTTTCCGTGTTTCCGAGTGTTTGGTAGTGTGTGTGTGTTGGCCTGAACTCTGTGCCAGTGTTCGCCTTTTTCTGTCTAAATACTCTCCCGGAAAGACCAGAAGGTTGTGAGAAAGGTATAGCTGACTTTTTAAAGTAAGTGAGGTTCTAAAGCTTGTATTAAATATTTTCAATTTATAAACAGATTCTTTTGCCAGAAAATAGGGCTAAAAGTAGAACACATTTTTAATATATCTTATAAAAACTTCTTGAACCATATTTTAGGTCTTGAAAAGGTTTTAGCATTAAGTAAAAAATTAATGTTCCTTCCCTACAGCTTTAAAAATATTAATAATATTTTCTATAGTTATCCCCATTTCCCCTACCAATTTCTAGGGTATCCTTAACTTCGCATCTCAGTAGCCTAGACCTGCCCCATCTAGGTTTTTTTTTTGTAGTGCCTTTCACGTGCAGCGGGAATGCGAAGTTGTTCATTGTTTGCTTACTTGCTCAACACGCGCCTTCCATCCGCCGCTGCTGATGAGGATGATGAGGGCAGGAGTGGCTGGATGAGGAGGCCGCCAGTCGCGACGCCTTCATTGTCCTTCCTGATTTGCCTGCTGCCTCCCGAAAATAATGAAACTTTTCCCGCTTAGCTTGTTGTTGTTCTTGTTGTTTTTTTTTTTATCGCAGTTTATTGTTAATGCTGTTTTACTTGTTGTTGTTGTTGTTGTTGGCTGATAACAGCTCAAAGTTTTAACACGCGCGGTTCGTAATTTTTTAATGGCTCGCGATTTTGTGATATTTGGCTTGCTTCTATTTATTCTCTTCTATTTTTTTCTCCTTTATATTTTTTGCTTTGGGCGGGTGCCAACAATTTAATCTGTCATTAGCCCAAACGTAGCTCTATTTATATTGCTGTCCGCATAGGAAAATACAAAAAAAAAGGCCAACAAAATCGATTTGTTAAAATGGAATTTCTTTTTGATTTCTACCCCCCAACTCCTGTAAGAAGTTACTGCCCGCAATTTGGCGCACGTTTCTCTTGGTTTTTTCTTTTATTTTGTATTCTTTTTTTTTTAATGTAAACACGTACAAGACGACTTACGACTTACGGCGGTCATAAATGGAGTTTCGTATCGGTTTTTGTAGTGCCGCAAAATCGAAACACGCACACGCGAACTCCACACTGCCCAGCCGGCTACAAATACGATTTTTTTGTATTTTTTTTTTTCTAGATTTTAAGCACTCGAGACAACTGTCACTGGCACTTGGGGGGCAACGTGTGTGTGTGACAAGTGGCCACAGGTTTCAATTGGCTTTCGTTGTGGTTTTTGTTTATTTCTGCTGCCTGCCAGGATTTTTATTTCGGGGCAGCAACGAAGAGCGTCCGCTCTGGTAACTGGCCACAGACTGAATTCGGCCAAAACGGCAGAGTCCTTTGGCGGCAAATCAACACAGGATGCGGCGAATTCGTAGGAGAGAGCTTCTGCGCAGTGAGTTTGTGGCGGGACAATGGATATTTGAATCCTAGACAGGGTTGCAAGGAAAGGTAGTAGAAGGAAACTACAAAACAAGCTAGAAACTTACCTTAAATGTAGTTTATTTTTAAGTAGTTATAAATAATTTGTAGCATATTTTTAGGGCTTTATATAGCTTAATTGTTAACCTTCCAAAAATCATCTTTAAAATACTTACCTTTTAAGCAACCCTGCCTTTAAGGGGTGGCTAAACAGCTGTTGCAACGCCCAACCCTTGGCAGCTCACTCTCCTTTTTGGGGGTGCCACCCCACAGACAGTCGAATTTGCCGCTCAAGGCACTCGAGCCAGGACAACTATAGAGTACTCCAACCCCATCCCGCCTTCAACACCCCCCATCGTCCTGCAGGGCGTCAATATTTGCATTTGTAATAAAAATATTTTGATGCCACCCAGGCAAAACGCGTGCGTAAATCTAAAAAAGATTTGTTATTTCAGCGCGTGTTCATGTCGTGCAAATCAGACAGCAACAACATCGGGCCAGGAACAACAAAGAGGCGGGCCAGGACAACATGAACGGCATGGCGGAGACAAAGGACGAGGAGCAGCAACATCAATACAACGAGCAACATGCCGGCTTGGAGTGCCGACTGCCGAGTCTGTGCACATGTCAAAGTTATTAAAATTTCATAAAAAATAAATATATGTTGGGAGGCGAGGGAATTTGATTTCACGATTGTTGTGTCACCGACAGTTGTGTGTTCGCCCATTTAAGTGACGCCCTGAGTGACGGACTGCCTGATAAGGTGCTGGCTGGCTGGCAGGTCTCTGTGTCTCTTTTAAGTATTGAAATGCTGATGAGCAATAAGGCACCCATTTACCCATCGTTGGCCTCGGATGCTCCAAGAAGCGCGTGTCTATCACTTGTCACGGCCAAATTGGCGGGGTCTTATGAGCGATGATTGCCATAGCCCCGATGCCATCGTGCATCAGTCACTTGGGGCTAGAAGCTGGAGGCTGGAGGCTGGAGGGGAATCCCCGGAGCAGAGGTTGCAATCTAGCGCCTAGGGCCTGACTTTGATGAATGAAGTTTGATTTTGACTCGCATTTATTATTAATTTATTATGCCTCTCTCGGTGCGGTAAGATGTCTAATTTGGAAAATAATATTTAACTTTTTTAAAGAGGTTTCTGATGTAAATTCTAAAAATAGAGCTTAAGAGCTTTGCTGTGTTTGCTTTTAAGTGATTGCAGGTCAGTGAAAATTTGTATTATTAAATTAAAGCTTTATTAAGTACCTTAGCAAACAGAGAGCATCCTTACAAATGTTCCAAGGACTATTGCATTTTTTATGTAGATTTACAATGACAGCCGCCATGTAAATACCATATTAAAACTACTAAAAGTCCACACACAGAGCCTTCAAAATGATTCTTACAAAAAATGTTAAACAAATTTATTTATTTTGACTCGGCAACGAAGCTGAATTAATTCACTCACCGCCAGGCTGTCAATGTTATTATTTCAAGGAAAATATTTGAATTTTGTATTTGTCACTGCTGCACAATTTAATCATCGTTTTCAATATAATATCCGAACACATACATTCCCCCACACACAGTGTACCATCATTTTTTTCTTTCTGAGTTCTTAAATGCTGAAAAAGTTGCTGCTAAAATACAGTGAGGTGTGTGCGGAGTTGTAACTTGTGCCGTAGAACTTTTCGTTGTGGTGTCTGTCACCGGGTTTTTTGCTAAATAAATTTAATAAATAAAGAAAAAACGCCCCTTTTGGGAACGGCAAAAAACTTTTGCCTACAGGTGCAGTTGAGCTATTTAAAGCGTTTTTGGCACAGAGAGCGCCGGGTCTTATGATAAATTACTTTTCTAGGGGAGATGGGGGAGGAAGGCGCTGAGTTCCCTGGAAGGATACGGCTATCATTGCCATGACGCCGGTTGAATTACACACGCATTTGCCAAATAAAAATCACTCATTCGACGCGTGTACCGCCGCCTGCGTTGCCACGGGGCTTTCGAACAAATTTGTAATTTGTCAGCCAAAGTCGGAACCGGGGTCTTGACAGTTATTTAGAAGTTTACAACTGTCGCCGGCAGCAGTAATCAGCTTTACTTTTGTCCCGATAATATGGCTGTTAATGTACTTCAACCGAGAAGGGAATGGGTAATTGTACCATAGAGAGTCCTGTGACTTTGTTTACTTTTCAGCTTCAGCTTCAGTTCAGTTTTGTTGTCCGAAACTTTTGCGAGATAAAAATGAAACCAGTTCGTTTGGCTATATTTGTAGTTTTTAAATTTATTCTGTTTTGCTTTCGGCTTTGTTTTCCAACTTGAAGTTCGTTATGTTTGCTTTATAATACATCTGATTTCCATATTCGCTTAGTTAGTAGCTTAGTTGGCTTACCATTTACTTGTGTTTAGAGTAGCCTGTCAGTTTAGCTTAGAGTTAGAGTTCTATTTTGGAAAAACACTGAACAAAAACACAACAAACAAAAGATAGTTAACTTACATACACACACACACACACACAGACATGCCCATATACAAATACAAATGTACATAATATTAGTTTATAGGTTGCGGCATATGTTTATAAAAATATAACAAGTTCTTCTTTGGAGATTGGGCTGCGGTCTTCTCAGTTTCCCGTTCGTTTTATTTCATCTTTTTAAGGAAAGTCATATAATAAATACTTACTATGTAGATAACATTTATTTAAACATCTATTTATACACCCTTTATATAGTACATACTGAGCTTTGGCTCCTCTAAACTGTGTGTTTTGTCCACGCTTCGCAATAGTTTTCTATATATTTTTTGTTTCTCAGACTAGCTTGAAAGTTTCTTGTTGTTGTGGTTTATTTTGTTTATAAATTTATTTCGCCTTTCGTTCGGCTTGACTTGACAAATGTTCTTGACTTTATATGCTTGACTTGCGGATTAAGAGAAAATCATAAATTGGTAAGTTTTGCGAGCTGCGGCTACGAGTCCTTGGAGTCGTTAGTTATTTTATACAAAGTACACAAAATGCTTTGTCTGCTTATTGGCCTTATTTGCATTACCATAGCTTTTTTCGTAGTTGAAATTCGTTAGAGTTCCGGTTTCACTCTTCTCTTTTGTTGCGGATTATTGCGGCCGCAATTGCTGGAATCAAGTTGCTGACTTCGGAAGCAGTACTCAAGCCTTGCCCTCACAGGCTACACAGTCAACTTAATTCCAGGAACTGCAACGCAAATGCCTCTATATTTCATTCGTCACGCACTCGAACGCAAGCTGGCACACACACTCGCGCTGGAATTCGGCACTAAACACTTTTGAAACGGCAAACGTCAAACGGAAACGGAAACGCACTACACATACACGTAATTCGGTTAGTCTGATATCGATGCACTTGAACTATATGCTGGTTAATTTAACTTGGGCTCGCTAGACCTTACTTTTGATTTCGACTGCCACTTGCTATATATTGATTTAACTATATAATTTTCGCTATGTTTATTCGTACGCTTTTAGGGTTTACTTTATAAGGGTTTTGAGCATTTTTCAATTCATGCGATTGTCCTTAACAAATGGTTTAAGCTTAGCTTTAGCTTCCTTGACTTTGGTTATGAGTTTCTCCGAATTTGTCCTAAATATCTCTCTGAATTTAATTGCAATATCATGTTTTTTTTTTGGTATGATTTCTCGGTATTTTATTTGCGGGAATTCTCATGTAGGTTTCTATAATTTGCGGTCTCTTAATTGGCACAGTTTTAGCGTTTTAGCTCTTCTCTGTTTCTCTATCGGTTTAGCTCAGTGAGTTGCAGTGATTGCCTTTGTAATTAATTAATTTTGTTTTGGTTTGTTTTTTTCTTTGTTTTAGTTTTTCTTTTTTTAGTTGGTAGTTTAATGTGAGCGAAATGCTTTACAGTTTTCTGATTGGCGTGCGTAAATGAGTTTACAACCTGCGCTTAATTTAGTCGTACAAAAATACTCAGTATTTACAACAAGATTTAAACGACACAAAATCATAAATAAATAAGTTATAAGTTATCCTATGGGGTAGGGTAGGCCCGGCAGCGACAGCGGAAATTGAAAATAAAATAGGCGAAAAGTAAAAGGAAAATAAATGGGGGAGTGCACAGTGGCGGCCAAATGAATTGGCACGCTCCAACGCTTGATTGATTAATGTCAACATTACGAGTAAATCAGCCGACGCATGAGCAGGCATAATAATTTTACAAATTAATGGAACATTTTAATTGCATTAAATTGATTCCCCCGGCTGCAATCGATTGATTCCACCCCCTC
The DNA here is from genome assembly GCA_008042585.1 of Drosophila punjabiensis. NCBI lineage: Eukaryota > Metazoa > Arthropoda > Insecta > Diptera > Drosophilidae > Drosophila > Drosophila punjabiensis. Next base: position 20,121 of record VNJR01003828.1, read on the forward strand.
CCACCTCCCATTCTTTTCCAAGGACTCTTTACACATGGCTCGAGGCCGTCGAGGCGGCAGCATTGTTGTTCTTATTCCATTTGTTGATGTACTCCATGGGTATTTCAATCTGAATCTCCTGCACATCATCGCCTGCCAAGGATTTGGCCCGCTCCTTGTCCTGTTGTCCCGGTGCTGCCAGGGGTCCACCCAGGCGGGATCCGCCCGCCGCCAGCCGCTGCTGCTGCTGGGCAATGGGTGTCAGCAGCGCCTCGTCCCTGTATTATAAGTTGTCCACCATCTGCGACTGGCGGCGATGCGAGGGCGTCGTCGAGTTGAGGTAGCTCTCCGAGTAGACGCTCTTCGCCCGCTGGTCATAGCGCAGGCTGGAGCGTCGGATGTCAATGTCCAGCGGCAGGTGGCGGTCCTTCCACCAGTTGCAGAACAGGCAGAGCAAAGTGTTGCGGAAGGCCTCCCGGAAGTCGCGATTGAAGTAGGCGTAGATGAGCGGGTTCAGGGTGGAGTTGAAGTAGCCGATCCAGAACAAGATCGAGACGACAATATCCGGCACCTGGCAAGGCCCGCAGGTCATGGAGAGCGTGTACCTACAAAGGAGGAATAAAAAATGAATATATAAACAGATATATATCTTATATGTATATAATCTTGTCGTGCATAAAGACAAAGAAGATATATACACATAAATTCCCGATGCATGACTGAGCGCGCGGGCTTTGCATAAATGAGATTATGTTCTTCGCTGGTGTTAAAACAATGGCCCACGGGCCGTATGAGTAATATTTAATTATGCATGCGTGACATTAGATAAATTATGCCCCAAATCCCATGTCGGCGGGGCGGAATGCTACTCACCACAGGAAGAATGGCAGCCAGCAGAGAATGAAGGTGCCCATGATGATGCCCAGCGTGCGTGCGGCCTTGTGCTCCCGCTTCATTTTGATTAAGTGCTTGTCCTTGGTGGGAGTGTGCTCCTGCTCGACCTCGTGCATCGTCAACGTCTTCGACGACCCAGAGCCACTCAGCGCCTCGCCTGGCGAGCACACGAAAAGGAAAAAAAAAGAGGACAAATTTAGCTTTTGATAAATATCCATGTTGCAAGCCCCGAAACTAAACGATATAACTTGAGGAGAGGTGTCAATTTTACTAGTCGAAACAATAACTCATTCTAAGAATTTAAGTGGAGTTTTCTGAAATTTTTTCAATTTAAGATTTAACACTTTCCATACAAAACTCACCCGATGGCTGCATGGAAGGTCGATGCATTAGCATTGCATTGCCATGTCGCATCATCAGCTGCTTCTCCTGGCGATTGGCCTCCCGGAAGATGGCGAAATATGTGAATATCATGATGGTACAAGGTATCCAGAACGAAATAGAGCTCGATATGATGGCATAGTACTTGTTCACCACAAAGGAGCACTGTGTGGGATTCTGCTGAACATAGATCCTGTGCTCCTCGGTGGTATACCAGCCAATGAAAATGGGCAGGAACGATAGCAGTGCCGGCGAAATCCAGGTATTCAGCAACATGATGCCGACCACGCGTTTCGTCATGCTAATCGGATACTTGAGCGGCTTAACAATCGCATAGTATCTGCAAAATCGGAAAAATATTGGCGGAAAATCGTCACGTTATTGCTGCTCCATATGGCGGCTTAGCGAGGAAGCTTACCTATCCACAGATATGCAGCATAAATGCAAAATACTCGCTGTTGAGAAGTAGACATCGAGGCTGTTCCACAAATCGCACAGGAAGGGGCTGAAGTTCCAGCTGAAAGAGTTTGGAGAATGAAGGAAGCCATCAATATCGCAATGATTAGCCAATAAAGTTTAACTTTTGGAGCCATTGTGTATCTGATTATCGAAGGTATGAATTTGCAGTTTGTACTTTTTGATGATTCATTTCTGGTTTTGCCATTTTCCCTTTTCCTTTTTTTAAACTCTTGAGTAAATATATTTATGAAGTCATGGCCACAGGTTTCAGTTTTTATTGGAAAACTTTTTATTTACGCCCTGAAGCGTATTGTTAAGTACATATAGAAAAAGTATAAACAAATAATACAAAGTATTGACATTTATTGAGTGAGAGTGTTTTTATTTTTTTTAAGGAAGTGAATAAAAAATTATTGATGACTGGCAAATAGAGTATTTTTTTTAAAAGATTGCATAAATTTTGTTGATTGATTTATATTTTTTACTATCATATTTACTTTATATATACAAGCAATTTAAAAAAAGTCTACCTTTTATTTGGAGCGTTTTAATTTGGTTAATGGGTTTAAAGTTTTAACTTGTGTTGCAGTTAATTTTTCGTAATATACATTTTCTTACAAATTTAAAGATTTAATTCAATATAAATGAAACTGGCTTTAGAGATTTGTTAAAATATATATATCTTAATCTCTGAATTGAATTTTTTCTGCCACTTCCAGAATGTAGTCCATGTAAATTCCGGAATCTGGACCACAGGCGAGACCTACCCCCCTGCCTATCCATTCGTCTGATTTATGTGTTTATCGATTTCATCTTAGTTTCGGTTGCCAGGTGACATTGCCCCTGAACTGAGCAGCGTGGAGGACCCAGACCAACCCAAATTAAAAGCTTAAATGCACTGCGAGACCAGAAAATAGGCCATAAGGCTCGGGCGATGGCAAGGACGCAAGATAAAAGGAGGACGAGGGGGGGCTGCATGAAAAACTCATTAAAACTTGCGTCGCTGTTGCTGTCGCCGTCGCCCTTGGTTGCCACTCCGTTTCGGCGGCTTTTGGCGGCTCGGCGGCTGCTTGGTGTATCGGTGGCTGGTAACTGGTGGCTCCGTCTCCGTCTGTGTATCCGACTCCCCCAAAAAGCCTGGAAGGCGGCGGAATTTATTATCGGGCGCCCCGTTTGGCATCAGTTTCAAAAACTTTCCGACTATCCAACGCTGGTCTAGCTGGTCGCTGGTGTTTTTCGGGTTTCATTTTATTCCTAATTGAGCTCAAGGGGTTATGACACTGGGATTACAATAATTTGGGATTTTATTGTAACAAAATTGTAGTGATTTTGGATTTTCTTATTTAAACCAAATTTAACTAAGTAAGCCAAATATATTCCAGATATTTTTTTAAACATTTCAAGACTATAAATAAAGCTCAGAATGTAATTTATACAGTGTCATAACCCCTTAAACTTATGCAACTCGCAACTGTGAAGGTAAAATCACTAATGGATGCCAAGTGGAATAGTTTGGAATAGCAGCTCAACTGCAGGCCATTGCCAATTTATATGTAAGTCCCACCCCGTTGACTGAAGTTTTTTGGCCTGGCAGCAAGTGCACATAATATCACTTGAATGGCTGTGTCCCCATCTCGATCTTCATCATCACCACCATCATCATTGTCACCGTTATCTTCATCATCTGCATTGTCAGCTTCAGCGACATTGCCAACATTTACATTGCTCCCTCAGCGAAAAAACAGTCGTGCTTTAAGCGCGGCCTTTAAAATCAGCCTCCTCCATGCATAATTAACTGAGCTCAGCCGCCTGCACTTGGCATCGCACATCCACATGCCATACTATACCGTACTATATATACTATATATCGCATTACCCACATAGACAGACGGAGTGGGACCGTCGGACGTTCGGCGTGAAGGATGTGACCATGTCACACTCTGACGGTTTTTGTCCTTTAGAATAGCATTTCAAAGTTGTCGTTTCGCTCTCAGTAAGTGCTCATTAAATGCATGTGTGAAATGGGGTATATTGGGCCCTAGATAGAGTTTAAATAATAATTTTAAGGTAAAATAAGTTGTGTTTAATCTTTTATAATGAAAACTTTAAGACAACTATCTGAAGATAATTTTTTTTTTAATTATTTGAAAGGAATTCGAAGACGAATTATACAAGTTTAAGGAATATAAAACTGAATATTTGTATAATTTATAAGTTATTTACGCCTTAAAGATCTTTATAAGAATTTATTGACTTCTTTAAATATAATTTTTAATATTCATAAGTTAGATTTTGCAAATGTACCTTAAAAGAATATAAAATCTAAAAGTAAAGGGAATTTAAAAGTCGTAATCCTCTATCAATTCCATTTCTGTTTGTTCTATTTTTCACATTTTAATTCTTGAACACAAATGCACGCACATGAGCACTATGAGGAGGAGGGCGAGGGCAAGGGTAAGGGATAGAGAGAGGAATGAGATGACTTTCTGCATTTGCATTTCGCTCACACAAATACATGCGCAAGTGCACACATACACTCGCAGACAGAGAGGGACATGCACGGGAGCATAAATAAACGTTGCTTTCATTTTTCAGGGATTTTTGTTTTTGGCTGTTTGTTCTGCTTCTGCCACGCCCACGAACCAGCATGCCCCCACGTTCCCACGCCCCTCGCCTTGGCTGGCTAAAACTGGCATTTTGTTTGGTCCTGCCTTTGGTTTTCCAACTGTAATTCTTGCAACATTCTACAGTTTCGCCTGCTTTTGTTGTCCTGCTTAGGCCGTGTGTTTGTATGTGTGTATGTGTGTGTTCTTTGTTGTTTGTTGTTGTACTTACCGCCCAGTTACTTGCACACTAAAGTTAAATGTCATGGCCATAATAGCGACCATTATATCAGCCATGGCTAAGGAAACTACAAAGTAATTCGTTATAACTCTGCAAAGAGAACGAGAAAACGAGAGATGTTAGCAATCAGAGAACAATATCAGGGGGGGAATATACGTATATTTATATATATAAGGTAGAGTGGGCAATGGAGGGGGGCGCTGTGTACCCCCCGGGAGGGCTAATCAAGATATATGGTATGGGTATGAATGCGTGAAGAGCCTGCGAATGCAAGGATATGCACTTAAGGAAAAATATATCACTAAATTCGAAATTAAAATAAATGTTGTTTAGCTTAAATGGATCTTTAATTATATTTTTTATAAGTAAAATTAAGAATAAGAGGAGAATAACAAAAAAAAAATACAAATAATAAAGACCTTCTTATCCAGGATTAGATACTTCTAAAAATGTTGTATTTAAAATCAATTCTTAATATGTTCTTCTTTGAAATATTTATAAATATATTCATAAAGATTATTATTAGGTATAAATTAAATAAGAGTGATTACTCTTCAGTAAATATATAAAATAAAATATAGATAAGAAAAAGAATAAAAAAAAGGACAAGTAATTTCCCTGCAAAGTTCCCATTTAAAATTAATACTTTATAAGAAGTAAAATTAATCAAGGGTATCCCAATATATATTAAGTGAATTTTATACTTCCTTAATACAAAATCATAATCTCAATGCAATTTTAAAATTTTGCTAAAATTCTACTTAATCTTAAACAAATCTCTGAATTTACAAATAAATTTTTCTCTCTGCTGCCATTTGCTCGCATGTGGCGACTCTTTTGTGCGAGTTGACAGTTGAGTTTGGACCCCTCGAGTGGGTAACGTGAGCTTTGTGATGCATTCTGCTGCCCAGCGGGGGTTTAATTGAAAAGCCAGTCAAGAATCGACAACGATTTTCTCCCTGGGAATAGCCTATAGCCATTCAGTCCTCTATATACATACGGGTAAATCTACGAGGAAGAGAGAGGATAGCCGAGAATAACCGCAATCTTCTAGGTAAGTCCTTGCCAGTTTATCCCTATTTTGTTATTTAAATTGAATTTCAAGCCGAGTGCAGGCAAATGCTTTTGCCAATTAGAGTTTGCAGCTAGTTGCCGGCAAAGGACTCTCTAATCGGATGTTTGCAGCTACCTCATTGAGCTCCAAGGACCTGTTTTCATTTTCTATTTCGCACTAAACTAAATGGGAAAAGTTTAAAGCAAAAGTGAGCAACTGAAACAGAAAGTTAAATTGAATTAAATTTTAAAAGAATTTTTGGGGAAATAAAGTCGTTATTTTTGTCACAATAAATTTATATAAAAATTTAATAGTTTTGGAAACTAAAGTGCTTTAAATATTTTAAAATTTTATCTTTCAAGGCTATTGTTCTTAGTTTAAAAGCTCTCAAGTCTGCTCTATGTAATCTGTTTTGCCTTAGGCTACTGCTTAAACAACTTTCAACATCTAAGACGTTAATTGCAACAAATCGACGCCATTACTCAGGCTGCTCCTTTCCCAGCTTTTTCCCACCGACTTGTACTGCAAATAATTTGCCTGCCATTTAAATTTAAGAAAAATAGCAAAAGGGAGGCGACTTTAGTGCAGGGTAACGGCGGAAACAGTTTCCGAGCATCCTTCAAATGAAAGCGCTGCGTTAATGAGCCTCCGCCTCCGCCTTAGCCAGTGCCTATCCTTGAAGCCCACTCGATGTAATGGCACATATATATATATATAAAGATATATATACACAGAAAGTTAAATTAAGATGAAGAATAAGGGATTTACTAGAAATCTCAATGATTTATTTATAAAATTAAGTATTAAGTTATCCAGTTATGATATAATGCCCTTAAAATTTTTTCTAAATAACATATTACATTTTTGCTTAGGCCAAACAATCTTTACTATTGCTTGAAACATAAGTAATTATATTTTAACTTATTTTCTAATATTAAATACATATTTTTTATTATATTTCTTCAAAATTATTAACCTTGCCCATATATTGCTAATCATAAAGCAAACAAAGTATATTTTCATTGGACATTCTTTGCTTTTATAAGCAAGCATGCTTCATATACTTAAACAAATAAATGCCAAATGAAAAGGCTTTAAATTAAGATAACTCAATGGTTTTTCTTCTAGTGTAGATATATTCCGCCTTGTACACTTTATCTAGCGCACTCTTCGCCGCGGCTCATCTCTGCCAAATAATTTGGGCGGCGGGGAAAAAAAAAGCTGAATTTTATTGTTTGGCATAGAACATTTTAAATTTATGCTGTCGTAAAAACCATAAGCTGCCTTAATTGCCAAAGTTGTTGCTGTCTGTGTGTATGTTGTTCTTGTACTTGCTCCCATTCCCTTGTCCCCCTTCCCGCTCCCGTGGCTGCTTAGATACTTTCGCTTGTTACCGCCGCTGCCCCGCCCCCGTTCCCTATCGTGTTGAGCATGCATTTTGTTTTTGTTCCATTTCTCTTTGAGCAACACGCTCGCAGTGTTTAATTGTCATTTCTCTGGTGTGCGCTTTTTTTTTTTTTTTTGGTTCTTTGTGTTTGTAAACTTTTTTGCACATTTTTATTTCCATTGCCTTGTTTCACGCTACGTATGCGTAATATTCGCCGCTCAGAACAATGGAATTTGTGCAACTCGAGCGGGAAAGGGTGCTGCTTCTGACCGTATATAAAGAGGAAGTTTTAACTGTGGTTGTGCTTTTCCGAAATTAATTATTTCCCCGCCTTGGGGGTCTAAATCTTCACCATTTTCCTGGGTTTATTATCAGTGCAACAGCATTGCCTTGATGATGATCATGGGCACCTGAATCCGCCGACACGCAAGTCACTTAAAAAATAAAGCGCTTCTCATTAGCAGAGGCCGGGCCAAAGGAGAAATTAAGCGAAGTTCAACCTTAATTATGCCTTGCCTCCCCCCTTCTCCTTTTTTCATTATAATTTTTCTGTTGCCTCAATTTTTTTTTTTTGCTGCCTGTGCTGTGCCATCTAGCGAAGTTTGTTTGTTTCGCCTTTTGGCTTCATTGCCCTTCACAAACTTTGGCTAAGAGCATTTAAAGTTTCTCCTCTCCTCTACTGTGTAAAAATTCTGCGTAGAGAGCTTAGCAGCGCAAAAAAAAAAGAAAACGGGGAAGCACAAAATAACTGAGCGTTTGTCAGCCTGGAAAAAAGGGAACTTTTGATTGCCGTCGCGAGGGAGTGGCAGGCGGCTTTATGAAGCGCTAAATTGATTTGGTTGCCGTTGCCGGTCGGTTATTAAGGCATAACTAAAAATATTAACGAAGCGGGCGATCCAGCTGACGTCTCATCATTTATCACTAGAAAAGTTGTCCTCTTCTTTTTTTTATGATAATGTGTTTTCCGGCGAAGGACACACCGCCCCCAAAAGCCCACCCGCATATCATTAACGAGGTCACCGAAGTTGTGCGTGTCCTCGTGTGTATTTTATATGGAAATGGCTAAGCAATTTTCAAATGCCAAGGTTTATTTGCTTATTATCATTATTATTATAGAGGAAGCGTCATCAAATTTGAAAATCGGTCCAATAAATTCCGGAACCAGCAACATTTTGATTGGCTAAACAAATATTTGTGGCTTTCGTTTAAATTCTGCAGTAAATTTAAGACAAATGAAATCATTAACTGAGCCTCCAATTAAGAGTCTCTTTGTATGCAAATTGCTTTCCTGCATAAAGTCATGAACGTTAATTTGTCATTAAAATAATGCATTTCGGGTCCTTTGTTAGGAAATACTGCAATCTCACAGCGAGGACCGAAGGGATGATGCTCAATTATGAGCTGAGTAAATAAGGGACAAGGACAAGTCCACATAAAATACTCGGGACGCAATGACACAGCAAAGCGAGCATAAAAAAGTGGAGGTCCTGGCTGCACGATTTCAGGACAGCAGCAAATGAGGGAAGGACCCGCGTGCGGACGTGCATGAATTTTATGCAAAGTTGACGAAAATCGCGCTCGCATAGAAAGCGAAGCACTCTGTAATTTTTTTTTTTTTGTTGCTCCTCCCTAAGCCCGGCCAGAAGAGGTAACTCTGCAAATTGGCAATCAAGACAGCCGGAGGAGACAATGCCGCTGGCGGCAAACAGTTTTATGCAAATTACGAAAAAAATTACACGGAGCGCGAACAGCTCTAATTGCTTTTTCACAGATAATTAGAACCAGCGAGGACCAGAGCGATGTGCTGAGAAGGCAAAATAAATGGCTGGGTTGTTGAAACATAAGAAAATATATAACTAATTTCATTTAAAATGCAACACGTAGTATTTATTTGGGCTAATTGTTGCGGGTAAAATTGCGTTAAAGTTCCTACTTTGTTGGTTAGAGAACAAAAAGGATATGAAATATATAAACATTAAATTAAAATAAAGTTGAAAACCTGATAACTCTTATGTAAAAAAACATTAGAAAACTTATTGGTTCTAAATTTAAAAAATGATGCTTCATCAAAGGGTTTTTTGCCCAGTGTCACTCTAAAATATTACGTATACGCACGTATATAATTTAAAACCCAAAAATTGTACATAAATTTATTTATTCATCAAATTCGATTTCTGATTATCCTCATATCTATTTATCTTAAATATTAAGTATACGCCCCTTAATTCAAAGTTTTTGTTTTATTAATTATAAACATTATTTAAAAGAAGTAAATATTTGTAATTATTTTAAAGAAGTCCTTTATAAAACCAAATAATTTTAAATTAAATACTTTCTTCTCCATCAAAAGGATTTCCTTCTAATCCCCTTATCCCATTCTTAAATATTACGTATACGCACCTTAATTTTCTAACACGCATCACAGAAATAATAACAAGCAGATTGCCGCAAATGGCCGCAATAATGATGAACAGCATGACGAAGCCCTTGAAGAACAAGACGACCTGGTCGAACCAATCCTCCTCGGCCAGAGCGGGATCCAGGAAGCCACTGTCGTTGGCCAGCAGACTGGCCACTGTGCTGCTCAGCAGCGTGGCATTCAGCTCATAGTGCGAAGCGGGCGTGGCTGAGGGCGTGGCAGTGCCCTGTAATGGCAGTGCAACGGGAAGGGAGGAAGCTTCTCCTCTTCCAGAGCCGGCGGAGAAGGTGGTGGCGGCCAGTGCTTGGGTCGAGTGCAGCATGGCTGCCGTCGTCAGGGCAGCTGCCGTGATCCGCGCAAGGCTTAGACTTTGGCTTGGGCTTTGGCTATAACTATGGCTGTGTGTGGGTGAAGATGCCAGATTTGGAAGATCCTGTTGCTGCTCCTCTAGCTGATCCTTGGCCTCCCCCTGATCAGGGTAGCTGCATTTCTGTCTTTTGCGTATCCTGGCGCGATATCTTTGCCGCGGCAGCTGGCTGCCAAGTTCTGGGCACAACAACATGAGTCCGGTTTTTTGGTTTTGGTTTGTTTATTATTAAATATTATTTATGATAATTATTATATCTGTTTTGTTTTGGTAACTCGTTGACTTTTCTTTGACACTTTCTTTTTGGTTTGCTCTCGCTCTTTCTCTTTCGATTTTCTTGGTAACGTTTTTTGCACTTCTAACCCACAGCGACCGCCATTTGAAATTCACGACACGCGTAGCGCCGGCGACGTTGAAACCAAAACTGAAACGGCCACCGCAACGGAAATTGATTCGCGAAAGTGGCCAGCACCCAGCACCGTGTGGCCACGACAACGTCGCCGCTGACGTCCGCGAGGCGGGAGGAGCAGGTGGCCTGGGAGGCGGCGGCGGAGAGAGACGAAGGCGGCTGCTCCGGCGTCCAACGATCCACTGTCCTTGCCAGCAACGCCCACACTCACACACACACACTCTCTCTTGATGGCCTCGCTGTCGCTTTTCCGCTGCTGCTGCTGCTGCTGTCGCTGCTTTTCCGCTGCTGCTGCTGCTGCTGCTGGTGATTTTTCCTATGCCGCCTGGCTGGACGACAATTTCTGGCTATTTACTGTGCGGCTTCTGTTATTTTTCCCTATTTTTCCCTCGCTGATTGAGTTTTTTTTTTCTTCTGCTTCGCTTCTAGCTCTCTAGCGCCCACAAAGCGGCTGCTTTTTAATTTTGTTCATATTTTCCCTGCGATGGCCGCCTTGTGTAGCCACCGAAAATTCGTTGATTTCTTTTGGTTTTATTTTTAACATTTCTTTGGCTTCAAAAATATATTTTTAGTTTGCTCTCTTGGCCAAGTGGTCGGTTTTTTACGCTCTGCCTCCACTAATTCAAATATTGTTATTCGATGTTATGCCTTCTGGAGCTGTGCCATAAAACAAAATATAAAGAGAAAAAAAAAAGAATACAAGAATATATTAATCAGAAGAATGGAAAAAACATGAGTTCGATTTGCTTATTGTTGCCCCGATTATAATCACTTTTGTATATTATCTAGTTGCCGCCGCTGGCATTTGTATTGATTTTAGTCAATATTTGTTTATTTACTGACGCTGAAGTTGAGTTGTTGATGTTGTGCGTGTTTAGCGGACTTTTATGCGAATAAAACAGGGTGTTTTTTTTGGGGTTTTTTGTTTAGTTAAATCTCCGTTTATGCTTTTACAGGGTGTTGGAAAGGAAGAGGCTAAAAGGAGCGAATTTAACTAAGTAAAATACTAGCTTCAAGTTTCTATTTATTGTGTTTATTTTTATAACCTGGATTGAGGTTTATATATTATGAAAAATAATTGCAGAAAAAACAATTTGATCTGATTATAATTTTCATCTTAATTTAGTACGTTTTTTATTCTCAAGGATATTAATTAGTAATTTGTAAATGTTACCATGTGATAAAGTTTAGCATTGAATCTTTATTTTCTTTGTACTTAAATTTAAAAATTTTCAATTTATTTGATGGTATTATCATGGACTTAAGTATAAAGTAGGTATTAAATAATTGATATTTCCCTCCGCTTTAACTCCACACTTCTTCCATATTTGTCATAATTTTTTTCCTTAGTTATAATTCTTTTTTAAACCTCCCCAAAATCTCAACACAACACCCTGTATAAAAGCCATGATTTATATGACAACAGCTGGGCGAAAAAATGTCACTCGCTTCGGATGCCTTTTAGCGTACAGCCGCCGCCATATCTATATATCTAAATCTCTGTGTGTATATTTTTCTATGGCTCTCTGGTCAGTCGGTGTCTTGGACCACGCCCCGTCCGGCTGCTAAGTGGGGTGGGAAAATGTCCTAGCCACTTTTTGCGCGACTATCGGAGGGGTGGCGGGGATATAGGCACATTTATTTAGAATACAGAATGTGGCTTTGGCTATATGTGCTATATTCTACTATATATTTATTCATTTCGATGTATATTTATATATATTTATATTTTTTCCCGAATTTATTTCCTGATGATGATGTTTTATTTTCATGTTCGCACACGCTTTCAACGCCCGTTCATTTTGGCCAGGCCGAAATGTGTTTGATGTTGTTGCTTCTTGGCCACTCGATTTTTGGTGGCCACGAGCTCGAAATTAGACGTTGGTCACTCGCGCAAGGGGTTTTTTTTCTAATATTTTATATATATATTGACAATTTTCCGAGAACTTTCTCGGATTGCAAAACGGAGGATACACTGTTAATTAAATAAATAAAAGTGTCCGCATGCCGTAGTTCCCTCAAATATGAGCCAAGCCATATGGCCAAAGGGTTCATGATTTCTTGCATATGTTTTATTTTATTATTTGATTTTCTTGTTTTTTTTATGGCTGCCACTGCCACGCCCTGGCGCTTTTCCAAGTTGAGCAACTGCAAAGATAAGAGAGGGAAAAAGTGAATATACATTATACGTAAAATATAATTTAAGCATACATAAATATTGGTAGAGGGACAACAACAAGAGCAAACATTTGAAAACATTTTGCTCGCTATCCATATTTATTTTATAAATAAAATACAACAATCTCTTTTTTTATGAATGCTCAGCTCATCAAAGTGCTGCCGCAGAGGCGTTTCCATCCATGTTGCTATATTGGTATCTTGTTTTTATAATTTTTAAATTTATAAGTTCGCCTGGGGCGGTGGCAGCACTCGGTTTTGAAGGCGTGTGGGCGTATAATTAATTTTGTGGCAAAACGAATTTCCTTCAGTTTAATGTATAAATAGATTAAAAGTTGATTTAATTAATGAGAGTTCCCGAAGCACCACGAGCCGATAGAGTGGAAGGGTTTTTGATAGGAAAATTGCTGTCTTACATACTTTGAATGTGCTATTTCCTTTAATTTAAATGGGTTTATGAATATTGGATACATTTTAGTTAAACTAGATTCTATAAATCGAAAGAAACAATTTTTTAAGTGCAGAAAAATACTTAATAAAACTAACCTTTAAAAACTAAGCATCATTGCTAAGCTTCAAAAACTATTGATCCTCATTTTGCAACTATGCCTTTGAAAATGCTTTAAAATACACCAAATAAATCTAAATAATTTCCAACAAATATTACCTAAGCCCACATATTTTCTCTCAGTGCCTAAGCACACACATTTTCCCATCGAATTTGTCAGCCAAAACACGGAATTTCGTTGGCCAAAGCAGAAGGTTAACGGATGAGTGACAAGCGATGACAGTGTCCCGGCAACGGAAGCCCGAGCTATGGAACGATGGAACGAACCCCTCAGATGCGCCGGACGCAGCTGTCTTGTGTATCTGTATCTGTATCTGTATCTGCGTATCTGTATCCGTATCTCTCTGCACACAGCTATACAACTACAACTACACATCTTCATCTGCAGTAAACGAGCAGCAACATTAGCGACATCAGCCAAATGCCAATGTTAATGTCATGAAAATCATTTTTTAAATTTAATTTCGCTCTGCGTACTGTACAAATACACACAGCGTACATATAGCCGACGCTATATGTTCATGTTCTTGGCATTGAACGGCCTCGACTAGTTTAGTTTCTGGGTTGTGTGTTGCCAAATTGCGAGGCGGCCCCCGAGCGAGAAAATCATTAACGTGGCAGGGGGAAAAATATCAATGGACTCAAGAGAGCCTGCTCCAGATCTGTGTTAATTAAGCTCAACATAAGTACCTGGCAAGGAGTGCTTGCTGAGCTTGGAGCCTGCTCTATCTTGCTTAAACTTTTAATTAATTAACTTGCATTTATTTTTATTTAGTAAACAAAAAACTTTTTCACACACGAAACTCTCTGCGCCGTTTTCATTTCTCTGCTGTGGGTGGAGTGTGTCGCCTTTTATTTGCTCTTGGCAATTTGACAAGCCCCCACACTGGCACACCTGTTCCACCTGCCGCATCAGCAGCACACACGCACTCGTACCTCAGCTGCAACGAATGGTTTTCCTTTCTGTTTTCAGTCCGTGTTCATGCCCCTTCCTCAAAAGAAAAACCCTTGTTTAATTTTCCTTTCTTCTTTAAAGAGTTTAATTTGAAATTCCAAGAATTTCTTTCTGCAAGTTATGAAAATATTTTCATTTAAAATATATAAAGAGGATTGCAACATATTTCACATAAGTTTAATTGATGCTCAATTGCAGGAATTTTTATTGTTATTGTACATAAAAAATACTGTCAAGGAAAAGTAACTACAAGTTATACTTAAAGAGCTCTCAATTTAAAACTAAGTAAATAGATTTTAAATTTAAAGCTAACATACCAAACAAATATTTCATTTAATTCGCCTACAAAATACCCAAAAACATTTTCATTTATTAAGAGCTCAAAAGGCTGAATTGATATTTGCAAATAAAAACCATTCCATTTAATTGTCTGCGTCACTTTGCTGGACATTCATAGATATATATACTTCTGGCTGCTATTTTCATTTGCTAAACGCAAACAATTTTAATTTCATTAACATTTTTATTTTTCCTTGGTGATTTTCTTATATTTTTCATTCGATTTCATTTTGTGTTGACAAGGTGCTTGACTGCCATCATCATCAAATCCCACGAATCCCATAGAAAAAACAACAGAACGCTGGGGAAATCAACATTGAAGTGCCACTGAGGCTAGTATTTGTGGGCATTTTTTAATGCATATAAATTGAGGACCGATTAAAGGTGATTTATTTTGATGGATACAATATTATGAATATTATATACTGATTATTCATCTCATACACTCACTCACATCAATGCAGTTGTATTGTTAATGGAATCCCAGTCCAATTTAGACACGAAGCCTGCAAATAAATCACAGGAATAAAGCCCCTGAAGTCCCCAGTTCCATGCCCCATTTCTCGTTGTATGCATTGACTATACTTTTACATATTTAATTTTCGCTTTCTACACTGCAAATCTGACTCAGATGAGGTGCACAGCAAAAAATAAATAAAAAATAGCATGACAAGTGTTGAATTTGAATCATCTTTGTGTTTGATATATATTTATGATAATAAAACAAGAAAGGAAGCTAACTTCGGCAAGCCGAAGTTGGTATACCCTTGCAGACTCCAATTGTATCAATTATAATCTATCCCAATATAATATAATACGAACTACTTTCATATTCATAAAATTTTTACAGTTATACATTTTTTTACATATTTTACATTTTTACATGTAAAATGTAATTTGTCTCTCCATTTGTCGGTTGTTTGTATGGCAGCTATATGATATAGTCGTCCGATTCTTATGAAATTTACAACAAAATTCTGAAAAAATATGAAATACTTGTATCTCAAAGTAGAAGAAATTATGTTTAAAACTGACAAAGCTATAATTTTTTTTCTGAAAATTTCACGACTGTTCCTATGGCAGCTATAGGATATAGTAGTCCGATCTTTATAAAATTAAATCCGAAAATCTAGAGTAATATATATAGCTCATAACCAAGAGTTGGTCAAGATATGTTAAAAAACAGTGAAGTTATAATTTTTTTTCAACAAATTTACAGATCGTTTGTATGGCAGCTATATGATATAGTCGTCCGATCTGGCCCGTCCCGACTTATGTACGAGTGAGAGTATATAGAAGACTATCTGCAAAGTTTCATTCAGATAGCTTTAAAACTGAGGGACTAGTTCGCGT
>VNJR01003829.1:0-36388 GCA_008042585.1 Drosophila punjabiensis
ATTGATTTGTTAAATAAATTCATGTGGTTTGAAATTAAAGAGCATAAATTGAGCAGTTTTCATAGAGTGATATCATTCCGTTTTTACTGTATTACTGCAAAAATATCGGTCTAAATAAATATTTTTGAAGATCTAAAAAGAAAATATGAATCGAGGCCAGCTGTTCTCATTGGGATTTAGTTTGAATTTAAGCATTTTGTTTATTGATTTGTTAAATAAATTCATGTGGTTTGAAATTAAAGAGCATAAATTGAGCAGTTTTCATAGAGTGATATCATTCCGTTTTTACTGTATTACTGCAAAAATATCGGTCTAAATAAATATTTTTGAAGATCTAAAAAGAAAATATGAATCGAGGCCAGCTGTTCTCATTGGGATTTAGTTTGAATTTAAGCATTTTGTTGATTGATTTGTTAAATAAATTCATGTGGTTTGAAATTAAAGAGCATAAATTGAGCAGTTTTCATAGAGTGATATCATTCCGTTTTTACTGTATTACTGCAAAAATATCGGTCTAAATAAATATTTTTGAAGATCTAAAAAGAAAATATGAATCGAGGCCAGCTGTTCTCATTGGGATTTAGTTTGAATTTAAGCATTTTGTTTATTGATTTGTTAAATAAATTCATGTGGTTTGAAATTAAAGAGCATAAATTGAGCAGTTTTCATAGAGTGATATCATTCCGTTTTTACTGTATTACTGCAAAAATATCGGTCTAAATAAATATTTTTGAAGATCTAAAAAGAAAATATGAATCGAGGCCAGCTGTTCTTATTAGGATTTAGTTTGAATTTAGCATTTTGTTGATTGATTTGTTAAATAAATTCATGTGGTTTGAAATTAAAGAGCATAAATTGAGCAGTTTTCATAGAGTGATATCATTCCGTTTTTACTGTATTACTGCAAAAATATCGGTCTAAATAAATATTTTTGAAGATCTAAAAAGAAAATATGAATCGAGGCCAGCTGTTCTCATTGGGATTTAGTTTGAATTTAAGCATTTTGTTTATTGATTTGTTAAATAAATTCATGTGGTTTGAAATTAAAGAGCATAAATTGAGCAGTTTTCATAGAGTGATATCATTCCGTTTTTACTGTATTACTGCAAAAATATCGGTCTAAATAAATATTTTTGAAGATCTAAAAAGAAAATATGAATCGAGGCCAGCTGTTCTTATTGGGATTTAGTTTGAATCTAGCATTTTGTTTATTGATTTGTTAAATAAATTAATGTGGCTTACAAATCAAAGAAAAGTAAATAAATTCAGCAGATTTCGATCACTTTACTGTTACGTTTTTAAATAAAAAAAAACGGTTGATCACTTTACGTTGTTTGACAACGTTCTCGTTCAAGTGTGACCAGCTGCCTCTGTTTCCGACTGATTTCAGCATTTTAAGGGATCTTTTTGCAGCAGCTCTCAGATGCGGTGCTTGGCGAGAAGTTGGACTAACCAATTGTTACTTAATGCCGGCGGCACCGGCTCCCGTGGTACCTTTGTCACGGCTAGGCAGGCCAGTGTCCAGCAGCAGCCGGCCGTCGAGCAGAAGGACAATGCAGCCGGCGAGGCAGATGGCAATGGATACGGGGCCAAGCACTGCATGGGCTTGGTGGAGTAAGTTGTTGCCAACGAAAAAAACGTAGTTTTCCTGTTTGCTAATTGCCTTTCTTATGCAGAAAGTACGACTACGAGAACTACCTGAGCACGCTCCTGCTGCCCCGGGAGCTGCGGCGAGCTGCCTTCGCCCTGCGGGCCTTTAACGTGGAGGTCTCCCGATCGGTCAGTGGTCATGTGAGTAAGATAAAGTCTTCAATTTAGCTCCAGAGACAGTTTCAAATGCGAAGTCTTGCAGCAAATTGAACCGCAAATAGCCAAGCTGCGCCTCAAGTTCTGGTACGACTCAATTGACAAGTGCTTCGAGGCGGAGTCCCAGCCATCGTATGTGAAGGATCAGCCAGTTTTGCGCGAACTGAAGCATACTGTGGGCAGCCGAAAGCTGAACAAGGTCTACCTGCGCCGCCTGGTCACAGCCCGTGAGCGGCCGGCGAACAAGGCGTTCGAGTCGGTGCGCGAATTGGAGGAGTATGCGGAGCAAACCTTCTCCTCGCTGCTTCTGTTGCTGGTCGAGATCAGCGGCGTGCGTGACCTGCAGGTGGACCATGCAGCCTCCCACTTGGGCAAGGCGCTGGGCATTGCCACATTGCTGCGGGCCATTCCCCATGCGGGGCGACAGCAGGCCGTGTGTGTGCCGCTCGAAGTGCTTGTGCGTCATGGCGTCAGCCAGGAACGTGTCATCCGTGGCCGCAGCGATGACAAGGGCGTCGAGGAGTGCATCTTCGAGGTGGCAAGTGCGGCCAATACACACCTGAAGCTCGCAAGGAAACTGCACGATCAGGTGCCGCGACCGGTGCGTAAGATCTTCCTCTCTGCCGTTGCCACCGATGCCTACCTGGAGCGTCTGAGACGCGCTAACTTTCAGTGAGTTAACTGAATCCTTTAAAGATTATTGCTTTATTTCTGGATATCTTTGTATCCTTCTAGGCTGACGCACAAGTCTTGCGTGGGACGCGATTCCCTGCTGCCAGCACGTCTCTTCTGGAAGTCGCTCTTTAATCGGTACTGATTCAGCCAAAGGAATGCGCCTGCCAGTTGGCAGTTAGTGTACTTACTAGTTCGGCTTAAGGCCTAGTTGTTGACTTTTAAAAAGAAATAAAATACCTGATAGATAGGAAGCTAAGCGTTACTTTGTGCCATATTATATGTGTATGTATCTTGTGTTTTATTTTGTTAAAATTTGAAAAAGGATCAACTAAATTGTTCTCATATAACATTTGAAAATAAAGCTTTATTTAAAGTATAGCAAATTTGCACAACACAACACAACAAGGAGGTCTTTTCCGACCCTATAAAGCATATATATATTTTTGATCAACAGCAGCCGAGTCGATCTAGCCATGTCCGATTATACGCAAACTAGTTCCTCAGCTTAGAAGCCTTTTGAATGAAACTTTGAAGCCGGATCGGACTACTATATCATATAGCTGCCATTAGAACAATCGGGAAATTAATATAAAACAAGAAAGGAGGCAAAAGTATACTCTTGCAGTTTTAAAATAATCATAACTCAACCAAAAATGCATTAATTTCAATTCGGAAAGCTTTTCATTTTTTTTTTTGTTCTGTTAAAAAATATTTAAAAAATTTTCAAATAAAAAGATGACATTTTTTTCAAATATTTTTTTCAAATATATTCCGCTTTTGAAGCTGATCAAAAATATATATATATGTCGTAAACTCAAGCTTCTGACTAAATTATAATCCCTGCAACTGTATACTTTTTATAATTCGCCGTTTTTTAGTATATCTTCATCTACTTTTTTTTATGATATCCGAATTTTCTTCAAAGTTTTATAAAAATCTCACAAACGATAAATGTAGAGCATAATAATGTTAAACTGTAAATTGATAGAAAATCAATAAATACGAATAAAGATAATGTAAAACTGTAAATAGAAAATGTAAAGATATTGAATAACTGTAAGAATAATATCAGTAGAAACGTATATATTACATTATATTAGATATAGATAGATGATTTATGATCCAATTGTAAGCTGCAAGGGTATAAAGACTTCGTTGTGCCGAAGCTAGCGTCCTTTCTTGCTCGGATCAGTGTAGCCAGATGCAAATTTCGCTTTCCCCCTAGAAAATCTCAAATTTCTTTCTGGCGGAGAGCCTTGGCGATCGGTTTCCCTCTCTCGAAAAGCGCTTAGCTTAAGCGGAGTTTTAGTTTTTTTTTTTTTTTTATTAATGTTTGAATTGATGTGGAAAGTGTGTGTTGCGACTTTAATGGATGCGGAGCAGAGCGCGAAACGCTCAACGAGATAAGCACCGTTTTCCTTAACGCCCTGCCGTCGCCAATATTTGATCTGGTAAATTGTTTTTTTTTTTTTCTATTTTCTGCTCGCCAATATTCTTACTTACTTCCATTTTTGTCGATTTTCTTATATTCTCAGTGGTCGGCTCATTATTTTCTGTTCTTTTGCGCCTCCTCTTTCCTGCACGGATAACGGATCTTTTTGCAGCGCACTTTACGAAACGAGAAAGAGAGAGATAGAGATAGCAAGTGTGCGAATATACGAATAACACCGTGCAATGCATGTTTGTTTGTGTGTAGCGCAGGAATAACGGCACTTTTACACTCGTGGCCGTTAAAAAGTGCAAGTCCCGGATTAAGGAATAATCTGAAGTGAAATATAAAAATAAAGATAACCAGTAAATATCCTAAATAAAGGTTAAAAATAAAAAACAAAATAAAAACTAAAAAAAATAAATAAATCAAAAATAAAAATAATAAATTATAGGTATTACAAAAAGCACAAAATCACAAAATAAAAAACATAAATAACTTAAAAAGCCAAAAGTTTTCCTAGCACGCAGAGAACTTAACAAAAAAAATACTATAATTTTAACTTAACTTAAAATCTAGTCCTAAGAAACTAAAAGCGAGGCCGAGCGAATTTTTTATACCAAAAACTCGAGCCGTAGAACTATTGAACTTTCGCTTTAATCCGATCCCATTTCGAGGGCTATGTACGCCACCCGAGTTGCCGGCGACATGAAGATATTTGCCGCAGAAGCCGCTGCCAACGACGGCGCCACAGCAGCGTGCAACACGCCCGTGCAACAGCAACAACAGCAGCCGCAGCAGCAGCAACAATCGCTGCAATTCCGGCAGCGGATATCCGCTGGATCGCCGGTGTCCAAGCCGAGTCAGTGTCACCTGAAGTTTGGCAAGTACAGCAACAGCAAGACGGCCAATTTGCTGCGCCAAGTGACCAGCTATCACAATAACAACAACAGCAGCAACAACAACAGCAGCAACAGCAACAGCAGCAGCAATGCTCAAAGGGGTCAGCAGCAGCAGCAGCAGCAACAGGGCCACTACAGCAGCAACAGTCACTCGTTGGGCCGTAAAAAATACTTTGGTAATACGAGTTCCGTTAGCAACAGTCTGCAGCAGCAGCAGCAGCAGCAATCTTCATATTACCAGAGACAGCAGCAGCAGCAGCAGCAACAGGTGCTTAACAACAACAACAACAACAATCTGCTGATGAAGAATCAGAATATTATTCAGCAGCAATTGTCTGACAGCAAGCTAAGTGATAACAACAATAATAACAACAACGGCAGCAACAGTGGCAACAGCAAAGTGCTAGCTAAGCCAGATAAGTGGCTTTACAACAACAGTAGCAGTAACAACAATAATAATAACAACAACAATAGCAGCACTAACACCAACAATAGTGTCTGCAGGAACAATAATAGTATCAACAGTCTTACCAAGAAGCGCAATTCGCTTTCCTCATCCGCTTCGGAACTATCTTCTGCATTTTATCGCAATTCTTTCGAAAGCCTAAACTCTGAAGCTTCTGCGGATTCAACAACAACAACATCAACAACAACAACATCAACAACAGCAGCAGCTGTAGCAAAAGCCACTGTGACTTGTAGCATTAGTCCGCCAACAACAAATTCCAGTGCAGAACCTTCCCCAGAGAGCACCACCACCACCACCGGCGACAAATCACAACGGGATCCGGAAGAAGCACAGACACAGACACAGGCACAGGAAACAGGGGCCAAGCAACGATGCCGACAGCAGCCGCTCAGCTACTGGAAGACAAACTATCCGCAGCAAGCCGCAAGGCAACTCAAAGATGTAATATTTAAATTGAATGCATTATAAAACCTCATTTTATTCAATTAAACTTCTTTTTCTAATTTAATTTCAGAAGGAGACGGTCGCCGCAGTTGTTTCGGCTGCTGCAGCAGCTGCTGCGGCTGCTGCTGCGGCTGCAGCTGCAACGGAACAACAAGCATCTCTGTCGTTTGAGACCAGACGAAACTCTGGTTACCAGCAACAAAATCAGCCGCACAATTACTATCAATACTATTATCCGCAGCCCAAGCAGCTGACCATTGCCTCGTTTCTGCAGAAGGAACTGTTGCCCGAGAGCAATAGCAGCAGCAGCAACGACAAGGGCGTCCAGCAACGCAGCAACACCAATGGTGGCTCCTTCTCGCGCCAGCAACAAGGTAATCATTCATCAGGAGGGAGTGTTGGCTATCCCCAGCAGCGTTACCGCAACGCCCAGTACTCCTACGAGCAGTACCAGCAGCAACAGCAACAGCAGCACCAGCAGCAGCACCACCACCAGCAGCAGCATCACGTTCAACATCAGCACCAGCACGGGCTTGGTAGCTCACATTTTCGACGGAAGCATGGCGACAGCAGTAGCAACAGCAATCAGCAGAAGATGCACTTTAGTCCAGTGACGGGTAGAATCGGAGATACGTCGTCTGCCTCGGGACAAAAACATCAGCAGCAACAGCAACAGCAGCAGCAGCATAAAACAATCGAAATTCTGTCCAGCAGCAACTATAATTCGGTCCACCGACGCACTTCAGGAGGAAACAACAACGGTTACTACCAGCAGCACCAGCAACACTTCCACTCCCTGACGGATGACGACGGGTTTACGTCGAACTCTGCCGAACGCCAAAACCTGTACAATCTAACCTACGTGAATGTCGACATGACTGCAGGTACGGCGGGCACACCAGCAGCGGCAGCGGCAGCGGGAGCAGGAGTCGGGACAACCGCCGGGTCCAACGCAGACAGAAATAAGACCTCGCAGCAGCAGAGCAAACCGAGTATTACGCTTACGGCCGCCGCTGCTCCCGGGCGCCGATCCGTTCCGGTTCCAATACCCGTCTCCGGTGCAGTATCCGTTTCTGTGCCGTCGCTTCCAGCATTGAGTCATGCCCGCAACATGTTTTCACAGCCACCGCCGCCGTTACCACTGGCCATGATCGGGGGACACGGCATGCTCTCCCCTGGCATAAACACGCCCACCAAAATGATAAGCTGTGCGCAGCTGGACGAGGCAATCACGGCGGCGGCCGCCAACGGCGACCAGTCGATATCAAGTCCCAATTATCCTCAAACAGTGCCCTTTATAATCCCTCATCCTGCACAGCAGCAGCAGCCGCAACAGCAGCATTCACAGGCGCCACCAGCACACCTTATCCCGAACAGCGGCGGTGGTGCTCCGCCACAGGTCTTCCTGCACTACGGCGATGGACCCCAAACGGCCGCAGTGTGGCCACATTCCGGCTTGCCGTGCTACCAGGGCCCCCCATATGGATCCAGCAGCAGCAGCAGCCTCTCTGGCAGTTCGCCGCATCACCACAAGGATTTGCGGGCCATGTCACCCGCTTTGTCCATAAGCAGCGATTCCCATTGGAGCGGCTCCACCAATCGATGTCGGTAGGTGTTTCCCTTCCTTCCTTCCTTCTCCTGGCTCGATATCGATATCAGACTTCAAATGCTCCCAAAATCAGAGTAGGCCATGCGAGACCAACTTCACATTTCCAAATAGAGAGAAAAAAAAAGAAAGGATAGCCAATCCTGATAATTGATAAACTTTTTCTTTTTCGCAGCTTAATCAGTGGGGATCGCCTTTCCATATCACCCACACCCAGCTCTCTGGAAACCGGGCAATTGTCACCACATTTAATAGAGATGAACGGCCAGCAGCAACCACATTCGAGACCGCACACGCCGCGTCATCATCCGCCAGTACCGCCGCCGCCGCCGCCGCCGCTTTCGCTGCACATGAACCACCATGGACATCCCATGGCCCCCTATGATATGGCCGGAGGCCCGGTAGGAGGAGCTCCCTGGTACGAGATGATGCTACCACCCGACCGCTACCTGGCCCAAGCAAGGAACGTGGAGGTGGCCGCGCAGCCGGAAAAGCTGATCTGCATGTGCAAGTACGATAACCTGTCGGTGGAGATATGGAAGATGTTCCGTGGCGCCCGCCAGACGCACAACAAGTTCAAGGCCAAGATGCGTCTATGGCGTTACCTGTACCTCATGATGAATGTGAGTTTGGATTATACGGAGTGTATGTATTATATATCTGAATGAATTTTTCAACTTGTAGCAGCACATGTTCGAGGGGTATCGCATCTGCTTGGTTGGATCGACCATCACGGGCTTTGGCACGGACTCCTCCGACATTGACATGTGCCTGCTGCCCGAGCAGCCAACGAATAATAATCACCAGCAGCAGCAGCAGCAGCAGCATCACCACCACCAGCATCATCACTTCCACAATGAGAAGCGATCCGAGGCACTCATCACTTTAAGCCTGTTCAATGCCGTCTTGAAGGAGACCGGTAAGCAGCTGGCACAGCATCATCATCACCATCATCCGCACCGGAGTAAGGTTGTCTTTTCAGCGGAGGTCTTCAAGGACTTTAATCTGATTGAGGCCCGAGTGCCGATACTGCGCTTCAAAGACATCTCCAATGGGATCGAGGTCGATCTGAACTACAACAATTGCGTGGGCATTAAGAACACATACCTGCTGCAGCTATATGCTCAGTGTAAGTCGAAATGTTAAGGTACTTTGATAGTTTGTGTTCCGAAATATATATTTTGTCAACTTGCAACTTTATAAAGACAACAACTCGTCACAGTTGAAGTACTCTTCACCCGCCTCTCACCTCTTGTTTCATTTGCTTATTTATATATTTTTTACCATATATTTTCAGTGGACTGGCGTGCCCGCCCGCTGGTGGTGGTTGTCAAGCTCTGGGCCCAATATCATGACATCAATGACGCCAAACGCATGACCATATCGAGCTACTCGCTGGTGCTGATGGTTTTGCACTATCTGCAGCACGGCTGCGTGCCGCATGTCCTGCCCTGCCTGCACGCCCTCTATCCGGAGAAGTTCCGCCTGGGACAGCAGGATTGCCTCGACCTGGACCTCATCGAACCAATCGAGCCCTACCAGACGCAGAATACCCAAACGCTGGGTGAGCTGCTGCTCGGCTTCTTCAAGTACTACAGCAACTTTGAGTGAGTGCGCTTGCCTGCTTGCCTCCCTTGAAATCCAATCATTTATAAGATGCTTTTTGCTGTTTCAGTTACCGAAACTATGCCATCTCCATACGCACAGGCGGCGTCCTGCCGGTCTCCACATGCCGCATGGCGCGCAGCCAAAGGAATGATTTCTACCAGTGGAAGGAGCTTAGCATCGAGGAGCCATTTGACCTTTCCAATACGGCGCGCTCAGTGTATGATTATGCCACCTTTGAGCGCGTTAAGGCCATCTTCCTGGCCTCGGCTCATCGGCTGGATCATACCCTGGACCTCTCATCCGTCTTCCGGCCCATCGCACATC
This sequence comes from Drosophila punjabiensis, assembly GCA_008042585.1. Classification (NCBI taxonomy): domain Eukaryota; kingdom Metazoa; phylum Arthropoda; class Insecta; order Diptera; family Drosophilidae; genus Drosophila; species Drosophila punjabiensis. The sequence goes on from VNJR01003829.1 coordinate 9,264, forward strand.
ATGCCCCTGAGCAATTTCCCTACCAGCAGCAGCAGCAGCAGCATCAGCAGCAGTTCGAGGCACCGCGCGGCGGAGAGGATATCGGTGGACCCAGCATATTGGTCATTCCAGAAACAGGCGAACCAGGATTGATGGGAACTGAGGCACATAAAGCCCAGATGCTAGGTGGCGGCTCATTCAGGTCAGTTGGGTCTTAGGGAAGATGGAGAGCACGCACAAGTGTGCTGGAAATAAGCGGAGATAGTTCATCCAGGCGTAAGGATTTTGAACAGAACTAAATGTTAACTTAAGAGGACTTGCCTTGGGTGAAACGAGTGATAACGTGGCATAGTTTTTTAATAAAGTACAGAGAGTGTCCTTGTAGAGTACAGAGCTTGCATTAGACTGGGCCAAATATATAAGACTTGAAATATAAGTTCGTTTTAGGACAGCTCCTAACCCCATGCTGTATTTTATTGTTGACAATTTATACAAGTTTTAAATGTTATGTTATAGGTTAAATTTATTCAAAGACAAAATTATGAGAGATTTAAAAGGAAGAGATCAATTTTGTTCACAAATTAGGCAAATTATATAGGATATTTTTATTGATTTTAGAAAAAGGAATATGTAAACAAAATGTGAAGGTTCAATTGCAATCCCGTATTAATTTATTTTCGAATTAGAATTTTAACAAATAAATGAAAGAATAGATCAATATAATGTCATAAAAATCATAACATTAAGTTAAGAGAACATTACGTATATTATTTGTTTACCTCAATTTTTAAATTGATCGAATTTTAAGAAGTGAATGGAAGTATAGAGAAATATAATGTCATGAGTGCCGTTAAATAGGACGTAAAAACCACAACACAACATTAAGTTAAGAGAACATTACGTATATTATTTGTTTACCTCAATTCAAGCTTTACGCAGAAAAGGTGTCGCATTATAGTAATTATTATACACTAAAATCGTTGCAGGTAAAGCTTGATAAAAACTGATTTAACCGAAAGAACAAAAAAAATCATTGTCTTATAGACAATGTTTACGCCGGAACACCAGCCCACAAGATTTCTTGTAAATTGAAATTCACGAAATCAAAAAAAAAAATCAAATCCAAAAAGAGATGCAAAGAACCGATTGGGAAAAAATCGCGGGTGAATTTCAGTAAACTAAAAGCTCTCAAATGCTTTATTTATTTTGTTAAATGTCTTATAGTTATTCATTTTCACTATTATTATTGCATTCAATTCCATAAACTTGTTTTTTCTTCGAATACCACCAATTATTGTAAACATTCACGTCCCTCCCGCCTGTGGCGTGTATGTACCGTATTTATGAAATGCACAAAAATGTCATCCGAAAATGTAACAAAAAAACTTCAAGTTTTGTAAAATAAACTATAAACAAAAAAATAATGCACAAAAAGTAAACATAAAACGTTATTATTTGTAATTCTTAAAGTGCTTTAATGGGTTAATTATATATGAAGTCACAGTCACAAAATCTGTTACATTTCAAACATTTCGGGTCTAATATCTTATCGAAAATATTGTCAAATTTGATGTATTGGTAATGTTTGTATATCGAAACTTATGGGATGTTTATTTATTTATTGCACTCTTAAAATATCGATACAGCTTCGATACATTTATATTTAAAATTTAAATTGGAATTTGGCGAGACGCAAATGTTGACAGTGGAAATATAGCACTGAAGAAGTTTGGATATCGAAACTTATCGGATGTTAATTTATTTATTGCATTCTTAAAATATCGCTACAGCTTCGATATATTTTTAAAAATTCTCAAGTTGGAATTTAGCGAGAATATAGCACTGAAGAACATGGTTTTGATGAAGCTTATGGAACACCTTGGACCCATATCAAAGACCACAACGAGATTATCACCAAAGTGAGCCCCCATAATAAACATCAAAGTATGTGTTGATTTTCGCAAAGAAAAACTTAAATTTTTGTTTATTTTAAATTTCAAAGAAAAAAAAAGGAGAAAAGCAAATCGATTTTTCTTGCTTCAAAGAGTTGCGTTTTTTTTTTGGGGGGGGAAATAAACTCACATTATACTGACAAAAATATATACCCTTTTTCATACATCGTTTTAAAAACAATCAACAGGCATCTGTGTAACTGCATTAATATTTGAATTAATATTAATCTCTTCTGTTCCTCTTCTTTTTCTCCTGTGTTTTTTCGAATTTTCTGTTATTTTTGTGGGTGGGAAGATCACATCTGTCGTCGTTCATTCGATTTTCAATCATCATTCAATCATTCAATCCGCCCCGTGGAAAAGTGGCAAGCCCCGCGTCGAACATTGTGTGAATCAATTCCCGTATCCGTTATTCTTAAGGTTTTGTTTTTGATTTTGTTTTAACATTTTTTGTAGTTTTTTTTTTGTTTTTTTTTTTCATTTTGTTGTTTTGTTTTTGATTTGTTATTGTGGATAACAAATGCATATGCAGAAGTCAAAAAGGTTTTCGAAGACTTACGAAATGTACAACAGTTGTGGGCTTAGCATGGGGCCGGCCGATGTGAGTGTGTGAACGTGTTGTTTTCGGATTAAGAAGTCTAGGGCAGGAGCGTATGTCTTGGCTGCACTGCACCGGAAGGCACCGGAAGAGAATGGCAAAGAAGGTTTCAAAAGATGATGGGCCACTAGCATCAGCCTGGCACCGGCTTGGGAGCCGGATGGAGCGCAGAATCCCCCCAGTTGGGCAGTTGGAAAATGCGTCACATCGTGTGTGTTCCGTCTGCTTGCTTGCTGACTGGCTGGCAGGCAGGCTCTTCCGCTTTGGAACCATGATCCTGCGGAGCGCATGCGCTCATAGTGCTCGGCGTTGCTTGCTGCAGCAGCTGCAGTCCTTTCTGGGATGCCCTGTGAGTGATTTGATCTGCTCATTACCGCCTCTAATGGACTCCGCACTCTGTCGCTCTCTCTCTCTGTCTCTGTCTCTCGATATCTGTCTCACTTTTCCCTCCACCTTTCGTTCTCTTTCTTTCGCCCGTTTCTCCGTGTCCTTGGCCGTGGCCCCGCCCGTACTCATGTGTTCCTCTAGGTCCTCTCGCTGCGCTTTTTCTCGCATCTGTCGTTGTTTCCCTGTGCTCTCGTAGTAGTCCTCCTTGTTTCTTGTCTGCTCCTTGCTGATGCTGCTACTCTTTGATTGTTCTTTTCAAAATCTTGAGTTTGTTGTTATTTTTTTCGGGTTGCTTTTGCTTTTGTAATCGTTTGTAGTTTGGTTGGTGCACCTGCGGCGGCCGGTTTCTCAATAAGGCTGTGAGAACTGATTCAAACTGCGTTCGCCCGACTGCAAGAAGGCCAAATAAATAAAAGTTTATTAGTTTTTTTTTTATGAATATTTTGTTAAATGAGAAATACGGCCCCTTAATTAAGAAATAATAATAATAAATAGAAATGCCATCAAACCGATTCGCTCTAATGCTACTCGTTGGTATTGGTAAAAGCGCAGCGAGAACAGCTTCATTGCAAACATAAAAGGAACGAGTAGGAGAGGAAGAGAAAAGTAATAGAAAACGAGGAAAAAAAAAGGACAAAAGGACTTGGAAGCTCTCAGCCGAATTGATCTTTCTGCACTCGTTGATTTTGAAAAACGAGTGGAGAAATCGCTCTTTCTCTACTCGTTGATATTAAAAAAGCGCAGCGAGAACAGGAAACGAGTAGGAGAGGAAGAGAAAAGTAATAGAAAAGAAAGAGAAAAGGGAAAGAACAGAAGGAGGAAAAGACCCTTCTTCCACTCGCTGATTTTGGAAAAACGAGTGGAAAAATCGCTCTTTCCCTACTCGTTGATATTGAAAAAGCGAGAATAAGAGGAAAACAAGAGGAACGATGACAGAGAGGCAGATGAAATGATTTCAAAGAAAGTAGAAAATACTACAACGCCAGCGTAGAATCAGCAATTAAATATCAATCAAAGAAACTCACCACGTTAAAGGCCACATCTTGGGAGAGCAAACCGTCCATCTGTGATATCTGGCCAAAGTCCTGCGACAGCTCCGGCTGCTGCGATAGAGCAAATCCGCTCGGCTGCGTCATTTGCAGAGACAATGGCACCGGCTGCTGGGTAAATGGCGTCACACTAGCTCCTGAGCTCTGGCCGCTGGTAGGTCCTCCTACCGCCGCTACGCCACCAGCGCTGCCACTACTTGCCTGGCCACTTGATGTCCGTAGCTTGCCGAGCTTATTGGATTTCTTACTGCCGCCAGCCGGCGAGCTTGTTCCCGACCCGGCGGCACCTCCTCCTCCTCCTCCTCCGCCTCCGCCTCCGTTTCCGCTGACCGTGGCAGCGTTCGAGGGGAAGTTGCCGGACTGCTGCTGCGGCATGGGACGATTCTGCTTGGCTGCCATGATCGCCTGCTGGTGTTGGTTGTAGAAGCGCGGCGGCAGATTGGTCATGTTCATGAACATGCCCACGGGCACGGGCATGTTGCCCAGAGCGGCGGCGCCATGCTCATTGGATATGTAGCCAATGGAGTCGTGGTGCAGGTGGGCAGCTGCCCAGCTTGGGCCAGCACCACCACCACCACCAATACCGCCACCGCCGCCGGCATAGTTGTTGTTGCCGACACTGCCGACAGCGCCAAGGCCGAAGCCGTGCATGGAGTTGGAGTTGGCGGGGGCACCGCCATAACCGAGGGGAGATGCACCGCCGTAGGCAGTTCCGCCACCGAACTGGGTGCCGTTAACAGCCGTTTGGCCGGGAATGGGGCGACCGCTGCGATCGTAGATAGAGCCGGCGACCATCACCTCCTTGGCATCGGCCATCATGGTGGACATGAAGTGAGCGCCAATGTTCATGCTGTTGACGAGCTTCTTGGGCTTCTGGAAATGGATGAGCGACTCCTTGAGGTTGTTCAGCGAGCCCTCGACGAGCACCTTGCGGTCCTTGTAGAAGTTGAGCAGATGATTCCAGAGTTGCTGCTTGGCCAGCACCTTGGGATTGCCCACGATGATGATGCCGTATTTGGCGCGAGTGAGGGCCACGTTGAGGCGTCGTGGATCGTTGAGGAAACCGATGCCCTGCCGCTCATTGGAGCGCACGCACGACATGATAATGATGTCCTTCTCGCGTCCCTGGAACGCATCCACGCTGGCGATCTCAATCTCCTGATAAAGGCGCGAGTGAAGGCTGCCCTGGTACTGCATATACTGGACCAGGTACGCCCGCTGACCCTCGTACGGCGTGATGATGCCAATCTGTTCCGGCTTGATGCCCGCCTTGAGGAAGCGCGTCGTGATCTTCTCCACATTGGCCGCCTCGGTGCGATTGAGAAACGATGTGCCCGAGCCGGCGATCTCCTCCTGCCCCTGAGTGACCAGGAAGAACATGGGTCGCTCCGGCTGCGGCCACGGGAAGTCCGTTTTAAGGCGACGATCCTCGGCGCAGACGCCATTCTGCAGCGAGCCCTCGTAGAAGAAGTTGGACGGGAACTGTGAGAGCTCCGGGTGCATGCGATACTGCACCTCCAGGCGGAACGGACGGATGCCCAGGACGACCAGGCGCTCGAACAGACTCTGGGAGAGGCCGGCGCGTGCCGCCTTCTTGCACATGACCACCGGCCCCAGCTGGCAGTGATCGCCAACGAGGATTAGCTGCTTGGCACCCAGCACCACCGGCACCATGCACTCCGGCTCCGTCGACTGCATCGATTCGTCGATGAGGATCGAGGTGAACTTGATCCGCGACAGCCGACCATCGCCAGCGCCCACGCACGTGCAGCAGATAACGTCGGCGGCCTCCAGCAGCTGGTTCTCCGCTCCACGCTTCAGACTGCGATACCGCTTCTCGTCCGCTGAGCTCAGTTCCCCGGTCTCGTCCTTTAGCTGCTGCAGCTTCTTTAGCTCCGTATTGGTCTCCATGTTGCGGATCTGGTTGTGCAAAGCAAGGAAGCTCACCGGACTGTCGATGGCCTCGCGGCTCTTGGCGCAGACCCGTACCACCTTCAGGTTCGTGCGATGGATCTTCTCGGTCAGTTGGTCCACGGCCGTGTTGCTGGGCGCGCACACGAGCACAGTGCCGCCGTGCTGCTTCACCAGCTGGTAGACAATGGTCGCCGAAGTGACCGTCTTGCCGGTGCCCGGCGGTCCCTGGATGAGCGACAATGGACGCTGCAGAGCATGCTTCACGGCATACACCTGGCTGCGATTCAGATCCGGCAGATGCGGTGCGCTATACAGCTTGGGCTGGGGACCGCGGAACAGCACCTCGTCGTTGGCATCGGCACGGCCGTGTCCGAGCAGGCGCGTATAGATGAAGTTCGACACCGAGTTGCGGTCCATGGCAAAGTTGCGGAGGGCTCGGGTCATGCGATCGAAGGAGGTGCATTTCCAGATAAAGTCCACCGAGAAGTTGCTAGTGCACTTGACCGGCGCATTGGAGGAGGACTTCAGCTCCAAACCGACATCATCGCCAAAGTTATCTGGCACCTTGATCAGCTGGCCGGTCTCGCTCCACGGACTGTACAGCTCGCCGACGTAGCGGAGACGCAGCTCGTCGCCGTGCATCAGCTTCATATCCGAATCGGTCTTGGCCAGCGTGAAGTAGGCAATGGTCTTCTTGTTCAGGCCCACATCCCAGCGCACCTCGATGTTCTCCTGGGTGGCCGACTCCTTCAGCTTCTTGTCGTAGTCGGCCTCGAGGCGGACCAGCGGTCCGAATGTCTTCTCGTACTGATAACCGTCCTCGTAACGCAACAGGACCTGCGCCGGCTCCGAGTCAATGCCGGGCTTCTCCAGATCCTGGAACGTCGCCTCGATATTCTCCTTCCACAGTTCCTCCAGCTTGTTAATCTGCGCCGCCGAGATTTGGCGTGCCCGCAACTGGCCCTGTTCGCTCGGCTGCTTCACCAGCCAGGGCAGGAAGCAGCGATCGGCAATGAGGGGCTTCCACTGCTCCTGATCCCAGTTCATGTCCTTCAGCGAATTCTGGGCCGCGCACGGCTGACGGCAGAGCAGCACTACCACAGAGTCAGCCTTGGCCGGTATAAAGCCCAGCACGAAGACATTGCGCACGCCACACGAGTAGCACTCGAGTATGGTCTCGCCTAAGGGTCCGTCGGCGTGCAGGGTCACCTCGCGGTGCTTGGCCCGCACCAAATGGTTGATGATGTGCGAGCCGGAGGTGCTGCCGCGTCCGTTGCAGAACCATTTTTTGCAATTGTTGCACATCACCACCGTGGCCGGGTCATGGATGCCACAGTATTTGCACGCATGTGCCGGCAGCTCCTTCACATACGAACTGCCACCGTCGTCGTCCTCCTCCTCGAACTGCAGGTCGGCCAAATCGTTGGTGATGCTGGCCAGGCGCGGATGTGAGTCCCCCCCGCCGCCACCCGTTTGGCCGCGAGACTGTAACAAAAGAAAGATGAGCAAGAATAAAAGAAAGTACGATTAAAGGAAGAGAGGCTACTCACGTGCAGCTCCAGCTGCTGCTGGTCGCCCTGCTGGCTCTGCGAATTGGACGGCATGGTAAAGTCACGATAATCGTACTGCGTCGGCTGTGTGTCTGCTCCTGGCATCAGCTCCGTGTCGTCCATGTCCAGGAACGAGAGCGCCGAGCTGGGCGCATACGTGTCCACGCTCATGGCGACGCCTGCTGCCTCTGTGCCTCTGCCTCTTCTCCCAAGGTTGCTGCTGCTGCTGCTGCTCCCCCGCCTCACCTCTCCTCGCTGTCACTCTTCTGATTTTGCTTCTGCTGCTGCCGCCTCTTCTTCTTCCTCCCGTGATTCTCGAGTCCGGCGATGTGCGTGGATCGTTCAGATCGCTGACTCGCCTGCCACACTTACACTCGGCAGCGGGACAGTTGTCCCCGTTGCTCGCAAGGAGTTCGCGTGAGCTGCGGATTTCCGAATAATTACGCCGGAGCGAGTGGAGTTTCGTAAAATGTGCGGCTGTGGCTGGCTGGCACACACACCAAAAAAAAGAAAGAACGTTTTGCGCGTGAAATAATTCGATGGGCACGTTCAGCATGCAGCCTGTTGTTGGCACTCAGGTCACCGTTTCTTTACTGTTCAATGATCGGCTTTCAATGGAGGAGCGGCGAATTTCCCAACCTGAGTTCACCTATTCGTCCAGCAATTATTTCTGTAGATGCTGATGTCGCCGATTGCTTAGTTAAAATATGTGTCAGAAATATAACAAAATAATGCGAGCTTATCGATATTTCGATCAGCCAAAGCCAAATCGATTGTGGAATCCAGCTCTAGAATTTCAACATCGATATCTTTTTGGTGCCTTTCCATCTTGTTCTCAGGTTGGCCTAGGAAATATACTACATAAATACTAAATGCAGCTGAACGAATATGGGGAATTGGGATTTTAACTTTTCACTTACATTCACATAATTAACTTGAAATTATTTGAAAAAAAAACGAGCTATAGATTTTTAAGTATAGAAGTATTTTAATAATTTTCTCAAAGTTTATGCCTATCGATAGGTATATCAAAAATATCGATTTTGCTGCCACATGTGCCGAAAGCACAGGAAACCTAAATATTTATATAAATTTCATTAGACCCTTACATGCAATTATCATGTTTGCATTGCAGTGCATGAGTCATATCGTATGCTAATAAGTATTACATTTTTAATCTGCGTCAACTTATGTTTCTACGCAAGATAGTCCCTCAATTACAATGATTTTTGAATGAAACTTTGCAGTTAGTTTTGTTTCTATTTATAGAATATAAGTCGGTGCTTGCCATATTAGAAGACTATATCATGAAGCTTCAATGGGAATATTAAGAAAATTAAGTAAAAACTATTAGAACTTTTCTGTTTTTCAACTTATTTTCATTTACTCTAAATGGCTATATATTTTACAATTATTTTAGAATTTTGTTTGTATATTTTTTTTTTTTGTAAATCGAATGCCTACATCATGATGTAGGCATCATTTAGACTTCATAGAAATTTTAAGAATTATTTTATTTTTTAAAGCAAAACAATTTATTTTTAAACATCGGTGTTTTTGGCTCCACCTCTATATTTGCAAAAACTATAATCGATAGTCGCAAAAATTTGAAAAACAATAAATGCATCGATGAGTCCATCGCTCTTTGTCCATCTCTAGTGTCCAGCACGAACAGCAACAATTGCAGGGAAAAATATATAAAGTTTTCGGCGCATTTAAAAATATTGAGAAAAGAGCGGCTGCTAGAGTTTAGGACAGCAATCCAGAGAGAGAGACGTAGAGAACGGGAAAGCGCGATCAGTTCGGACGGGACAAGTGCATTGGCCAATATATAATCGCTTGCGAGTCACCTGCGTGCCGTGTGCGAGTGTGTGTGTGTGCCTGTGCGTGCGTGCGTGCGTCGAGAGCTGCGCGTGTGTTTGTGCTTTGTTCTGCGAGCGTTTCGGAAATGGCCAAGAAAACCTACGATTTGCTCTTTAAACTGTTGCTGATCGGCGACTCGGGCGTAGGCAAGACCTGCATACTCTTCCGTTTCTCCGATGACGCCTTCACCTCCACGTTCATCTCGACCATTGGTAAGCGGGGGGAACCAAAGAACAAAACGGACCTCTCTTCACGCATATTCCTTTACACTCATACATGTACATGTGCCGTTTGTCGGAGTTGTGTCAGCTGCTGCAGCGATGCCGACGCCGACGCCGACGCGAAAGGCGGCAGTGGCAGTGGCAGCGGCAGCGGCAGCGACGACCCGGGGCAAGGATATGTGCGTGTGTGTGCAATAGGGCGTGGCACTGCCTTATCGATGGATCGCCCACGCACACTCGAGCACTGTGTCCCTGTGTGGGTGTGTGTGTGTGTGAGTGTGAGTGTCGATCGCCTTTGGACTGTCATTGTTTTTGTTGCTGCTGCTGCTGCGGCAGAACTACTTGCGCATACATATGCACATGCATAGATAACGCACGAACACCGTTACGTGCAAACAGTTGTCATTTTCATCCGGATTCCAAGTTCCGAATTCCGGATGATTCACACTGCTCTAATTCGGTCAGTGTAATCGGTAACACACACACACACATTAACCCCTTTGGACTCGTGACGTCACTGTTATTGTTATTATAAAAGTTGAGGGAATCTCGCATCTCTTACACTCGGCAGGCATCGATTTCAAAATCAAAACAGTGGAGCTGCGAGGCAAGAAGATCAAGCTGCAAATATGGGACACCGCCGGCCAGGAGCGGTTCCACACGATAACCACGTCCTACTACCGCGGCGCGATGGGCATCATGCTCGTCTATGACATAACGAACGAAAAGAGCTTCGAGAATATAGTCAAATGGCTGCGGAACATAGACGAGGTGCGTACACCCTCCCTCCCTCCCTCCTCCTGTGTGATCAGATCCTTGCCTTGAACTAACCTTTTTGCTCTACTTTTTGCTCTGCAGCACGCCAACGAGGATGTGGAGAAGATGATACTGGGCAACAAGTGCGACATGACGGACAAGCGGGTGGTGAACAAGGAGCGCGGCGAAGCGGTGAGCATCTGACTTGGCGGCGCCAGTTTGGATCAGGGTCTATGTAGAGCACAACAGATCATAGATCAGCATTGGCATCTTGCCCATTATCGTTGTCCGTTTCCGGAACTTGACTCAGAGTTACCTTATCGAAATGTTAACCAAAAGTTACCTGAAGTGAATCATGACACATTTGGTAGAATACAAGTGATTAAGCTAGTAAATTAAGACTCAGTTTTTTAGGAAGATGTTTCTTTAGGAAGATGTTTCTTTAGGAAGATGTTTCTTTAGGAAGATGTTTCATAGGTAGAAAAAGTCGAGGCATTTGATAATTTGTTATATAAAAATACTGCAAATCGAGTGGCAGCTGTAAATCTTCAAAGTTTACCATGATGGAGATGTGTTAATGAAAACAAACCCCTTTTTATAGCAAGATTTATATAAATACAACTATTTTAAGGTATTTTCTCCTTTTCTTCACCATCGAATTTTGATTTAAAAGTCTAAACATATGACGAAAACAAGATTTAGATCATTTAATTCGATTTTATGGTATTTTCTTCTATTACAACCATCGAATTTTTATTTAAAAGTCCAAACATATGACGAATGCAAACTCTTTTGAGGTGTTTGCTGTCCTAAGGTCAAATTGTTTAGAACGAGTCGTCGTCGTCGTCGTCGAGGCCGTTGACCGTTAATAAACTCGATGAGACACAACGCAGTAAAAGCAACATTTAAGAGAGAAAACAATGCAAAAAATCGAATAAGTTAGCTTATTCAAGTGTCTAGTTAATCATTTTGAGCGTTAATTGGAAACAGAAGACGAGTGCAGCATCACAGTTGCTTTTGTACCTATTAAGAAGTCGGTTAGAAGACAGTTTTGCTTAACGAAAACTTGATCAGGTATTTATCTCTACCAGGAATATTGACAGTAGGGATAAAACTCGGTCTTTTACTTATGAATAGTGAATTTGAATCAGTTAATGCCTTGTTTAAGAGTCACAGTCCTAGCTAGTCCTAGGAATTTATAGTAAATATTCGAATTGATATTAAAAGTTTAACTAAGAACCAAGAGAATATTTCGTTAGTGAAACCTTTGTTCGCTATGATTGCTGATTGCTGACCAATGACAGTTAGTTGTGTGTTTTGATCAATTTGTTTACACAATTTATAGCACTTTCCGCCCTGCTCTCTTTCTCTATTTCTATTTCTATTTCTATTTCTATTTCTATTTCTCGGAAATTGTAGATTGCCCGTGAACATGGCATTCGGTTTATGGAAACATCCGCCAAATCGAACATAAACATCGAGCGGGCGTTCTGCGAGCTCGCCGAGGCCATTCTGGACAAGACGTCGGGACGCGAATCGGCTGAAAATCCGGAGCGTGTGATCATCGATCGCCGGAACAATGAGAAGGCGCCGGGCTACAGCAAGTGCTGTGCGTAAAACGGGCGTTAATGGCGCAAACGGAGCGTGGCTTGGCCCGGGCGTGCGCTTAGCTGTGCGGAGGAGGGAAGGCGAAGGCGAAGGCGAAGGCGGAGACGATGGCGGGGCAGAGCGAAGCGGATTGGATTTGGATTTGGATTTGAAAATGGAAATGAATTAAGGATCGAGGGAATCGGTTTCTGAAACTGCCCCGAAAAAGGGAAACGAAGCAATACAGCCAGGCACACATCAGCACTCGCACGGAGGGAACTACTTACTTACTACGAGAATAGGAGAATAGCGGCAGATACGCGGATGGAACAAGCAACAGAAACAACCTACCTAAAGTTTAACGACAGTTATTGTAATAACGAACATTTGGACGCCACTTTACAAGCAGCCTAATACGGATTAAATACGTTAGTTAGCGCACACGGATATCGGGATATCGGGAGGAGCTACAGAATCGTCGCATTTGAGTTAGCTAACGTGGGCCGAAGATCGATTCCAGAGGCTACCTAGGATTCGGGAACCAAAACGATAACGAATACGCAGACGCAGGCGCAGACACAAGAAACTTTTGTAACGTAACTTTTGATATATATACATATATATATATAGTAGATAGTCCTACGATTCCTGTACTCAGCCGTACTTCGTTCGCACTCCCTCTCCCTCTCCCTCACCCACCCCTATCGCCACCCACATAGGTCTTGTTTTGTCTTTGTTTTGTTTCGCTTTGCGTTACGTTGCGGCCTAGATATATATACATACCATATTATTCATTCATCGGATAGTATATATAGTGCATAATCCCAGCTAGCTAGCCACCGCTTGTTTTTGCGATCCTCAGCCAGCGGAGAAGGGGGCCAGGGAATAGAGTAGTATTTAGTAGTAGGCGCTGGACACTCTGCAGCCACTCATCCAGCCCAGAGTCAATGTTGGAGCTGTTCCGAAATTGTTTTTTTGATTATTGCCTATATATATATATATATAAATATGTATTTATATATATTTATACATGTATATCGATTTATTGTACGATATACATATATACTGCATCGTTTTTATGTGCATCCATGCATCCGTACTCACATGATATCAAGCCGATGTGTCGCCTCCACCTCCTCCTCCTCCTGTCTCCTGTCTCCTTGTAATTTTATTCTACATTTTTTTTTCGTGTAATACCTTATTATTTGTAACTGTATATGGATTTAGTGTAGTTGTCCACACCAAATGATTTACCGATTAAAATATATAAAGAACAACCTAAACCATGTCATATGTAAACGAATGCGTCTTTATTTTGGGTTCATCGGATGTTAGTAACGCACTTTGTGGGCAACAATTAACAATAAACAATTCAATTTCACTGCAACCGGTCTTTCCGCGATGGTTCAGGGTCAGTTGCAAGATAACAGGATCATCGGGACCCCACGTTGGGCGCCAATTTGTTGAAACAACTGCAGCTTGCAAAAGTGTTCTAAAAACTATCCTTAAAAAATCCTAGAGCTGGTTAAATGAGTAAGCGAAATACTTTGGAATGTATAAATTTAACAATTTAATCGGGAGAATCTTGGGTATACAAAAATACATACATCCAGCGTCTGGTAAAAACATACAAAATATACAACAAAAATCGTTGCCGTACGTGTACATTCGATGTACTACTTGGCAGCAGTCCGGTGAACACATTCTCCTGCTATCCAGGTGGAGATAACCCGCAGTTCGTCGTCAAGTATAATAAAATCAGCATCCGAGCCAAAGTCCAAGGTTCCCTTTTGTTTCTCGATCTTCAGGCATTCGGCGGGATGCAAGGTGGCCGCCTCAATGGCATACACAATGGAGCAATCTGGGAAAAAGGGAACGAAACGAAACGATGAAATAATAAAGCTGATCAGGAATTAATTAATGAACTTGTACCTGTGGCCCTTTTGAAAATCCGCACGCACTCGTCCATGGGTGCAATGCTGCCGCACAGTGTTTCCGTGCCGGCAATAAATGCCTTGCCCTGTTTAACCTCCAGCGGCAGCTGTCCAATGTGATGAACGCCCTCCTCCAGGCCCAAAGCCGAGATGGCGTCCGTCACCAGGATCAGGCCCTGCGGATGTGTCCGATAGGCGATCCTCAAAGCAGCCGGATGCGTGTGCACACCGTCCGAGATAATACCAAAGTACACGGTCCTGCCCAGCGGCACGGCATCCGAGGCGAGGAGACCCACCAAGCCGGGATCCCGATGGTGGAACGGCAGCATGGCGTTGAATAAATGCGTGATCAATGTGGCGCCTTGCTGCACGGCCAGTTCGCCGTCGCTAAGCGAGGCCATCGAGTGGCCGAGGGACACGGTGATGCCACGGTCCACCAGCTGACCAATCACCTGCCGGTCGCTGACCTTCTCCGGCGCCAAGGTTACGATCTTAATGCGCTCCAGGGAGCCATATGTGCTCTCCAGCGTGCTCAGGCCCTGTGACTGTTTATGGGTTTTTTTTAAAGGGATTAAATCGAAAGGTGAAACTGGAACTTTGGAATAGAGTTTGTGTTACCTTGTCTATGGTACGTATGCAGCTCTCCGGATGGGCGCCCTTCTTCTGCGGATTAATGAAGGGGCCCTCGGCATGGATGCCCAGTATTCCGGCGCCGTTTGGCACCGCCTTCGGTATGCGAGGCAATATGGTGTGATAGCTCTGGCTGGGCGAGGTCACCAGCGTGGGACAGAACGAGGTGACGCCACTCTTGACCAGACCGCAGGCCACCTTCTCTACGCCCGCCTCGATCGTCTCGGTGTCGTAGGAGAAGTCCACGCCATAGCCGCCTAAAAAGGGAAGAGGATGATAATATTTTAAAGTGATGTTTTTTTCTAAATTTCCAAAATTTTGCTCGTCTTCTATTAATTGAAACCAAGATAATTGATTTAATTAACGTCTTTTTCTATTTTTAAACAACGATGCCCTCAAATTGTGAGAGTGGTTAACAAACAAAATAAAGTGGCTTTAGTAGTTTATTTAGTTTTTGTGTGGAATTCGATAACTGAACTGAGGCAAAAACAAATGGAATCATAAATGTAGATACTCGCATATATGGGAAATTTTCCAAAAGGAAACAAACTAAATTAATATTTAATATTAATAAACTTAATATCTGGCTTTTGAGGAGAAAAATTAAATTAAAAAATTGAAATCAAATTAAAAATTACAAAATATTTTAACCGATTTTAGTTTTAAAAAAATTTAAAATACAATCGGTGAAAAATAAATATAAATATATAATATATATAAATATAAAAATATAATATATATAAATATATATAATTAATGATATTTTTAGCGATAAATGTAATATTTCTCTTTGAAATTATATCAAATGGGATATATTATGAATAATATAGAAGCATTAAATAATATGATTCCAAAAGTTTATACTTAAACTTCGATCAATTTACTCAAAAAGCTATTATAAAAATATTATAACAAATAAATATAACAGTTTATACTTAAACTTCGATCAATTTACTCAAAAAGCTATTATAAAAATATTATAACAAATAAATATAACAGTTTATACTTAAACTTCGATTAATTTACCCAAAGAGCTGTTATAAAAATATTTTAACAAATAAATATGATAACAAATATAACAGTTTTCATCTAAAATTTGTCATACGATCACTTATTAAGCGGTTTTCCCTTAAATAACTCCAAATTGACATGCAAAAGTATGTAAAATTAAATATCTAAGGAAAACTAATAAATTTTATATGGAAATAAATAAGAAATATATCAATTAAAACGTAAATTAACTTTATAAGAGTACAAATTAAATCTAAACTATTTAGTGAAAGCAACTCCAGTGCTTGAGGAATATTAAAATCTCTTTCAAACCCTCGTAAACTGATAAGTTTTTGCAAATTTCTTTCCCATAAGAATCTCCTTTGTTCGCTTATCATCTGCCTATCGGCGGCGGCGGTCACCCGTGGCTAGGCCCCACTGTGCCCTACTACTCCTATTCTGGTTGAGCTGCTGCTTGGGCAGTTAAAGCCGCGATAAGATTAACCCTCGCCGCGATTACGAGTGCTCCATATGTGTGGATCGCTCGCCCGCCGAGGGGTAAACATGAACCCAAACCGAGTCAGCAGCAGCAGCAGCGGCAACAACGACCTTGGCGATTGATTGAACGCCAGAGAGGCGAAAGTGGAATTTAATGGGTGCAGATGTGGGTGGGAATCGGAATCGGGATTGGAAATGGAAATGGGATCGAGATGGGGAGCTAGCTCACTCACCGTTGATCTGGAGGTCAATGTAGCCGGGGGCGATGATGGCTCCGCCGCAGTCTATGCGGCGGTGGGCCGTGGCCTGCTCGTCGAAGAATATGGGCTCCGGATTCACGATTTGGCCATTGCGGACCCACAGATCGTCGCGGATGAGCCGGTGGCCGCGCACCAGGCGGCAGTTGGTCAGCTGCAGCAGGCGATGGCAGTCCTTGGGCTCCTCCTCCTCCTCCTCCTTGCCACTGCACATCCTCCTCTGGTCGGCCATTCGGTGGGATGGTACGGTCTGGCCGAGCTGTGGGAATAAATAAATTTGAAATGTAAACGAAAACGAAACAAGAAACAAAAAACGAACCCAAATCAGCTGGCAGTGTTGGTAAGCGCTGCATTAATTACTAGGTTGAGTGACAGAGCAGACTGCTTTTTAGTGTCTCTATTCGATTGCTGTCTATCGATATCGAGCGGTAATTTCAATTTAAATTGTAATTTTTAATAACCTTAAAAATCCGTTATTATTAACTCGATTCCCTGTTTTCATGGTCCAAATGTGCCTTTGGGGGAACAGGCCGCCGCGTCTCGCTTTGCCGCCTTGAATGGCATCTCGTGGACGCGGACGCTGCATAAAATGGCCATATTTACCCAACAAGCCGACGGAGGAGCCGGCCGAAAATGCAAATGCAAATGATAATGACGGCACGGCACCCAAACAACAGCTACAATCAGCTCCAGGTTAGTCTCCAGTGCACTCGAAAAAAAGCGGTGTTTGTTCGTATAATTTATATTGTTTTAAACTAATACTATTTTGTGGGTTGTTTTTTTAATTTGATTTCTTATTTTATGCTTCCATTTTATTAAATAATAATAGATCTTTGTCTCTGAATCTTTTAATACTAACAATTTCGAAACTAATGCAAAAATGTTGAAGGAATCAATTTGAAAAATATAAAATTTAAGTTTAAAATCATCAATACTACGGAAACAAATATATTCATTTTAATTTAAAAAGTCTTTCAGTTCGATTAACTTATCGATTTGCACTTTAAATATCGATATAATATTGATATATCAATAATAAATAGATAACAAAATATAAAAATATAAAATATAAAGTTTAAAATCATCATAACTAAGCCAAAAATATATTAATTGTAATTTTAAAAGCTTTCCCAATCGATTTACTTATTGATTTTTTCTTTAAATATCGATACAATATAAAATTTAAGTTTAAAATCATTATAACTAAGCCAAAAATATATTAATTTTAATTTGAAAAGCTTTCACGATCAATTTACTTATCGATTTTAACTTTAAATATCGATTTAATATTAATATATCAATATTTTGACATATTTCTAGTTTCGATCTCATCTAGAAACAGTCTTTTTATATATATTTACTGTCTATCAAGAATATAAATGTTTCTTTGCTGCTGCTGCTGGTGAAGTTGAAATGGAAGATGCCTTAAAAGAAACATGATGGTAAGCTATTAGATTTGTGATTAGCTTTAAAGATGCAGCTAACTAACATCTAGTTTTACAGATAACAAAGTTCAGTTCGTTTTTTTTTCAAGTGTCCTTCTGCTGATCCTGTTCCTGTCGTGCCTTCGCCGTAGGCCCGGTGCTCCTCTGCTTCCCCAGCTAATCCACAATGGCCGACATTTTAAATACAAATTGCAGCGCTGTTGCTGTTGCTGCTGTTGTTGCTGTTGCTGTTGCTGTTGCTGCTGCTGCTGCTGCTGCACCTCTTGCCCCGTCCAAATGACTTGCAATTTTTGCACACACCCGTGACAACACACACTCGCCACACACACACACAGAGAGGGAGGAACCACACGAAGCTGGAACTGCACTCGAGGTGGGTTAGGTTCGTTCTTTTTAGTCTATTGGCAACTGATTAGCATTTAAATTAAAATGTCGCAAAGTGGCCTTAACAAAATGTTCCGCTCTTTGTGTGCCGTGCCACCAGTGTCCCCCGTTTTCCGCTGCCTCGTGCCTCGTGTCCCATGCATGCGATGCCATTGCAGCTTATTGTCTCTCCTGGTGTTACCTGTTTATGCCGAGATTGGCTCGCTCCTTTGTGACATGCACATTAAATGGCACAGGACACAGGACACAGGACACAGGACACGGCCAGAGGCGCAGGCACAGGCACGAAAGAGTGCAGTGAATGAAAGTAGCTATTTGTCATTATCATTGAGTTTATCTGGATTATCACCTGGGCAAGGGGTTTACCGAAAAATAAACTATTGTTTTATGTAATTTTGGAATAATATTAATAAAAGGTTCTTATATTAATTATATTATAATTTGATTCATAAGTTTGCAACGCAGTGAAGGAGTCATCTCCTACCCTATAAAGTACATGTTTATATATTCTTGATCAGCATCAACAGCCGAGTCGATCTAGCTGTCCGTTTCTACGCAAATTAATCCCTCATTTTTGAAGCTATCTCAATGAAACTTTGCAGATGGTCTTCTATATACTCTCACTCGTATATAAGTAGGAATGAGCCGGATCGGTTAACTATATCATATAGTTGTAATACAAACAAACCGTAAATTTGTAGAAATAAATTATGACTTTACTGTTTTTTTAAATATCTTGACCAACTCTCGGTTATGAGGTTTATATATTATTAAAGATTTTCAGATTTAATTTTATAAAAATCGGACATCTATAGCATATAGCTGCCATTGGAACAGTCGGGAAATTTTTAGAAAAAATATTATAACTTTGTCAGGTTTCAACATAATTTCTTCTACTTTTAGATACAAGTATTTCATATTTTTTCAGAATTTTGTTGTAAATTTCATTAAAATCGGACGACTTTATCATATAGCTGACATACAAACGATCGGGAAATGTGGAAATTACATGTTACTTTACATGTAAAAATGTAAAAAAATTTAAAACTGTTAAAATAAAATGAATATGAAATCTATGAAATTAACTTATTTTAAAATAGATAAAATGCAATTGAAATCTTAATTTCAGCTATTCAGCTAGCTTACTGAATATATAGTCATCTTTAAATGCTTTAATATATGTTATAGGTATTGGCCAGATCGGTTAAATATGTCTGAAAGCTGTCATAGGAACAATCAGGAAATTACTAGAAAAATAAATTGATTAAAGTTTTATTAAACATTTTTGAACACTTTATTATTTACTTTCAGAGTAAAGTTCATATTTCTGAATCTAGAATTTACACACATTTTTCGAACAGTGTATAAATATATGTGCACTGATAAAAAACGTTCAAGACTTTTGATCATTTTTCATGACTTTTCGTTACGAAAGGAAAGCAAGAATATTTTAGTCTTCTTTTAAGATTTTCCTTCTCTTTTTTTTTAAGTTTTCTTTTATTAAATATATCTAGAATTTTCTGTCTTATATTAAGAGTTTGGGTCTTTTATTAAGATTTTAATTTAAGAATGCATAAAATCTTGATAGAAGATTGTATTTTTTGATCAGTGTATTTAACATACATATATATTTTGTGATGATTGAGAATCAACATCTCACAACTTAAAAATTGAGCAAGAGATACGGAATATCTTAATTGTTTTTGTGGACACCTCAAAGAGCGAACAGTATGCAGGCTTAATTATGCCAATTAATTGTTTTTGAATGAATAATGTTAATTGATTTGTTTCTCTTCCTGCCTTTACATTTATTTATATACCAAAAGTATGTACAAGTATGTATTTATAAAAGATAACAAAATAATCAATACTCCTTCGCTGCAATTCAGTAATTAATTAACACACAGAACTCATTGCAAATATAATAGTTTCCGCAACAATAAAGGTGAAGTATGCCTGATTGCGAATCGTCTCGTTTGAGTTTCTATTTCAGGTCTCGGGCAGGACACATAATCCTTTTTAATTCAATGCCTTAATTGCTCGATTTTCGGGTTGCATAAAAGTGCGCAGCGTCGTAATTATGCCATTGATATTGCCACCGCAGGTGCAGGCTCTACTTCCTCACTCTCTGCTCTCTGCATTTATTTTCCACGAAATGCCGGATAAAATGCATCAATGTTTTTCCTTTTTTTATTTTGTCTCTTCTTTGTTTATTGCATTTTGGAATAATTCCGCAATATGGCACGTATTTCATGGGGAAACGCGAGAATATGGATTGTGTCCTAGTTCGGTTATTGGTTTTTTGGGCTTGCATTCTCGTATATAAATTCTTCATTTAGTAAATACTGTTTTTTTTTGTAGAATAAAAACTTAACCCTTGCTAGCCCGTTGACCTTGTCCTGTTGCTCTCCTTGCTTAGCATATCCTGTGACCTTAATTGTATATATTCCCTGTGATTCGACGCCACCGAAAATTGATTCATCTCATTGGCATTGATCGAGTCCTTATGTCTCGACTCCTGGCCATTTTTCATGGTCAGTAATTGTCCCCGGGGCCGTGCCTTCAGTTCCCATTGAGGCCGATGTCCTCGATGTTCTCGATGTCCTTATATCCCTCCCCCCCGATACGGAACCCGAAGGACCTTATGCATATATATGCGCTACTTATGCCACGGCCTGTGTGGCATCTATGCTCACGTATCAATAAGTGCTCGAGACGTGAACTGAATTTTTTATTCGAGTTTGTGTATGCACAATAGTGAATGTCGCCGGCGCAGGACTCGAGGACACGAGGACACGAGAACACCAGGACGACAGGACAGGACGGGACGGGACCGGACCGATGCCAAGACGCTAACGTTCTCTGTGCGAGGCTGCGAAATTGCCTGTGAAATATTTTCTCTCTATACACACACATCAGGACGATAAGGATATGCACGGCAGCGGTCAATAAAATATATAATCAATAAATAATTATAATATATTTGATTACCAGTTAAAAGCTATAGACTTTTCCTTCTTATGGAGCTCTGGGAATTATATTCTTATAATTAAAGCTTCAATATTTTATGTTAGCTTTGTACTTCTAGTAGGATCTAGTTATATAAATTAAAGTTATTTATTTTTTTTCGCTTATTAATCAAAAGACAATATAAAGAATAAGATGCATAACGCGCAAACAGCGCTATTTTTTTTCTATTGGCCCAACAATGTAACCCAACAAAAATTAAGTTTTATTATTTATACGTATTTATTTTTAATATTTTAAAAATATTTATAAAACAAACAGCATTGATTTCAACAACATGAATGAAAGGGAGACAAATGTTTCTCCCCTTCTTGCAGTTCTATTGGCATGACCTCGACTGTGCCGCTTAGTGACGAACGGTTTCCTTTCGGTTTCTTTGTTATCGAGCTCTTACGCTGTAGGCGTGGCAGCACGACCGCCCCCGCAAGGACAATTGGTCGGGATGAAATCAAATCAGTTGCAAACTTAACCAGCCATGGCCAAGGATATGAGCCGCAAGGATGCGAAAAAGGAGCCCGGGTCCAAGACATTAATGCGAGGAGCGAGGAGTTTCAGTAGCACAATTCAAAACTAATCCAGCTCCGGCGACAGTCAAGGCAAAGGATTAGCTTTGAGGATACGAAGACCACAAACTTTTTGAATGGTTAAAAGTGCTTTTTAGGTAATTTATCTTGATGGCCTGTCCGTTAATTACGGGTCTAAGCGACGGGCAACTCAGTTCAATTGATTTATAAATCAATGCAAAGGCTGTGCATAAATATTTGCCGAGACAATCTAAATAAATTACAGTGCACCAAGGGACAGTCCGAGACCGAAGTCACTCGCCTGAAAAATCTCATGCAAAATGCATGCCACACGGGAAGGGAAGGACAGGACAGCCAGCCGGACAGGATGATGATGATGGCTACAGCTTACTTATTAACTGGCCTTAGGTCTGCTCCTCCTCTTCCTCCTCCTCCTCCTCTTGCTGCTCCATCTCTTCCCCTCTCTGCTCGTGTTTGTCAGATTTACTTTACTTTGGGGCCATAATTTGATGTATTGTGCAATATGGAACGCAATTTAAATATGTGCGCAATTACGTAAAATGTTTGCCAGCCTGCGTCGTCGTCCCTCTCTATCTGTGTCGGAATATCCGGCATGGCCGCCACACCCAACCAACCGCATTTCTCCCTCCTCACAGCACTGATGAGGGAACCATCTAGCATCCAGCATCCAACCATCCAACCATCCAACCATCCAACCATCCAACATCCGTTGCTTTGTACGGTTGACCAAAACGATTCCGACCATTCGGACGTTGCAGATGATTGAGGCAGGTGCCAACTAATCAAAAATGCTAGCAATTATAATTGATTAAAACGGTACGGATGATGACCAGGACGATGGGAGTGGGAGTGGGAGTGGAAGTGGGAATGGGAGTGGGAATGGGAGTAGCCTAGCCTGGCCACTGGTGTCGGTGCTCTGCCACTGGGCAATAGCTCTGCCTCATGTGTGCTTCATGTGTCGGCATCGGCGAAAAGGCACATCGGAATCCGGGAATCAGGGAATCGGGGAATCCGGGCATCCAGAAGAGGGGAAAATGCAATTGCATCAACACTGTTTACGGCAGTTTCTGGTTAGGCGCTTAGCCAAAGGATGGAACGGAAGGGAACCGAAGGGAAGGGAAGGGGAGGATGCAATCCGATCCGCATGGCCATGTGGGGTTCTGTTCGCCTGTGGTCGGCGATATTTATGTGTTTATCCAAGCAAAACGCTGTTAGTTTGGTTATTAACAGCTCCATTTTAACGTATTAATTAAAGATTAACGTTTTCGCAACGAAGAGAAATTCAATTACCACGCAAATAATTACAATTTACACTGTTAAGGGGGAGCGAAGAGCTCTAGTCATAAGCAAACAGTAAAAAAAGAAACTATAATATGTGAATGTTTTCTTATTCAGGAATATATTTTATTATTTATTTATAATTATATTTATGTCACGAGCTGCAAGCATAACGAGAGGTTATCCTGGACAACAACCAATGAGACTAGCGAGAAGATAACCAGCGAATAACGAGAGCAGGACGCGACGAGAAAGATCTTTAAGTCAGGAGCTTACAAAGCACTGAAGGAGTCATTTCCAACCCTATAAATCATATATATTCTTGATCAGCATCTAGCCATGTCCATCTGTCCGATTTTACGCAAACTAGTCTTTTAGTCTTAAAACTATATAAAAGAAACTTTGCAGATAGTCTTCTAAATACTCTCACTAATATATAAGTCTGAACGGGTCAGATCGGACGACTATATATATCGGAAAATTCTTACAAAAAAAAATTATACCTTCGTCAGTTGTTAACATTTTTAAATTTACTTCAATATATGATCAATTTGTATTATTTTAGAATTTCGGTTTTAATTTTATTTAAATCCAACGACTATATCCTATAGCTATCATAGGAACGATCAGAAAATGGAAAGCTGTAAATGTACAAAACTAAAAAATAATGTAAAACTCTAAAAATAATATTTTTATTTGAACCAATTAGGAAAATAAGATACAAATTAGCGATTTCCCTTTAGTCACATATTGGATTGTGTTTCCTGAGCAGCTTGAGTCTGGAAGTTTATGGGAATCCTATCCTCTCTCGCATCCTCAATGTTAATGTTTTTAATGTTTTGAGTTTATGAAAATTATCCATCTTTTGTTAGTTCTTTTCTTTTTTACAAAATTAATTTAATGATTTAATTGCATACGGAAATGCGACAGAGGTGTGTGATCTGTTCCTTCCGCAAATCAACGATCAAATCCACTGCTCTTTTATTCAAATTAATTTATTGTAAAATATTTATCTTGAACCGAAATTCCCCCTTTTTTTGTACTCTGGCATGCCAGGAACTTACACACAAAATCCCCCCAGAGATAGGAATTTATTAGCGCTTCAGTTATTTTTTGGGATTAGAAAACGGAAAATGTTTTACGCTTAAAATGAGGGTCGAAATACCATAAAATGTATAAAAAATAATATGTCTGCTGTATGCTGTTTGAAGTTGAAACCATAAAACAATAATATACAAAATATAGAGACTAGAAGCAAGTACACTAAACACATTTGTTGAATGTTTTATTATATATTTATATGGCGCTTTGCAAAAGTTAGCTGCTCTTCTTGTTATTTGCAAGTTCCCTTCTGGAATATATAGTATGTAGGTTTGTGGTGTTACCCCAGCAACTTCCTGCTTGCCCACTCCCTGCTGCTCCTGTGATCAATGGTCATTCAAAATGCTCGGCGTCCGCATCCGCAAAAATGCCGTGGAATCAATTTTGCAGCAAATTTTCAATATATTGCGAGCGACGGGCGGGCGGGTCTCAGCCAGGACATGGCGCCACTCGGCTTTCGGCACTTGTCCTTCCGCCAGGACAGCCCATCCTTGATCCCCCATCCTTCATTCCCCCACTGGCCCCGGCATAGACCTGGCATGTGGTCGTGGTCGCTTTTTAAAGGACCAAACTCGGACCGCACACGAAAACCCGAAAATGTAATTGAAAAATGATTTTGTTGCACACATGTCCCACATAGGCCCAGGACAGGATGCCCTTCTCGCATCGGGATTGCATTTGCCGCTCCTGCTCCTGCCGCTGGTGCTGGTGCTAGTGCTGGGGCTTGGCTTTTGTCCTGCGGCGGCGCTGTTCGGTAATTTCGTGGTCACGACGCAATAATTTTAATTAATTCGTCGAGCGGACGGTCTCAACTTGGAAATGCTGCAGCGAAGCGACCCGGCCAGGAGACGCAACCGGAACGGGCCAGGTCCTTCTTGAGGTCCGTCCCCGTAATTAGCATATAAATGACATTGCCCCTTCACCTGGAGACTAAAGGCTGGCTGGCTGGCTGGCTGGCTGGCTGTCAGGCAGGCAGGGAGTGAGGGAGGCTGGCAGGCTTCGGCATCCTTTCAAATATGTCGTGTTTGCTTATTGATTTAGCATTAATTGTTAATTGTTAATAACCGAGGAGCGACCGCAGCGGGGACCGCACAGTTTAACGCACCTGACAAACCGCAACGCACTCGACACCATCGACATAGGGAGTTTTGGGGGACTCCCACAACTCCCAGGAGCTTCGTTTCAGCTGGGAGCTGAGAAGTCGGGGCGCACACCTGCCGTCAAGCGAAGAGCTCCCAAAGGTGGTTATATAAATTACTACAATCTTTCAATTAACTCGGTCTCTAGGTCTGATTAACTGGGGAAAGCCTTCTAAATTGGTTATGACAAGTTAATACTTAGTGTTTACATAACACCAAAATAGGATTTGTAGATATTTACTCTTTTGGTGTAATTTTTACTCTTTTGGTGTAATTGTGGTGTTTTTGTGGTGTACTTGTGGTGTATTTCTGATGTACTTGTGGTGTATTTCACAATTAACCTATTCTTAGCAATAAATTAAAACAAAAAATATATATATAACAGAAGATATTACATATAAATCACACAAATATGTGTTCATTTTTGGAGAACGATCACAAAAAATACAATATTCTTATTCTGAATGGACTAATATATAGTTTTCAATTAAATTCCCAGTTGTATGACCGCAACTGTGAACGGGTTGATGCTATTATTGGCCATAGGTTCTGGTCTGGGGTTTCCGTCCGCGTTAGCCTCCTCCTCGTCGTCTGGGATCATCTTCGTCTTCGACTTCGCTGCCTAAACAGGAAACTCAATTAACTTGTTAATTTATTTCTAATTTTCTTTGTTCGTCCTTCGCCAGGAAAAACAACTCTGGGGAAACCATGGAAACGGTTCAGATGGAGGGGAAATTGCCCGGCAATGAGAGACATCTCTCTCAGATGTCGATTATTAGCCGTACCGTCCCTCTCCTCCCATTGTAATCCTTTTCGGAGAGGGATGAAGGCTGAAAAAAAAACATAAAATCGATCTATGAATGTATTTTGAGTATCAGCATGTAATCTGGTAAATTTAGAAACATATTAATATGGATATATCACCAGATTTCACTAGCTTTTAGTACTCCACTTCCTGTTTCCTGTCTAAATATAACTGTAACTGTATATTTTTCTACAATACAAACACAATTGCCGAGTGCTTTGTATATATTTGTTTAATAGATATTAACGTATGATTTGTGTATATTTTTTGCTAATATTTGTATTAAAATTTGTTTATTTGAGTTTAACCCGAAAAAGTATGCTACACTAATTGCGATAGTTTCGATTACTTGCTTGTGTGTCCTTTTTCCCCATCTGGCAACTCTGATAGCTCTCTTTTGTGTAGGCGATTCAAGCTAATTGTGATGCTTCTTGTTCTACACCTCGTAACATCTCGGTTTCGGATCACGGATCTGTACCAGCACTTCCACCGGAACCGGAACCGGAACCTCTTCGAGGAATCGCTTTGAGATTCCGCAATTGCCTTGTGGATTGGGAATTGCGGTTGGTTAAAAATCGCTTTACCGTTGCTCACTTGCAACTTTCTGGCAAAGCTGCTGGGCGGCGGGAGATAGGGAGGGGTTAGTGAAGTGCGGGCAAAGTTTTCGCTTTGTATAATTAAAACTAGGCAGGCACGGCGGCGGCGAAGACAAACGGAATTGTTTACATGTATCTTTGTTACAGTTACAGTTATCCATTGCACTATGGGGAATTTGCCCGATTTCGTGGTATTTAGTCATTTTATCGATCTTTAAAAATTAGTGTTTTTTCAATGCAAATATCTTAAAAATATATGGCTCTGTAAAGTTCAGTACCAAAAATGTTAATTAACAGACCACTGTTAAGCTTACAGACTGTTAAAGTCAGCTGTTGCGGCCAAAGAGCACACGCTGAAATATAGGCATTTTTTGTTGGGTGACTTTAAAAGTGCGAAACTCAAAAGTAAAACAATTTATTGATCCAATTTTTGATTGACACCAATCTTACATGATTGTATTATGTGTTGTGTGTATCTATATTTTGATCTGTGCGTGTCTTCCTAATATTTTTGCGTTTTTCCTAAGTGTTCTTTAAGGTAATTTTTCTGAAATAAAATTAATTTCACAGAGACTTACAAAAAATATATATCGATGTTTAGGTGTAAGTCCAAATGCATTTCGTAGAGCCATTAATTCTG
>VNJR01003830.1:0-35251 GCA_008042585.1 Drosophila punjabiensis
TAGAACCTATCTGACCAAAATACCGGATTTCAGTGTTTTTCTATACAAATGCCATACAAATCGGCGTTGGAGAATGTGAGGTTATCTAAGGAAAATTCAAATTGCACCAAAAGTGCGCAAAAGTGCACAATAAGACTAATAGCCTTTTGTTCAGAATTGACAACGCTACAGCATACACTTAGACGCACTGAAAACTAATGCAAACTTATATTTCAAAACTCTTCTCAAAGTTAAAATTTGTTTCTTAAAATTCAGCTTAAGGTGCGTTTATAAAATGACAAAATGTTGTTATAAACACGCACAATTTGAACAATTAATACATTTAACATGTAGTACAAACATGTGAAATCAGTTTTCATTAGTTTTTTCCGTTACAAATGGTGTTTTAAACGAATAGTTTAATTTCAAAGATCACTTCATAAAAATTGCAAACTTAGCGTTCGTGCTTTCGGATCCAACAGCTGACTTTACAGCTGTTATGCTAACATATGCTGTTAAGTATTAACATTTTGAGTATGAGGCATAACAGTTTGATGTTCTGTTAATACATTCCCACCAATTTTTTTTAAATTAGAGCACTTTTAAAAAATGATTAAATGCCACAAAAAGTGGTCAAAAACCCCATAGTGCAATGGCCGGGCGGCGGCGGAATGCGGCAAAGCGCAAAGATAAGCGCTTAGCGCCATAAGCGGAATGGCCGGCCGTTTGGCTGATAAATTCAAGTGATAAGGGTATTCACCGAGGGGCTTTGCTTTATTCCCGCTTCGTAGGTTTTTATAGGGTGCGATGCATTGTAAAACTATTATCGTTTTGATTATTATTTAACGCGGTCTGCTAGGGAACGCAATTTATTAAATTTGAGTTTTTGAGGGTAAAGATTTATTTACTATTATATACTGAAATAGATTAATTTGATTTTAATTTTGTTAGTATTTTCTATAAATTTTTAGGCCTTAAGGGATTCAAAATATAATTTACCTAAATATTGTGAAAAATGCCTGCTTATATACTTACTTTTTTAGAATGTTTATATTTTGTATGATATCATTGATAGTTAATTTTGACAGTTTTAGGTAGTGAGCTTTCTTAAGTATTTTTACTTATTTTTTTAAGCCCTAAAAAGCTGAGCTCGAATATGTACACAGATCTTACTTATAGAACGATCGAGTGACAACTAGCAAGCGACTGAAGCTCACCTTATAAGAAAGTCGAGATTAGACATATGTATGGACATTTCCAGAAAAGGTCTACAGCGGCCAAAATCTTAAAAATTCTCCGAAAATATTTTATCATAATTCTTGCATTAAGAAATGTTCAAATTTATTAAATTTTAAAGACTCCAGAAATAAATTTTATAATTTTAGAATGTATATTCACGCTAACTCAATTTTTTTTATAATTTTGAATAAAAACGTAAAAAAGAGCCTGTTTTCTATTGACAAAAACTTCTAAAACGAAGCATAAATACTTTGACTTTTATTTTCTTACATCACTAGAAGAATGCAAAGAGGCGAAATATTCTAGTTTTCTTATATAGTAAAAAACAACATGAAAAGTATGATGGAATCACGTAAAGATCGCGATGTAGCGATATGATTCAGAAATAAATAATAATAAATAATATAAGAGCTATATTTAAATATATAAATAATACAATTTTTATAATCATTTAAAAATTTGTTCTTTAAAATTACTCCCTACACTTCGACGACTTTCGAAATCTTCCAGCTAAAGTCATATCAAACTTCTGTTTTTTTAGGGATCGCCAAGCAGTGTTTTTAGAAATATTTTTGAAATGACGAGTCATAAAAGATTGCCTTTTCGACCACAAATCCTACTGGTAAAGTACAATGATCAATAAAATTTTACCTTAGTTATATTTTTTTCCACTTTTCACCGTACAAAAGTAGCAATCGTTATCCTGGAAATGCCATATACTTTGTAAAATATATAAATAAAAAGTATGATATTTGTTAATATAGTTTAAAAATTTATTCGGCAGCTATATGTAGATAGGATCAGATAATGCATCTAACAAATACGATGTGCTCACCTGCTGCCAGGTACAATTCGTATGAAACTCCAAGATCGGCCCGTGTCCGCTTAGCTTGAGCGAAAGCTTTTAGCAGACAGCTTTTACTCGAAACTCTGCAGCGGAAAGCGCCAGGTGACAACCCTGGATGCACTTGCCCGTCTATGGTACAAGAAGTATAAGGTGGTCTCCGACAAGAAAAAGTTCGTTAAAAAATATATATTCAAAAATATGTATATATAAATTAATTTATATTTAAAAAAATGTATTATATTTAAGATATTATTTTAATTAGCTTTTGAACACTAAGAAATCAAAAATATGTATAAGTACCTTAAGAATCTGTCTATCAAAAGATACAAAACGTTAACGGACTGTAACCCAAATCCCTTGTTAGCCGACGAGACTACCTTAAAGTTTGTGTACCATGGGACCGGCTATGCAACTTGTTGCGCCGGTTTTCGACGCTCATTCTCCAATTCGTTACCGAATCCCCCGGACGTTGATCTCGCGGCTCTCCGATCTTCTGGTTGGTTTGTTATTGTTTGTTTTTATACTCTGCTCCTAAGTGGCTTTCGATCCTACGTGGGTGCGCGGTGGAAGTACACATATATTTACACAGTATATTTACGCATAGTTCTTTCTGCGTGTCTGCCGAATAATTGGCAAATGTTTAACAATTCGCTGATAGCATTAAAACATACGAATGGCGAATTACTCCGAGTGTTAATTGTGCCAACCGGTTCGCTGACGATCTGCAATTGTTTTTATGACTCGATGACTTAAGAAGACACACCCCAAGTAGTATATAGTATGTACTACTACAACGCGGATTTGCATAATGACGACACTTTCAAAAGAGGCCTGTAATCAGCCTGGAATTTGGTTCGAAATCGGGGTCGGGATCAAGGTTTGAGTATTCCTCATCGATGGCCCCGTCCTCGACCAGCTGCCTTTTTTGAGCATAATCAGTTTTGACGTCAGTGCTTCTAGATCTAGTCTCAAAAACCAAAACCAAATCGGTCGTTAGCATGTTTGTCACGATCCGAAAAGTGAAATCTAAATGCAAAAGAAAGCCAGGCAATGCAGTTTTAGAGGGGAAAACCTGATTGAATGCATACAAATATCATATTAGCTTGGGATTTCTGGAGAAAGATAAGCCTAGAAAAAGGAAATAATATACTATGGAATGTGTTACTTAGGATAAAGGTATTGGAAAAGGTTTAGGAACCTAGAAATAATACTTTTATAACTGGCAAACATGGCAAAAAATGACCTCTTAATAGATACAAAAATAGTTTGCTTATTCAATCAGTAAAGTTATTTCTTTTTTAAAGACTTAATTTCCTAAATACCTTTGACATTCACTATCTTATATTCAGACATTGATGGAGTGATATTTAAAATATTCAACTTTTGTAGTTCAGGCGGTGAAAGGTAATATATATTTATAGATGATTTAATTGTGCTTTCTTTAGATACAAGTATCTATATTTAGAGATAACAAATTATTAGTTTGATATGCAAGTTTATTGCAAAAACTGTGTCGGAAAATTGTATTAATCATCAAAGCTATTTTCCCTGGTGACTCTGCTTTAAGAAGTCTTGAAATTTTTTAATGGAATCTCGGCCCTGATAAGCCTCATGTTTATACTTGGCACTTAAAAGATCCCCAACATTTATCTTATCGCGCAGCTGGAATCGTTGCGAACAAACAACTCCACTCATCACGATGCCCAATCCACTGTGGTTCATCTTCTGGCTGCTGGTCTTCTGGTTCGTCTCCTTCTTCGTGGCCTTCTTCTGCGCCTTCTTCTACATCTGGGTGTATGCCTTCGCCTCCTGCATTCCCGCCCTGACGGTAAGTGTTGGTGACTAGTTTGGGTGCAGCTTGCCAGGTGGGCTGGGGCTTAGTTGGGGGATTCGTCATGAATAGTACCGCCTAGTTGCATGCGGCAGCAACTCCTTATCGGTCTGTGTAGATTCTTAACCAATTAGTCATTTCGGGGACTTATCAGGGCCACAACCGGGGCTTATTGCCACCGATATCTAGCCCCGATTTCTGGCCCACCCACACCGCTATAAGATATATACATATATATGTACGTAATACTGATTCGCTTCGTTACCATTCGCAGGGCATATCGGAAATTCTGCTGCAGGGCGT
The DNA here is from genome assembly GCA_008042585.1 of Drosophila punjabiensis. NCBI lineage: Eukaryota > Metazoa > Arthropoda > Insecta > Diptera > Drosophilidae > Drosophila > Drosophila punjabiensis. Next base: position 4,200 of record VNJR01003830.1, read on the forward strand.
CCAGTTTCCGTTCTACTGCGGCAAGGCCATGCTGGAGGGCAAGCAGGCCTTCTAAGGGGCATCCCGCTGGCGTATCCGTACTCTAAGTGCCTTATTACTGATAACTCTTGTTTTCAATCATTTTTACAATAAAGTTTAATTAACTAATATTTATAAATATCTAAGCTTGTTTATCAGCTTGTAATATTACGTTAACAAGACAACAAAAAGTAAACATTGAGCAATAGCCATTGCTTTAGTGACATCATTAAATGGAATGGAATTTGTAAATTATTTATTATCAATTGATATTAAATCAATGTTGCTTGTTAAATATTTAATTATTAATATTTTCTCGATCCCGAAAAAGCTTTCTGAATCCATAAAACACCAGCAGACACATAACAACTAATAAATAAATTTATTAAAGAAAATCGATCAACAAAACGTAGGAAATGAAAGCACTAGGAAATTCTAAATTATCGTTTTGAGCCACGTCTTCAGCCTTTTCCGGGTTCCGGGTTCCCCTCACTTGGTTGTGGAGGCCACTGTGGCGTTCTGCTGGCCACTGCCCGGCGCTTCAGCTGCTGGCCCTGCTTCTGCATTCCCAGCGAGATCGAGGGCCTGGTGTCCGGCGGACTGAGATGATGCCTCCTGATCGCCGAGGGCGCGCAGCTCGAGCTCTCCTATCAACTGCATCACCCGTATTTTGCCCTCGGTGGCCAGCTTGGGCGGCAGACTCTTGACCGTGGCGCAGATGCTGTCAAAGAAGAGCTCCAGGGAGTCTCGGGCTGGCGTTAGCGGCGTTATGTGCTGCTGCAGCTGGAATGACTGCAGCTGGCGGGCAGCGTAGGAGGGCGTTGTGCGCGGCGAGGGAGTGTAGCAGTGACCACCGGCTGCTATGGGCGTGATGGTGGCCTTGGAACTGATCTCCGGTCCTTGAATTGCTGCACTGGGCGGTGTGCTGGGAGCTGCTACCTTCTTAATGGTTATTCTGCAGGGTGGAGCCGACGTCGTCGTCGAGGAGGACGGAAAGGTGGAACAGACTGAGGGGGCATTGGGGGGCAGCTCATTGATGGTCACGTGCAGCGGCAGGTAGTCCAGCATGCCGGAATGTTGGGAGTCCGTCTCCGAGGTGCGTCGCTGCTGCTTGATGGCGGGCTCTGTTTCGAGATCAACCTGCGGCTCCCGTTCCGGCTCCGCATCCTGCTCCTCATCGTCCTCCTGCTCGTAGTCGGCGTCGGTGTCTGCATCCCCACCGGCCTCCTCCTCCTCGTCCTCATCATCATCGTCGTCGTCGTCATCGTCGGGAGGATCGGCTCCTCTTCTATACGGCAGAACTGCCTCCTCGTCCTCGTTATACTCCCACTTCATGACCAAGGGTTCACCCGCCGCCTCCGGTTCCGCCCTGGGCGGCAGGGCTTTCCTCTGCGCATTCTCCGAGTGCTTGATGCTGCCCTCGTGCTTCCCCAGATCAGATCGCTTGCAGCTCAGCCTGCACTCGCAGACGGCGCAGAACACAAAGTGCGGATCCGTCTCGTCGGGCAGCAGCCATGGATATATGGCCTGGTATTCCGGTTTTGTCTTGGGCCGCGGATACTTCAACAGGGCACACGGCCGGCGTGGCCTGTATTCCGAGCGCAGAGCATCTCTGTGGGAATGGAGGGGTGGTTTGGGAAAATTCTTGACTATAACTTGTGGAATACTCACAGTTTTTCCTGAGTTAACTGTAGATTTGCCATTTGAACAGAGTTTTTGCAAAATATAAACAAAATTCGCCTGCTGTATGACCGTACTGCAGGATCGGAAATTAACCAAGTAGCGCATTTTTGGCGAATTTAGAGCAGAGGTAAATGTGTTTTTCCATGCATTTTAAGCGATTTAAGTTGTTTATTTTACAATCGAGATTCCATATATATAACAAGTCGCTACAATAGCACTGAACAAATTGATGCGATTTTGTGGTGTGAATAGGATATACTCCGATTAGACGGTTTATATATTGCTCAGTTTATCATTTGGTATTTTTCAGTATATTTTGGTATATTTGATCTGGCCGTTCAAAGGGTTTCCAGTAGGGTTGTCAGATATTTAAAAAAATATCGTATCGATGATCCTTTATTTTTAACAAAAACTGTTATAATATTTAAAATATCGCTTAAAAAATAGATATATGTGATATTATTTGATTGAATAAAATTTTTCATTCCCTTTCATAAAAAGACAACAAATATATAATCTATTTAAGATTTTTATATTCATATTTTCGTACACATTTTAAATACTTTTTAATTTTAGAAACACCTGTGGTTTGTATTTTGATCAGTCAACCTGCTCCTGGTGTCACAGACGACAAATTTGATGGAGGTCGTCAGTTCCTCAGAAAGCAACTGATCTCATAATCAGTTTGTTGGGGCCCGGCAGAACATCCTTATGGTATTTCCACACTTTTAATGGGTTGTTTTCCCTTGCAGCTTGGGACAAGCTAAATTAGAGTTTAAGCTCCTTGTTCACAGTTCAAATATGCAAGTCTCTTGCAATGTAGTTAATATAGAATAGTAAACAATAGAAAGATTTAAAAAAATATATATTAAAATATATACATCGATATTGCGATATTTGGGCGATATAAATACAACATATCGATATATCGATTTTTTGATATATTATCAACAACCCTAGTTTCCCACCTAGTTACGGTCACTCTGCCCTTTGGATTGCAAATTTAAGTTGTTGCCTGCGAATTTTTTGATTGTTTTAAGTGTTTAACGCATGCTGTGATTTCAAATCGGGGCGATCTTATAGTCCCCGGAGTATCTGGGGCTTGAACCGCTAGCCATTAGGAATGGAGCAGGAAAAAACAACGACAGAGGAGCTCAACGGGGCTTCCGACGCCGGTCACAAAATGGCGTCGGCGAATCCCGATGCTTCGAGTTCGGCAACGCACGAGCTGAAAATCATGGACGTGGAGGGAGCTGTGGAGACGGTGTCTCCTGTGAAACCCCCAATGGTTATCCTGGTGGACGACGACGAGCCGGACGAGGAGATGGTGGAGGAGGAGCAGGAGGATGCGGACCTCATTGACATGAATCTCGACGAGTGCAGTACTCCGCTGGTGGCCGAGCTGCAGTCGGCGCTGAACAATCCAGACGATAAGCCATCTGGAGAGGATCCCCTGCAGGGCGCGCCTGACCGGGATATGGATACCCTGTCCGCCAAGACTGAGCCAAGCAGCGATGCCGAGAGCAGCCACTCGTACCACGATCCCATGGGCCTCCTGGAGCGCATCGAAACACATGAGGCAGACAGCCAAGACGAGGACGAAGACTACAGCGTCGACGATGGCAGCAGCACCAATGGCGGTACCACCAAGAAGGTGCCGCGCGCCAAGCGCTGGCTGATTTGGATGAAGCGCTGGCCCTGGATGCTCCATGAGGAGTCGGACGGCACCTACGCCTTCTGCCTGTACTGCAACATGAGTATCAACGTGAACAACCGCTCCAAGCACATTCAGCAGCACAATATGTCGCTGTACCATCAGGAGCGCGAGAGCAACTACGTGGCCTTCAAGAGGAGCGAAGAGCAGACTCGTGGAGCGTGAGTACCAAGACCAATATGGACAGAGCGTCCTTTAACATTGTTTTATTATTTAATTCCTTGCACAAAAATATCTTAAAATCTTTTAAATCCTCCAAGATTTCACTTACTAATTTACAATCCTTTGTAGGACCAGTGACAACGAGGTAAAGCACGAATTCGGCACCCAGAGCTATGTGGCCGCCATGAAAAAGAAGCGCATTAGCGAGATCGAAGCCTTTAACAACTTCAACTGGCTGCGTTGGCTCCGTGTGCATCCTTGGCTGGAGCGTTCCCAGCCGCAGGGTACCATCGGCTTGTGCCGCGTCTGCAACATTAAAATGAATGTTGAGTTTGTGTATCTGCGCAAGCGTCACGAGACCACAAAGGGTCATCAGGAGGCGCTACGCCAGCAGGAATCGGATAAGCCAAGCCGCAAACGAAAGCGTAGCAAGAGCACCAGCGGTCCCATGGTTGACGGGGAGGCGGAGCAAGAGCCGGAAGAGCAGGAAGAAGAGCCAGAAGCAGAGGACACCACCGTGGTGACGATTAACGGTCATTTAAATAACAGCGATGACCCCGGCAAGTGGTTTGAGCTAATTCCAAACACTAGTCCACGGCAGTGCCGCTGCACGCTGTGCAACTGCCAAATGGCAATCACAAGCTTCATGCGACACTGCAAGGCCAATGCACACTGCCAGAAGCTAATGAGTCCGGCTCGGAGACGGTGGGTACTACTGTTTACTCGATAGTAAAAACTGGAAGCGTTCATTTTCCTTGGGAACTTCATTCACGTCTGCCAATCTCTCCATTTTACAGATCTACAACGGAACGAGGCATCTGGGCCATGTACGCTGACCTGCATCCCTGGATGATTGCCGATCCGGAGGACCCTAGCCTTGCCTATTGCAAGGTCTGTCAAAAGCGGTTTATGTACGGCAATTCGGAGATCAAGCGCAAGAACCACGAGAAGTCTGAGAAGCACATAGCCGCTATCGCTGCCTCCCAGGAAACCGGTGAACCAAGCATGGCTGATGGGGAACCGGAGGAGGACGGCAGCGATGAGGAGGAGCAGGCGGAGGCTGACGGAACAGCCAGTGAGGCCTCGCAATCAGAGGCCCGATCGGGAAGCGAGGGTAGCGAAGAGGAGGACGACGATAATTGGTCGGATAAACAAAAGAACAACAAAGGGTAGGTGTTTTCCAAAGCCAATATCTAAACACTTGAAATAATATAATAATTTCTTCGATACCAGCCTGGCACCAAGGAAGGCCAAGATACGAGCCGGGGTTCGATTCTATCCGTGGCTATCCTATTCCAAGGACCGTAAAACACAGATATGCAAGTACTGCCGTGTGCGCTTCCATAGCGAGTCGGCGAAGGCGCGGCACGAGTTCAGCGCCCGGCATCAAAAGCTTATGAATCAGTATAAGGCGCGCCAAGCGAAGATGCCGCGAAACAAGATGTCCAAGTACAATGCCGCAGAAGGGGAAGTGGACGAGGAAGGACAGAGCCACTCGGATACGGGCACCGTAGAAAACAAAAAGCAGGACACCCGACCCATCGATAAACTATTCGTAAAGCCCATTCCGGTCACCATGAAGGGCAAGGTGATGGTGTGGAAGAGCCGCTTTCCATGGCTGTCGTACAAGAAAAGTGAGATGCGCGGCAACTACGCTTGGTGCAAGCTCTGCGATGTCGCTGTCTTCCTGCCCAGCTCCAAGTGGGGCGCGAAGCACCAGCGCACCTCGCGGCACGTTCGCCTGCGCAACGAACGGAGGCGCAATGGCGATCTGCCTCCGAGACCGGCTGCTAAGAATACAGAGGGCATCTCCGCCGCCGTGGCCACTGCCGCTGCTTTGGCTAGTGGCGAGGCCAGACAAAAGGCTGCTATGGCCGAGCTACAGTCCAAATATAGCTGGCTGGATCCGGATGCCAATGATGAGAATCACTGCCACTGCCGCGTTTGCGATACGCGGCTGCCGATCAAGGTTTTCTACCTGCGCCAGCACGATGCCTCGCGCAAGCATGCCGAGGGACTGGAGCGTCAGAGGAACAATAACGCCAAGGAGGCTGCGCCATCGGTCACTACCAACTCAGAAGCCACCGCGGATGCGGAAGTGCAGGAGTCTGGCCTGGACAAGGATAGCGACGGCGACATGAGCGTGAGGTGAGTGCTGCAATTTCGCCCATCCGTAAATTCCTTCTGATCAGTTTACATCTTCTCAGATCCGACGGCAGCACCGCAGAGCCGCCGGCAAAGCGTTCCCGCCGCTCAATGGAGGTTCGCCGCATCCTTCGCGCTTTGCGCGAATCCATGGGCAAGCGCCACGAAGAGCGCAGCCAGATCGACATGGCCAAGGACATGATCTGTTCCTCGTTTGATATTGTCACGCGACTGCGAACATTGGAGCGAGAAGGGGCCATGGGTCATGTCAACTGCACGGCGCAGGCGCCGGAACCGGTGAAAGTGGCCCCGACGAGCGCCCAGCCATCGGAACCGCGGCACGTAATGGATCTCTTTTTCGACAGCATTGCGCCGACCATGAAATCACTTCCAGCCGACTTGGCCGCTGAGGGCAAGGCCAAGATCATGCAGCTGGTTTGTGGACTGGAGGTTCGAGCCATGCACAGGAATAACGCAAAGGCAGTCTCTCCCACTACTATCCCTGCTCCACTGACTTCAGTTGCTCCTGCTGAATCTCCAGCTGCAGCTGCTTCAGCTCAAGTAGCTGCTGCTGATACCGACTTCCATTCCAATGTCATTACAATTAACGACGACGACCAGATTATGCAGAACAACAACAATGACGTGGAATCAACTTTGAATAAGTCAGCCAGCGGTACACCCGCTGCGTCTCTGACCATCAACGGCAATCCCAAAGACCTGCCGGAGAATATACGTCGTATATTGAGCTCTTCCCAACTGCAGGTAACAAACCGCAACGATCCGGACTCCGTGCGATGTGTTCCGCTGGACAAGCTAACGACTCAGAGTCCGATTAGCGTGAACGGAAATGGGCGACACAGCCATGGTGGCTCCTTGGAGGCACCTCCCAAGCCTGGGGCCGAAATTAACAATGGCAATACCCTGGCCATGCTCCGGCAAATACGCGTGAACAACAACAATAGCTCAAAGATGATCACTATTGGCAAGGCACCCATGCAGCCCCAGCCCCAGCCGCAGCCGCAGCAGCATTCTGGAAATATGTCCTCGCCCCGCATGTCCTCGCCAATGGCGCGGGGTATTCCCAACAGTAGCGGAACCCATGTTGCTTCCTTCCGGCCCATGCTGAACCACAACCGTAGACCATAGAGCTCCTAAGAATATCATCCTTCATCCATAGCCTTAGATTTGTCATTGTCATTATTTAATTCACTTTGATTCGGATATTTTTTTATGCATATGTTAAAGATGAATGCTTGCGAGCACGATACCTATTCCATATATATATATATATTATAAATCGCTTGGTGACGAGGCCCGATAAGATCCCTTCAGAAAAGAACAAAAAATTGAACATTTTTTTTATTTCCCGAATCAACATAGAACTGGGCCCAGTAAATCGTTCTGATTGTCTTGTTATAAGCACTTCAAAATCTTGATCAATTTATTTAGTTTACTGACTTTTGCCAAGTCTAAATTATAATTAAACTGTATGTCTATACAATACACTGTAGTTATTCTCATTAAAACATTTGGTGGTTGCTCTTAATTAAGTCTGAATTCAAGTTCAGACAATACGCTCAGCTCGGTTCGTCATTATGTCGGCGACGCCGCATGGAGCTGTGGCACCCAGTAGGTGCATCCGTCGAAGCAGGAGCCATAGCTGTCTGTACCTTTGGCGAAATGTCAGGAGGCTACACAGTTCCTCGATTCCATTCAGAGTGCAAAGTACAAAGGAGCTCAAAACTCTGGGAGTAACCAAGATGAGTATTAATATGTTTAACATATCCTTGAGATTTCTTTTTTCGATTTTCTAGCCAACAATGCAGAGCCAAGGAATCCGTTGGCAATTCATGAGACACTGCGACAATAGCATCGACTGAACACAGGAAGCGTTTAAGTTTTTGTTACATAGGATTTGTAGCAACTTCATTCAAGCTTGTCAATATCCATTTTCAAGATCTACAGCGGACACGTAGAAAACCAAAAGCGAGAAACCTGACCGATCGATAAACTATAATAGCAATGCCCCTTCCGACCACCATGAAGGACAAAGTGAAGTTATTGAAGAGTCGCTTTCCATGGCTGTCGTACAAGAAGAACGAGGTGCGCACCAACTACGCTTGGTGCAATCTCTGCGATATGGCTGTCTTCCTGCCCAACACCAAGGAGTGTGTGAAGCACCAGCGCACCACGCAGCACATTAGCCTGCGCAATGGCGGTCAGCCTCCTGAACCAACAGAGGGAGTCGTAGCCGCTAAAACTGCAACTGTTTCGGCTAGCGGAAAAGCCAGACCGAAGGCTCCTATGGCCGAGCTACAGTCCAAGTATAACTGGCTGGAGGCGGATCCTAGTGATGAAAATCGCGGCCACTGCGCCGTTTGCAATACGCGACTGCCGATCAACGTTTTCTACTTGCGCCAGCACGATGCCTCACGCAAGCATGTTGATGGAATGGAGCGACATAGGAACAACAACGCTAAAGAAGCTGCGCCACCGGTCAGCATGAACCCGGAAGCCACCTCAGATGTGGAAGTGCAGGAGTCTGGCTTGGACAAGGGTAGCGATACCGATATTAGCGTGAGGTGAGGGCTAGAGTTCTGTCCATCCAAATAGTAGACTGATCAGTATATATTTCCTCAGATCTGATGGCGGCACCGCAGAGCCGCCGGCAAAGCGATCCTGCCACTCAATGGTGGTTCGCCCCATTAGCGAGGAACACAGCCAGCTAAACATGGCCAAGGACATGATCAACTCTTCGTTTGACATTGTCACACGATTGCGAACAATAGAGCGGGAAGGGGCCAAGGGTTATGTTAAGGCGCCGGAACCGGTAAAAGAGGCCCCGACGAGCGCCCAGCCATCGGAGCCCCGGCATGTAATGGATCTCTTTTTCGAAAGCGTTGCTTCGACCATGAAATCTTTACCAGCGGTCCTAGCCGCTGAGGGCAAGGCCAAGATTATGCAGCTAGTTTGTGGTTTAGAGGTTCGAGCCATACACAGGAAAACTCCAGCTGCATCTAAACCTTCTAATGCAGCCGCTGAACCTTTATCTGCTTCCGTCCAAGCCGCAGCTGCCGCTAATGACATCATGCAAACCAACAACAACAATGACATGGAATCAACTCCAAACAATTCAGCCAGCGGGGCACATGCTCCGTCCCTGACTATCAACGGCAATCCAGAGGACCTGCCTGGGAATACACGTGGTATACCTTCCCAACTGTTGGTAACAAGCCGCAACGTTTCAAACCCAGTGCGATGTGTTCCGATGTACAAGTTAACGACTCAGAGCGTCAATGGAAATGGGAGACATAGCCATGGTGGCTCCTTCGAGGAACCTTCCATGCCTGTGACCGAAATCAACAATGTCAATACCATGGCCGATTAGGTAGTGAACCAGTCTGATAGTTTTTTTAAAGACACTTTAAAATCTTTATCAACTTATCGATGGGGTCCCTTCGGAACTCTGGGGGACACCAAATAAATAAACATAAATACAGCTTTGATGTTTTCTTACAGTATCTATAAACCGTCCGTAGCCACTCGATGAGAGTCCTGCGACAGCGCCGATGATTATGCCGCATTGCGCTGCTGCAATGGCTTTTCTGACGATCAATCCGACGTTAGTCGTTATTGATCAGGACTCCTAGAAACTCCTTCCTAGCCCGCCGAGCTGTTGACGCCACATGCTATTCAATTGTCAAATAGCAAACGGAACACAGGAAGCGTTATTTTCTTTGCCACCTTGAACTTTGTAGAAACTTCATTCAAGCCTGTCAATTTCCAGTTTACAGATCTACAACGCAACGAGGTACATATCTCGGGCACCGTAGAAAATCAGTAGTGGAAGAACCAACCCATTAATAAACAATTTTTAATGTCCTTTCCAACTACCATGGAAAACAAGGTCAAAGCATGGAAGAGCCGCTTTCCATGGCTTTCGTACAGGAACGTACAAGAGATGCGCGCCAACTACGCTTGGTGCAATCTCTGCCATGTGGCTGTCTTCCTGCCCAACTCCAAGATGTGCGTGAAGCACCAGCGCACCCCGCGGCACATTGACCTAGACAATGGCGTTCGACCTTCTGGACCAGCAGAGGGAATCGCCGCCGCCGCTGCCACAGCTACCGCTTCGGTTAGCGGAAAAGTTAGACAAAAGGTTGCTCTAGCCAAGCTACAGTCCAAGTATAATTGGCTGGAGGCGGATCCTAGTGATGAGAGTCGCGGCCACTGTGGCGTTTGCAATACGCGACTGCCGATCAAGGTTTTCTACTTGCGCAAGCACAGTGCCTCGAACAAACATGCCGCAGGACTGGAGAGGCAGAGAAAGAATGCTAAGGAAGCTGCGCCATCGGTTAGCACCAACTCGGAAGCCACTGCGGATGCGGAAGTGCAGGAGTCTGGCTTGGACAAGGAAAGCGACGGCGACCTTGGCGTAAGGTAAGTGCTAGAGTTACAGCCTTCCAAAAAGTAGTGCTGATTAGTATGTAATCCCTCAGATCCGACGACGGCACAGCAGAGCCGCCGGCCAAGCAATCACGCCAGTCAATGGTGGTTCCTTGCATCCACGAGGAGCGCAGGCAGCTAGACATAGCCAAGGACATGATTAACTCCTCGTTTGATATTGTCACGCGATTGCGAACAATAGAGCGAGAAGAGGCCATGGGTGTTGTTAAGGAACCGGACCCAGCGAAAGTGACCTCGACGAGCGTCCAGCCATCGGAACCCCGGCACTTAATGGATCTCTTCTTCGAAAGCGTTGCTTCGACCATGAAATCTCTGCCAGCGGACTTGGCCGCCGAGGGCAAGGCTAAGATCATGCAGCTGGTTTGTGGATTGGAGGTTCGAGCTATGCACAGACATACTGTGTTCGACTCAGAGTCCGATTAGCGTGAATGGAAATAGGCGGAATAGCTATGGTGGCGCCTTGGAGGCGGGGTGCTCCTAACCAGAGCGGAACCCATATTATTTACTTCCGGCCCATCCTGTAGCCTTACGTGCACCATGTAGCTCCTAAAAACATCATCACTAATCCGTAGCCTCAGATTAGTCCCTTATAATTTAAATCCTTTTAATTACTACTACTACTACTTTTTCATGTTACAAATAAATGCTTGCAAGCACGATACCTATCATCCTATATAATAAAACGCTTAATTTTGTATTTCCTAAATCAATATGAAACTAGGCCAGTAAATCGTTACAATAGTTTAGTTATAAGCACTTCAAAAACTTTATCCATTTATTTAGTTTACAGACTTTTGCCAAGTCTAAATTATAATTAAACTGTATGTCTTTACGATACTCTCCAGTTATTCTGATTCGGCCACTTGGTGGTTGTTCTTAATTAAGTCTAAATTCAAGATCAGTCGATATGATCAGCTCGGTTCGTCTTGATGTCGGTGCTGGGGCTCAGCAACTGGTAAGCCGTTCTGGAGCACCGATTCGCCCGGCTTCTCGTCACTCGTTATCGTTGACAGCTCAATTTCCCGTAGTTCGCCAAGGAGACGCCGCATGGAGCTGTGCATGAAGGCGTTCTCGGGCATCTCATAGCCCCCGATGTTAGCAGATGCAGTTGGTGCAGCAGTTGGCGCTGGAGCCACAGCTGGCTGTGCCTTGGGCGAAATGCTACTCCTATTAAGTTGCTTTTGCTCATTGGCCTCCAAAGCCTGATCGATGGGAGCCGAGCGAGTGTGCAGCGGAAACATGAACTTGACGTCAAGGAAGCTGCACAGCTCCTCGATTCCATCCAGGGTGCGACCAAGCTCTTCGTTTCCGCTGGCCTGTCGTGCCACATGGTGGCGGACGGTGCCCAGATAAGTTTGTAGCTTGCTCCGCGCTATCTTAATCACTGTCTGGGCATTCTTCAGCTCTAGACGAAGGAGCTCGGGACTCTGGGATAAACCAAAATAATTATATCTATAATAGCAAATTTTTGAGGTGTCTTACATTTTCTAGGTACCCGTCCATAGCTACGCGATGGGAGTCCTGCAGTTTCGCCAGGGCCGAAGAGTCGGCCGCATTGCGCTCCTGCATGTAGGTGATCTGCCGATCAACCTGGCTCCCGCTAGTCGCCGCCGATGAGGACTCCGAAGTAGTGCGAGGCCGCGTTCCAGGGGGCGCTGGTACTCCCTCCTTGCCCGTCGAGCTGTTGGTGAACGACACACAGGCAAAGGCATTCGCGGGATAGTCAAACTTTTTCGGGTTAAGCATGAAGAGAGCATGACGCAGCACCAAGTTGACGTCCACGTTGCCGGGATAGCGCATGAGATACGTCAACGATGTTGTGTAGTCGCTAAGCAGCACTGAAAGGGGAATTAGCCAGGGCGGGAAGTACAATGGGGAAATACCCACGCTTATCTCGGATGTGGACTAGCATGGCCACTAGAATGTAGTTGGGAAGGTCGAAGCGATCGCTGTCGGCAAAGATTGCGTCCCAAAGCAGCAACAGGTCCAACAGCATGAACTCCCGGCCAAACAGGAGTCGTAGCCAGCGGCTGCAAGGTATAAAAGTTGGGATTAAAGATTAATAAAACCCATTTCTCACTCGCACAGCATTTTAAATTCCTCCCGCATTTCGGATTGTAACTCACATTCCGAATATGTGCAGCGGGATTTCCATTTTTTGAAGATAGTGGTGCAAGTGCTGGTCCTGCTTGGCGAGTATTTTGTCCCGTATAAAGTTCAGCTGGCTGATAACCTCCGCCTCCGTCTGCGTCTCATTCTCCCCGGGGGCCTGAAAGAAGAACGACCAGAGATAAGGGCTGGTGCACTGACTGCTGCTGCACTTGACAATGGCGACGCACCTCGGTCCGCTGTTCGATGTGTCCACCGGGCGTGGAGATCAGATTGGAGACGCGATAGTAGGACTCCACGGAAGCCATAAGGCGGGAAAACAAAGAGCTGCACAAGGGCAATACGTTAATGTATTGGACATGGAAAATTGTTGTGTTTTACGTACTAGGTATCCGCCTCCAGATAAGCGGGATCCAGCACGTCCAGAAGCGTCGGATTAATGTCGGTCTTCGCCAGCTCACTGAAGTGCAACAGGGACTGGTGATCGCTGTACACCACAAAGATGATCGGGGCCAGGATCTCGTGCATGCCCTGCCTGTAGCACATGTACGGATGCTCCCTGGCGTAGTAAAATAGTATGTTCACCATCGCATTCTGCACCAGGGGCTTCCGGAAGAAGTCCACACCCGGGAAGGTTCGCACCACATCCTGCCTTATGACGGCGAACAGCTCTTGGTCGCTGAAGTACTGGTTCCACACACTTTGCGTGGACTGCGACAGCGGGTCATCGATGCAGTCCCCGGCCAGCTGGTGGGGATTCCTCACGTAGTCCGCTCGGAACTTGTCGTACCGCACCCGCTGCTGCAGCCGCTGGCTGATCCAACTGCGATGCTCGGAGGTCAGGACGCGCAGCAGCAGCGCCCAGTGAACGCTCCGGAACTTGGACATCTTGAGGTCCCCGGCAAAGGCCGCCTGCCGGAGGCTCTCAGGCTCGCCATCGAGACTCGTCAGCAGCTGCTCCCACTCCTGCCGGTAGCGCTCCACCGAGTTCATTGCTCCCGTGTCCGCAATCACACCAGGGTTCCCCCGCAGCCGCTCACTGCCTGGCCTTGCTACCGATCCGTTCAGTGTGATGGCTTCAATGCCCCAAACGGTCATCGCTCGTGGCTGGCCGCGTCCTAAATGCACTCGCTCGTCCGCTGCGTCGTCATGTCAACGCTGAATCAGTGCAAAGCCGCTAAAATAAAACACAAACAAAACAGAAAAGTGCACTCAAAAATCTTGATTATGCGACAGTGTGACCGGTGTATGAAAATTGCCAGAGGAAAAAAAATTTCCCCTCTAGTGCACCTGGTCACACTGAAACGTTCAAAACACTGGCAAATGTCGCGGTTTTTCCCCGCAGCTTTTCAAATTTGAAAAGGCGACCAACCGCCGTTTTTTCTGTAAAATGTTTTTAATTTAAAAAAAAGCGATCTATTGGGGAAATCTTAGAAAGCCCCAAGGGAAAGCGAATTCGGGTTCATGAACATCGTTGCTACGCGACATCCACCTTTTTCACGGACGTGCTGAGCAACATGGATCTCATCCTTCGTGTGTGGCATCAAAATAGCAGTTAGGATCGTTAATCGATCACATATTTCTTACGACATGAACAGCAGCTGATGCAAAAGTCAATGTCCATGCAATTGATATATTTCAAACCTCTCCAAATAAAAGATAATCGAAGGGAAACCGCTCCTGTTTTCAATTTTCCAAGTGGTAATACGAAATTGGACAAATTAATAATTTATTATACAAAATCCAATGTCGGAATCTTTTACATGGCTTACACAGATTTGTAATTCACTGCGAACTTGCATTTTTTTATGGTTTTTCCCTCATCACAAAGCTAGTTTTGGTTTCTGGTATAGGCTCTGATTCGGCCTCTGTGTCTGGGTCCTGGCAAAATTCGGATAGTTCGTTGGGATCGGCGCAGCATTTCCATGATTCTTGCACCCCGAAATGGTAAACGGTTTCGTGGAAATAGTGCTCCCCGGGATTGATGAATATCCGTGGAAACTCCGGCTGATTCACGGCATCCGGGTAGTTTTGCAGTTGCAGACTGAAACCATAATGCTGCCAGTAGCGCGTGCACTCCTTGCCCATAATAGGTTCATCGCCAAGGAGCTCCTGTGGGAAATTGTTGGCAGTGCAAAACTTCATGCACGGCTGGTTGCTGTAGAGCTCTATGAATCTGCCGGATTCCGAGTGCAGGAACCGGGCTATGTAGCGGGTTATATTGGAATCAAACTCCTTGTCGAGGGCATAGCACACATCGAAGCCGGGCACCTTTTCCTTCTCGAACTGGCGCACTCGATCGCCCAAGTACACCGGCAGTCGGATATCATACACAGAGTCATCTACGGCCTTGAAATCACCCGTGGGCAGACCCTCTTCCCCCATAGACTCCATAGTTTCCGTTGCCTCGATCGTCACCCGGTGGTCGAAGATGCCCCTTATCCCCGTTTTCTGTCCAGCTAGATTGAAGTAGATGTGGTTGGATATGTTCACCGGTGTGGTCCGATCGGTGGTGCCCTCGATCCTTATGAAGAACCGGTTGTCATCGTCGATGGTGAAGTGGATCAGTACGTATAGGTTGCCGGGAAACCCCTCGTGCCCGTCCTGCGATATATGTCGCAGGGTGACTCCATCCGGACGTATCATATGCAGATCCCAAATGATCTGGTCGAAGCCAACGAAACCCCCGTTGATGTGGTGCTTCTGGTTCAGGTTCTTCGAGACAATGACCCGATGCTCATCCATGATAAACTCTCCTTTGGCCACGACATCCGTGACTCGGCCCAGCGTGCAGCCGAACTTGTACTTCCGGTTCTTAATGTAACCAGCAATGTCGTCGAATCCGAGGATCACGTCCGCAAGTTGGTGGTAGGCATCCGGCGCCTGAATGCTCTGGACGGTGGCTCCCAGTTGGATGACGGCCACCGAGAGGCGGTTGGCATTGGTGATCGTGTATCTACGGACTACTTGGGCCTGCTTCGTAATGGGATTGTTCGCTATGCCAAAAATGTCCTCCACAACCTTGACCATTTCTCCGAAATTATTTTTTTTTTGCCTATTTAATTTTGAATTTAGAACTCTCAAAGTTTTGGTTTGTTTTTTTGCTTCAAGTCAGATCGAAAGTGTTTGTAAGTTTTCAATACCATTTTTATAGAGAAAGAAAAATCACGTACCTTACATTATAAAAGTAATTTTATTAATATATATCTTAAAACAACTGTGAATACTTTAACCTCTATTTTCAGAAAAAAATTGCTAAACTTTCTTAAAAAAATTTGTAATCTAACTAAAATTGATCATTGAAATATCTTTATAAATATTCATAATTTACAGTATGTGTATTTCATGTGTTTTTCTTTCTTGGAAAAAATAATTCCCTAAGAATATATAATATTCGATTTATTTTACAGTCATTAGTTAAAGCTATTTAACAGGCAAACTAAACCGCATGATTCTTCAAAAGGTGAGCGGTTTGAATATCAAGAAATGGCTGAGATTTATCCCAAGTTCTACAGTAAAGTATGAAAAAATGAGTATCTCATTAATTTGATTTTGTGCCGAATCACTGAACAAAATAAAATTTAACTAAGTACTTGGCAGAGGGGAAAACAACCGAATAGACACAATACTTTTGTATTTATACAGTCGAACTTCATTGACTAGAACTCTGGGCACAGAATAGCTTCCAGCTTACCCAGCTCACAGATATATTTATATAATTCAACCGAATGACAGCTGATGGTTCGAGTATGAGAAGCACGACTTTAGTCTTGTTTGCCGCTCTGCTTCTAATGATCAGATTGTGTGCCATTAGGGGCGATATATCCAGCAGAAATTATTAATTTATTTTCGCGTTCTGCTTCGCGAATCTATTTGTTTATCAGTACCCACACACTCGCGCCCTCACCTATTGGGGTCAATGCTTGTCGCTATAATATGCAACAATTAATTCATGATAATGCCAAAAAGTCGGCATAGCGAACTCCAACCAGGAAATAGAAGACAATAACGAAATGCGGAGACTTAGATGGAGATGGAGATGGAAACGGAGATGGAGACGTGCGCCGGCGCATTAGCTCGGATCGGACCTGATCGTGCTCGGATCGAATCGAACGGATTGGCAGAAGTTCCGAGCGCTAAAAGTTGCAAATAAACCAACTGACATCGACATCAACTTCGGCTAATGGCCACTAAACACTAAAGGTTTCTATTTTCGATGTGCTGTGCCATGACATGACGGTCAATGTCGTTTTTTGATCTAGTCTCTCGGGTAATTTTTCTAATCTCTTTGGGGCTTGCTTGAACTTGAACGATCCGCGGTGGCTTTGACCCAATGAATGAATGCCTGAATGCCTGAATGCCGAACGTCAGCGCTCGGATGGGTGGCCAATCGGGTGTGTCCAGGTAAAGTAATTACAGGCTCAACTACTTGGGACCATGGAACCATACATTTTGTGAAACTGTTGAATAAATGCATTGTATGTCAATCATGCGGAAGGGCCAATAAAATGCAAATGCAGTGCATTAACATTCCCAGAAACCGCATCTATGCAGGCAACTACTTATGCCGCCGATCGTATGCGTCACATTGGCTCCGATTTATAATTTCTCGGTCAAAGTCAATGTCAATGCAAATGGCAAAAAGCAGCAGGCTACCAACCAACCAAGCAACCAGCTAGCAGCATCTCGCATTCGCATTTCGCATTAATAACAATAATCAGTCAATGGGGCTAGCTGGCTAAGACACTCCCCGCCCCGTCCTCCCCTGCCACGGTCGCCATGCGAGAGCGAGCGAGCGAGCGAACGAGTTTTGGCCGCTTATCAAAACGCTTCTTCGGTCGCCTTTTGGCCTGAGAACTCGTTTGCCGTTCGTGCGGCTGTCTTTTGGGCCCTGTTACAATTTGCTTTTGCCTGCTTAGCATTTTGTATTTCCTGATGTTTAATCAGCCAGCTGAAGACGACTTGGGGTTCACTCATTGGTTACCCTCGCCGGAAGGGTATCACTACTACTAAGGTGTTTAAAAAAGGTTCTACCTTAAATATTTAACAATTTTTATTGTTATGAATAACTCATATTGTTTTATATTAATAAAAAGTATATTAAACAATTGAAGAAAAGGGTACATTTTAGTTTATTCAAGCTGAAAACATGCATTTATAAAGCAAAAACTAGTGTAAACGTCAGCAGAACTTCATTGTGAGGTGTTTAAAAAGTTGTATCTTAAATTTTAAACAATTATTATTGATATGAATAGCTCATATTTGTTATATTAATAAAAAGTATATTAAACAATTGAAAACATGGTACACTTTAGTTTAGTTCAAGCTGAAAACATGCATCTATAAAGCTAAAACTAATGTAAAACGTCAGCAAAACATTAGCCTTGGCCGTGGGAATATTTTAACATACTAATTTTAAATTAAATTGCTCTTTTCCTTGGTTTACATTATTCTACAAAATTCATTTATTCCAGTAAATTCAAGTATTTACAATTAGCGAAATCCAAATTCATTGAATTTAAGCCTAAATTTATGGACACATCAGGCGCAATTAACGGTGCTTAAAGTTTTACATTTAGAATAACCTTGAAGGAGTTCATGTCTGGATCGCCAAGGTAAACAAAATGCCAAAAAAAATAGTGAAAATAAATGGATTTTGTAACTAATATCAATCCACCTTGCTGTGAGGGTATTCCTGATGCTGTCTGATCTTTCTTCTTCGCTGTCACAGCTCCAATGCGGTCTCGTCTCCATCTCTTCATTTGCAACGCAGACAAACACGAGGTTAGCTTAGGTCGCTTGGCGTCTTTTTTTCGCGCAGCATTGGCCTTTTTGTTTGGCTTTGTTTCCATTTACATAATTTAATTGCCGGGGCTGGCGACTGCGGTACTGGGGGACTGGGGGACGGTTCGAGCTGATCGAACCGAACCACCGGAGGTCCGGGCCCAACTTGTTTACTGTTACATCTATGCGGAAGTCCGAAGCGGAAGTCTGGCCCAAGTCCACCGGCCGTAATGTGTAATGAGGCGGGGGAACCAGAATGCCATGAAGGACACATTTTAGTCGGAGTAAGAATTAAGATCCATCCAATATAATCCAATATAAGAGAAGAGCCTTGGAACCCTGTCAACGTCGCGCCAAAAGGTCACGAGGTTAAATGTAAATGGGGTTCGTTTCGGGAAGGGGGCATAATTCATTCTTTTTCGGATTCCAATGGTTATATTTATACCTTCTGAGCTCACAGGTGGCAGCGGTCTCGTGTTGTCCCAAAACTTGTTCTGCCGCCAGAATGTATAAAGAATTTCCTATAATTTGATTTCAAGATAAATAAATAGCTATTTACCCAAAGAGATTCCGCTAACAAGCTGGCTTCGATTTCATGGCTTATAAGCGTGCTGGTTCTTAACCCTGAATTTTGATTAAGTAATAATAAAGAACGGGAAGAATATATCTAGTTTCTAAGGGTTAATTAATTAAAAATTTATAGTAAATGGGAAGTTTTACAAACAATAATATTAAAATTGTTTAAAAATTGTAATGATAATTATAAATGATAAATTATTGTAAAAATCAAACTCCTAAGACGAAGTTTATTTTAATTACAGATTAAAAGAACCCCCCACAGATACGCAGATCTTGTCCTATTTGTTATTTCCTGGATCTTCGAATCTAAAATTATCATCCTAATCAAAAGATCGAATCTCTGTCTCGCGCAGCCAAAATTCTCGATTTGTTTATGACGCATATAGTATCTAGGCGCGCGTTTAACTTCGCCTTGACTGATATCGTTGGCCAGCAGGGGTGTTAAGTGAGCTGCCCCCAGTTTATGGAGCCGACTGACTGGTTTCACCAGACGAAAAATCAAATAAGGGCCAAACGGCGACTTCTCCCAGGCCTCACCAGACCATACCTCGTCTCGCCTGGGGAACCAAGTGGAGTGGGTTGGTAACCAGTGCTCACTGGAAATCACATGCATATTTATGCAAATCCACTTACACTCTTACGCCGAGAAGTCAAGAATAGAAACCCCAAAAATATATAAATCTGCGGACAGGCCAAAGGCGATTTTAAAACGCCAAGCAGGTTTGCGATCTCCCCCAGAATTCTAAGCAGGCTCTCGGCCTTACCGATGCTGATCATGATCGAGTTGTTAATGAAAAGAGCCAAATGAAGTCAAGCCAACACACAACAAACCAATCCGAGCTTCAGCGAGCGGAGGAGCACTTGGTGACGACTTCTTAGCCAACTTCCCTCTGCGACGGGACAAGATTCTGTGGAGTGTACGGAAATGCTTTTGCCACCGGGCCTTAGCGCCAAAATAGAAAATCAAAAATAAAAAAAAATACATATATATATGTATATATATATGCTACTGACAAAATTTCGGGCGTGGGCGAGCAGAAAAAGTCAGTGGCACGTGATTAATTTGCTAATTTCTGCGGCCCGGCGACTCCAATTCGTTTTATGGCTTATCAATGTTTTGCATGGCTTATTCTTACATTTTATTTTTTTGGCAGTTGAAGTTGAAGCTTCCCGCCCTCGCGGTTCGACTGGGCAATGCCCTATGAGCTTCTCAAGAATTCTGGCTATACATTGGAGTTGCTTTGCAGGGAATTCCCACTGTTTCGTTATGCATTTTGAAGTTGTAATTTGCCGATTACTCTGAGTACTAAACAAGTCGTAATGGGTCATAAACTGAGTTTTAATGTGTTTTAACGACAGAATTACGAGCCTACGATTTTTCTCGAGGATATATTTGGTTCAATGACAATGCCACAAAGCCAGCTGGCTTAGTTTTTCACGAATGGTCATTAAACAAAATTGTTAAAATATTCATGTTTTCAGGGTGTCATGACCACGATAGCTAACTAACTAAACAAATACTTGGTTTAAGCTTAATTGTAATGTCTTAAACGTGCTTCTTCTCTTATAACATTATTCATATCCAAATTAATTCATTTAGAATTCTAAATAGAACGGAAATGAACTATGACTGCATTTTTATAGCTTAAATCAATTTTATTCATTCAATTCCAAAAATATTCAAACGTGCCAGCAACGAAAATCCATATGAATGGGCGCGGAGCTTGTGGCCGAATGAATAGTCTAAAAATAGGGGTACAGGTTTATTATCTTGTGCTAAACCCTAATGGATTTCGGCTGTACACACTGCCTGACAAGCACCTCGAAGTCGTAAAAGCAATGTTTGATAAATTGGCCAGACGCACGGCCTGAGAATCGGCAAGTTGGCCAACGGCATTTGGCCAGAAGCGTGTGCGCTGGGAAGAAATGTATTCCGAATAGAGTATTAACATATTTTATGCAAATTGTGTTGTTGATCGCATTGTGGCAAGTGACAATGAGATCGGGCACTGCAAAGTCCACACGGGGCTGCCCTGGGAAGCCATTTAAGTTGTTGCCCCTTAAACGGGCCTATATACATCTTTATCTGCTTCGATATCTGTATCTACACGGGGAAAAAAAAATACAGGAATTGATATATTTAATATTTTATATAGGAGAAAGTACAGTTTAACAAGTGCTTTCTTTTACTAAAATTAACTATATTGTTCAAGATAAATCCACTTTCTATTCGATTTATCTTAGAACTTACAGGGTATATCTTCGAGTGAATTTACTATATAACTCACCTGATTCTTTGAGTGTAAGAGTTATTGTTTTGGTATCTGTATCTGAGTGGGTACGGAGTACAGCTACGGATATGTAATGAGGCTTTTGTTTGATTTCGTTATTATTTTTCATGGCACATTTGAGGCGTTTGTTGACGTGACATTGCGCTCTTCCTGCGGCACATCAGATATTTGCATAAGCAGATATTTGCATAAGTATTTGGTTAAAGCGATCGCCGGCATCTGGAGGACTGGGACTTAAACTGATTTGATTTTTCACGCACTTTGCACTCTGCGACGGCCAATTTGTCACCGGAGAGATGCGTCATTTTGCGGCAGTTTTGTTTTTTTTTTCGCAATAGTCGCCGGCTTGCATTTCAATTAGCTGCAATTAGTTCGGGCTGCCAGAGCCAATTGCCTCATTGACTTAGTGAAATTAAATTTAAGTTAAAGCGGAGTTACGCGGCTGGCTGCTTAGCTACACTCCAGGGGTTAGGGTTAGGTTAACACCAAACGTGACGCGGCACTTGCATAAGTACTTAAAGGTAATTTTGCAATTTTCGCGACTCAAGGACTCGTCAAGAACTCGTCAAGAACTCACCAAGAACACGCCTCGACCTTGGTTGGCCAGCTTACGAGCTGCTGCCGCCGCCACCAATTTTGTTAAGATGCCACTGTCACTGCCACGTTTTGCAAGTCACAAGCGCATGAGTTTTAACCACACACAACGACCGCAATTACGGACATTTAGCCAGGTTTTTTTTTCATTTCCATCTTGGATTTTTCAATAGCACATCGAGGAAGGCTTTGCGAACCAGCGAGGGAGTTGCATTTTGGCACTTGACTCTGCAATTTTGCACAAGAGATCGGCGTACAGTGGCATTTGTTTATAAATTCTAGGAAAGTGCTGCCACAAATTACTCAGTGAGCTCACTTATATTCCATATTTCGCGTACTTACTTGAATAAATAAAACTGGATTTGTGTAGAACTTCGCTGTCAGCTTATGCAAATACAATAACGAATAGCTTTTACTTTCATCGGTTTCCAGCTGAGGGAAATTTCCTCTGTTGATTTACGGAAAAAGCCGGCATTGTTTTATATTTATTGATTAACTAACATGCAGTAATTGTGGTTTTTCTATTTATTTTAACACTTAAACTAAAGGAAAATAAATCTTAGAAAGTACTCACCTTGCTTATTTACAATTTTTTGTGGATCATTAAAACGTTATGACTTTTTCACCAGGAAATGTTTTCACCTGAAAGTAATTGTTACCTTTATGATTTATGATTTAGTGTGAAAATATACATTTATTTTGAAAACCATAGCAAATTGCGGTTTTAAAAATATTAAAGCTTAAGGAAAATCAAGTCTAAAATTGCTTTTTCTGTCTTAATTTTTAACTAATATTATCTAAGTTTATGGTTAAGGAGATTTATTTTAATTAAACTGAAAAGAAACCCTTCAGGGTGTATGATCTATTATTATTATTAGTTGGCTATTCTGCAAATGACACACAAATATCGTACTTTAATGGCTCTTTAGGGGGGCACGTGTTGAAAATAAACGTTGGCATTATGCTGATTGAAATCGAAAGCCATAAAATCATGGCATGTTGGTTTAGTTTTGTTTTCGAGTTAACTACGATTACTGCCACTTGGCCAGGGAATTACTGGAAACGTGAGTTCAAGTTAACCGGTTCTGGCCCACTCTGGCCATTGAGTAACCACTATGCATGGGATGATGCCCCACTGTGACCTTCAACCGAGTTGCCACAAGGGGCCAAGATTTCGATGGCGATGGCGAAGGCGATGACTATGCCGAGACTCTTGCGGTTTTGACACCGCCGTTGGCAGAAGGCAAATAATTTTAGTGGCCTAAACACTAAACAAAATTAGACACAACTCATTTCAACTTTGCTTCATGCCGCGTTGGTGTGAAAACCCGGCAATTATGAGCGCGAAAACTGTCAATACACTCGGTCTCTTTTTTTTGGTGCTGTTTTTTCTTGGACTGTTTGTCCAGCAACTCGACAAAGAATCGGGCAATTATTGACCCGTTTGCTGGCCAAATATTTGGACGGACTAAACAGCTATTAAATGGCAGGAAAATGCTTGGAGACCAATTAGAATCTGTGACCAGTTCGTCAAAAAAGTTTTGAATATGCATAGATATATAATATATATCACATGGCTTTAACGCAAGGCCAAGGTGGCAAACTGGTTGACTGTTTGGCATCTGACATACATCGCGTTATATATGGCCCAGATCCGGAGTGAATTAAGAACGTTATATAATGCCGATTGGAAAACATGTTTCCGAAGAAGCACTTCATTAGCAGGCAGTTGAGAGACCGAAAAAGAAATCGCCGAGCGACGTGCCGAGCTCACTTGACCGATGTCTCAAGCCGCTTGACCTGCGGTCATAAACTTGGCCAAAAGCCTGGCAAAAATCTTTGTGAATCTACTTACGTTTTCCCGGCAGCCTACGTGAGTGGTGGCCTTAACGAGACTGCAAGGGATTTCCCCCCCAAATCTCGATCTCCAACCGATGGCATCATCGAGGAAAGTGCAAGTGATTTGAATATTCTAGGTGGTGGTCGAAAAAATCTATAAACAAACTTGCCCGACAGCCACGCGCCGAATATTGCCCAGACTCATACTTGCAGAAACCATTGGAATAGGCGACCCCGGCCCCGTATATCCAAGATACAAGATCCGAGCCGATCCAAGCCGATCCAAGCCGAACCGCATCGATCCAATCCGAAACGCTACGATACGATACGATCCGAGGCGAAGCCTGAAGCCCAAGAATCGGCGGCGGCGTCGGCGCAGAGAGACGCTTTAAATTTCGGTGTTGGTTAACTTTTGAGGCACTGTCTCCGCCTGCTCTCTCAGCTCGGTTCAGCTCGGCTTAGCTCAGCGTCTCAGCGTCTAACGATCGATCCAATCGCGGTGCCGCCGTGCGAATTCTTTGGACTAGGCGCTTAAAAAGCACTGCCAGTCGCTCCGATCCCTCATACGCCGTGCATTCATCGCGCCTCGTGGACGTGCCGTGTGTCGTGGCCAGAAAAAAAAAGGAATATAAATACCACAAGTCCTTGTCGAGGGACTACAAAACGAACTCTGGGTGTAAACAGTGATCAAGTGTGTTGTGTACGAAACGAACTAATTGGATTTTAGTGACTCCCCCCTGCGGACTTTCCACACATTTTTTTGCCGCAACTCAATCCTTAAAGGTGAGTGTGAGACAATCAACAGTTTAAGTTTATTTGTGAGCCAAAAAAATATATAGTTTTATTGGCTTGACTTCGCTTTGCGGAAGTCATCGAAACTATCGTAAAAGTCTCAGGTCTCGGCCGAATTTCAACATCAATCGATGGCACTTCACCATCCCCTCCAGGCTGCGTGATTCACCAATAGGAAATAGCATTCCATCGATCAGCTAAATATGTTTATGAAAAGAACTCTATAAAGTCGCTGACGCAAGTCCAAAATAGAGAAGCCAGTGACGCCTCACGTAGCCCTCATAATACTAAAATTATGCTAGCCTTAAACAGATCCCAATGGAATTCTATGGCTGATCCAGGAGGAGACTTCGATCGGATCTCTTTGCTCTTAGCCGCACGCGCTAATTGCGAATGCGGCTTAAGTAGCCGATAATGAGTATGGATGCCACGCATAATGCGGTCATAAGCATATTAAATCGGGCATCTGATAGCTGGAATCGATGGATAGATAGGCCCCGGAGATTTGTAGACGCGCCCAGACCGCAGTCACGTTCCCAGTTTCTCTGTTCTGGGTGCGAGTCTGGGTCTGGGTCCGGCCGGGTGCTTTTCGTATGCGCCAGACGTCGCCGGTTGCGTGCGCTGCCCCATTCGATCAATGGAGGAGCTCAGCTCTTCCCGTGGTATCAATCACAGTCGGGCATTAGATTTGAGTCAGGTACCAGAGCTCAGCGCTTTCGCATTATATTTATTACAATTGCTCTGTCCGATCTGTGACGTGGTCAGCCAAAGTTTGTCTTGGCAGACGGAGAGCCTAGGCGAAATCTAAAACCAAAACCAAACCCAAAGCCACGCCAAAACCCCCCACAAAAAACCCGTTGGCAACATCAACCTTGATCGGTGTTCGGAGAACCCGAAACAAAAGCAGTTCTATACATAAATTTATCGCGGTTATTTAACTATGCTAATATTCCGGTAAGGATGATTGAGCGTTGGACTCATCCCAAGCCCAAGCCGAAGACCCACCAAAACTAGTTTGATTCTGGCCGCGCGTGGCACCTGCATGACATTAGCCATTGTCTGGCGGCTTTTGCGCATCCTAGACTGGCCACTGACTCCCCACAATATTGGCTCATGGTTACAATGGTTTTACAATGCCAATGCCAATTATTTTCAAAGCACACGACTTGCCATTGAACCGCATCGAGTTTATAGCTGAAAATCTATGAGCGAAGCCAGTAGCTTCAGCTAAGAATAGTTTGTTTTCGAGTCGTTGCGAATCATGCAAACGCTGTGAGGTCAACTGGTTGTCCAACTACCCATTCATTCTAGCAGTCTGGCAGTCTAGAGAGGTGAAGATCGCTCGTTGGTAGTGGGTTGCCAGGTGGTGCCATGCTCGAGTGTTCAAAATACATAAATTGCACCGCTTGAAAATGCAACACAGAGTTGCAAATCGACCTTAGTGAACCCTCAAGGCGTATGCGTAATATAATTCAATGAACCCTGTGACCCAGGCCTATGTGGGCTCATAAATAATTAACAAAAACTATTTAAATGCAGTCTACTCCAAATGACTTACAATTGCCAGACAAAGTTCAGTTTAGTTTTGGAAAACTTTTCCCATTTTCTAACATTCGTTTTCCAGAATTTTCCAACTTGCAACTTAGATCGAAAGCCTTTTGCGTTCTTCATTTATTTTCCAACTCTCTGATCGAATCTTCAACAAGTCTTCTTAGGTTCCACAAGTTCCCAAACTCTTTTTAGGTTTCCAGCTATAACTTCTTGGGTTCTTGAACCGACTTTTTCTGGTTTTCAATTTTCAAAAAAATAGATTTCATAGACCCCCAGAAACGTTTGTAAAGAATGGATATGCAAATATATTATTCGCCGTGTACAACATAAAAACCAAAATTATTGATTGTTTTCTGCGGGGATTTTGTTGCTTTCGGCTTCGGATTCGGATTCCGTTTTATTCGGAATTCTCTTTTCGCGCTTCCGGCTTGCTATCTTTGTATCAGTTTCGAGTATCATTGAGGCTGGCCGAACCGCCGAAGGTCGCTCGAGCAGCTCTCTTACCTGGTTACCTGGCCAGGTAGCTGTTGCCTATCGCTCGCACTCACCTCAATTGTGGTCCATAATTAGTCGTGCAGCTGGGGGGATGCCTTCCAAATGGAGAGCCGCCTCGAAGCATGCCCTGCATGCCAATGAGCACCCACTGATTGATGGCTTCTGCGAGCTGTTCAGAAGACAAAGGCGTCTTGTGTGACAGGTCGTAAATCAGGACGGAAGCTGCGGAATATCAATACCAATAGTACTCACCAGAATCTATATTAATATCTTCCGCTTTCGATTTTGCAGATGACACCCAACATAATAGGCAGCACTTTCATATTGGCCGAGACGGCCATTGCCGATGGCAACAACAACAAGATGGCTGCCACACCTGCTGCTACCGCTAACACGGTGGCCGCACCTGCCCCGAAGGTCGCCAAGAAGGTGGAGAAGTCGGCGGAGAAGCCCTATGAGATGGAGATCGTGTGGCGCAACGTTGGCCTCTTCGTTATTCTCCACTCGATGGCCCTGTACGGCCTGTACCTTGTCTTCGCCGAGAGTGCCTACTTGGAGCTCTTGCCAGGTGAGTTGGGTACCACAGGATCTCTCTCGTATATCCTTTGCTAATTCTGTACTTCTTCCGGTTACAGTATACTTCAGCATGTTCATCGGCGGCCTGGGCATCACAGCCGGAGTCCATCGTCTGTGGTCCCACAAGGCCTACAAGGCCAAGCTGCCGCTGCGCATCTTCCTCATGCTGTGCCAGTCGCTGGCCTTCCAGAACAGCATCTGGGAGTGGACTCGCGACCATCGCGTGCACCACAAGTTCACGGACACACACGCCGATCCCCACAACTCGCGTCGTGGCTTCTTCTTCTCCCACATGGGCTGGCTGATGTGCAAGAAGCACCCCGATGTGGCCAGCAAGGGCAAGCAGATCTCCATGGAGGACATTGAGCAGGATCCCGTTGTCATGTTCCAGAAGAAGTGAGTTTTAAGCTGCGAATTATTTCCTATTTGTTTACTTATATATCTCGTTCTCTCTACAGAATGTACTTTGTGGTGATGCCCATCTGCTGCTTCGTTCTGCCCATGATCTTCCCCTACTATGTGATGGGCAGCTCGCTGCGCGTCTGCTTCTTCACCTGCTCCATGCTCCGCTTCTGCCTGTCGCTGCACTTCACCTGGCTGGTGAACAGCGCCGCCCACTTCTACGGCATGAAGCCCTACGATGTCAACGTGAGTGCGATGAACAACAAGCTGGTCTCCACACTGACCATTGGCGAGGGATGGCACAACTACCACCATGTCTTCCCCTGGGACTACAAGGCAGCTGAGCTGGGCACCTACAGCTTCAACTGGACGACTGCCTTCATCGATGTGATGGCTAAGATCGGTAAGTTACTGATAGAACCAGAAACTCAGATATATTCTATTGATATCTCTTATTTCTAGGACAAGCCTACGACCTGAAATCCGTGTCCCAGGAGATGGTCTACAAGCGTGTGCTCCGCACTGGCGATGGCTCTCACATCGCTGCCCTGCTGGATGCCAATAACAACAATGCCATGCCCACCAGCGAACTGGTGGCCCATCTGGACCACGAGCTGGAGGAGCATGCCATCTGGGGCTGGGACGACAAGGACATCAGCGAGGAGGACCGCAAGGGGGCCAAGGTGGTGAACAGGGAGTCCGAGTGCAAGCAGGACTAGGAAGTGGATCTGCTGGAGCGGTGGTTAGCCCAAACGAACAGCCTTCTTGCTGCTACATCGGGTCTGCAGTATTTAATTATATTAATTGCCAATTCTCCTTGCTGCCTACGACTGCAGCATAGGAGAATTTACATAACACCAACGGGGGAAATACTGGGGAGTCCGATCCTGCGACCCGATGACGGCAAGAAGCATTTTATATATCAATGGCTTCAATTCCAAAAACAACAATCAACTGAAAAAAACTATTCGAGATTAGTCAAAGCAACTTGTTCGCAGCAACAGAGCCCTATAAATAACCCTAAAAGTCCCCCTTCTTGGCACTCGTCTGCCTCCCACAACCCTCCTTCCTATCTCTGTCCCCTATCTATTGATATTTGTATATTTACGCAAGAGGTTCTAGAATTAAGCGTACCTGCTAAGCCCTACTTTAAGCATCGACTTTTATGTGTGTGTACATTGTGTTAGTTATTTAGGTCAAAAACGAAATATTTAGGTTCAAGCCAACTATTGTTGAAAATTACAAAAAAAAAACTATAAAAAACTATATGATGTGGTTTTATATTTGGGAGGTTCTTAATTTGAACTTGAAATTGTGCCCCTAAAGTTCCATTTAAAACAGAACGGAGGCTAAGGTTACCCAAAGTCACATTTGTTTCACTTACCTAACAAATGACTTTTGTACTTTGGTAAATAAACCCTTTTAATTAGCATTTTATAATTAGTGCGACGTTTTTGTTACGACTTGTCTACGATCGTGGCATATCAAGTTCTATGTTTCCTTAATTGCATATTTAATATATGATAAATTCCCTGCTTTTGTGTTTAATAGTCAAAAGTCCAATTGACATAACATACCTTAAATATTTTAAATGTTTTTTAAATGCCTCTTAATATTTGTTTACTTCCTCCACCTGAAAGTTCTCAGGCCATTACCTTAAATAAAAACCTAAAAACTCAAAAGAATCTTGTTATTTAAGAATGCCTTAGTTTAAAATAGTAAAATATTACCTTTATCGATTCTGATATACCGCATAATAAAGCTCAGGATCTTAGAAGAAATGAAACCATAACACAGGAGACAGCCTTTATTGGAAAAACGGGTCTAAGGACTAGGGTCACTAACTGTAGCTAATGTGCTGCTCCTCGTGGGTGTTGAACTGCGTCCGAGCTGCATACATTAGGGCTGCCATAAAGGCTCCATTGTTCAACACCAGCGACAGGATGGTGGCCATCTTGAGTGCCGGCAGTATAAAAGGAAGCAGGCTGCCCAGCAGGACTACAGGGAAGATCAACATGGGCACTGCCACCTGCATCATGGTCACCTTGTAGGAGTTCTTCTTCTTTCGCTTTCCCAAAATCCCCCCACCACCGGCATCGCCACCGGCCCCACCGCCACCGCCACCCAAACCCTGCTGCTTGGAATCGCCCTCCGGCTCTGGCTCATAGTTTTCCACGCTGCCACTGTTGACGCCACCGCCGCTGATGGAAGGCAGGTTGATCAGGTTCAAGTCCATTTCCTCAGTCTCACGTCTCCGGGCACGTCCCATCCGAGATTTGGGAGCTGAAAGGTTTGTGTTGTTTTAATTATAAAAAGAAAGGTTGATTACTTTCCATGTTATATTAATAAAATGTTCAATTAAGAAAAGTATTGAACAAAATGTGATCTGGTTAAATATTTGATTATATATTAAGCTTAGAATGAATTCTATATTTTGCTTTACAATCATAGTCCTAAAATGTTGCTAATGTCATAGTAAATTTTATAATAAAACTATTAAAATCTTCCTAATAAAAAACCACCTGCCCACAATAATTGAATTCAAATTATATAAATCTAGTTATACAGTTTAGTTGCGGAAATATATTTCAAGGAATTTCAAGTAGTTAACCAAAAAGTTTAGTTAGTTGTCTTGACCTCGAATCTTCAAAAATATTTTTCTAGTTAAACATGAAACTTCTATTCTATTTCCGAAACAACATTCCAAATTCTACCGAAAACATAATAAAATATAAAAAAGCAAATGCAGTTTTTAGACTAACACTAAAACAAGCAAAAAAACAATCTATCGAAAATCTCACCAGCCAAATCTCACCCGACACCCCCTCAAAAAAAATCTGGAACAACATTCGAACTTTCTGCGGTCTCAAGCCCCAAAAACACATCCACAGCATTCTTAATCCTTTCACAAACACAAACACTACCAACAAAATGCAAATAGCAGAGCTATTTTGTAAAAATTTTTCCGATGCATCACTTGACACAAAC
This sequence comes from Drosophila punjabiensis, assembly GCA_008042585.1. Taxonomy (NCBI): domain Eukaryota; kingdom Metazoa; phylum Arthropoda; class Insecta; order Diptera; family Drosophilidae; genus Drosophila; species Drosophila punjabiensis. Next base: position 34,392 of record VNJR01003830.1, read on the forward strand.
TTCTCGCACACCTTTATAAACCAAAAACAAAATTCACTTAACACCATCCACAATCACTCACACATTATCAGTAAAAGAGCAAAAGAAATAGAAAAACCAATAACATACCTTGAGTTTTCAGCAGCACTAAACACACTAAAAGGTAATACACCTGGACTGGACAGAATAAACTACGCAATGATAAAAAACTTGGATAAAAAAACAAAAGATAGAATCATCGATCTCCAAAATGAAATTCTTAACAAATACATCCCCCAAGCATACAAAAATAGCCTAATCATACCTATCGCCAAACCAAACACAGACAAAACCATGCTAAACTCATACCGGCCTATCTCACTAAACTCATGTCTATCAAAAGTATTGGATAAAATTATAGCAAAGAGACTGTGGTGGTTTGTATCCAACGACAAACTAATCCATAACAGTCAAACTGGTTTCAGAAAAGGGAAATCGGCTATAGACAGTCTACTTCTAGTAGACCACCTATTAGCTCGAGCTATCTCTAGAAGAAACCATGCTTCAATAATATCGCTGGACTTCGCAAAAGCTTTCGACCGTATAGGGATACACTCTATTCTAGACCAACTTGTAGCTTGGAAAACCGGACCCAAAATAATCAACTACATAAAAAACTACATGACAAACAGAAAAATACTTGTGCGCATAAACTCCGACCTCTCCTCCTTTCAACCAATACAGAATGGCATTCCTCAAGGCTCGCCACTCTCAGTCGTTCTCTTCACAATAGCCTACAACCAACTTGCCGAAAAACTCACTCTTCACCGAAACATTAGCCTTAGCGCATATGCCGACGATTTTAATATCATACTTAAAATTAAAAACAAAAAAAATATTAA
>VNJR01003831.1:0-34532 GCA_008042585.1 Drosophila punjabiensis
GAAAACTGACAAAATTATAATTTTTTTTCTAAAAATTTGCCGACCGTTCCTATGGCAGCTATATGATATAGTAGTCCGATTTTTATAAAATTAAATCTAAAAATCCATAATAATATATATAGCTTATATTCGAGAGTTGATCAAGATATGTTGAAAAATAGTGAAGTTATAATTTTTTTTCAACAAATTTACGGATCGGTTGTATGGCAGCTATATGATATAGTTGACCGATCCGGCTCGTTCCGACATATATACGAGTGAGAGTATATAGAAGACTATATACAAAGTTTTATTCAGATAACTTTAAAACTGAGGGACTAGTTTGCGTAGAAACGGACAGACGGACAGACGGACAGACGGACAGACGGACAGACGGACATGGCTAGATCGACTCGGCTGTTGATGCTGATCAAGAATATATATACTTTATAGGGTCGGAGATGATTCCTTCACTGCGTTGCAAACTTCTGACTGAAATTATAATACCCTGCAAGGGTATAAAAAACTAAAAGAATATTTGAAATTAATAAATAATGTAAATTGTAGTGAAACATATTGAAATCTAAATTTTAGTTTAAAAAACAATTGAACTTTGGAAGTAATATTTTATGTTATCCCATGTGATGATTAAAAAAATCTATTTTTTTTTCAATTAATGTTATCTTTAAATTATGTAGGAAAGGATAAAAGGATTTTTCAATATTTGATGCCATTAGAAAATTATAGCGCTGAGAAGGAACCTCTGTGCAGTTCACTCCTGGAATGATTATTTCTTTTGCGTTTTTCTCAAAGCTGTGTTTTTTAAACTCATCTTCATCCTATCTCAAAAACAGCTGGACCGAATGACTTGAAATTTTTAGGGAATTTTAAATCCAAGTAAACGCTTGGAATGAACTACAATCATTAAAAAATACTAAAAACATATTTTTTTAACAAAAAACTAAAAAAAAACGGCAAAAATAGATTTTTTTTTAAATATCTACCTAAAAATTAAATTTGTGGTATTTTTTTTATTGTAGTTCATTCCGTATAAGCTTAAGCATAGCTTAAACTATTATTATCCGAAATATGTAAATGTGTCTAAATAGATTTACAGAATTTAGTGTTTAAGATGTTTTATAAAGATTAATATAGTTTTTTAATAATTTTTTCGTTTAAACTTTATATTTTAAAGTTAACAATATAATTTTGCGCCCGATTTTGTTTTCTTGATATATGTATCAACTATAACTTTTTCTAATAATATAATAATGTAGTATCCCATAGTTAAATATATAGAGCGTTATTTTAACGCAATTTTTAATTTGGTCAAATGTCCTTTAATTTGTGTCAAATCCAAATTCTAGCGCAGCAAAATAAGTTTACAAAGTGTTTCAAAATCTAAAATACATCTTAAAGTGTATTCCTATTAATCAATAGCCCTAGAAATCCCTTGCTAAATATATATATTTTTTAGCTTAACTTGAGAGCCCACAAACCTTACGCCTCCGTCGCCCATCTAAACTCTAAATCAATTTGCAACTTAGACCTGTTTCAAAGGGCCAAGTCTCCAGCGAGGCCGACACTCATGGTTATTCAATTGCCTTTTGCCAAAAGTCAACGTCATTCCCATCGCCCTTTCACACTGCCGAAGCGGTTCCTCCCTTCGCCATGGAGTCAACAGAAATGCTTCATTAATTGCTGCACACAATGGCGCTGCTGGGGAGGAGGTGGAGGAGGAGCGGCTGAGCCGGAGACAGAGTCCATGGGCAAGCGTTCCCCGGGCTGCGCTTAATTTGCTGCCTGCTGCGACGTCGCCTTGTCGGAGTTATAAATATGCAATTATGCACCCGGGCCAAACAACATTGTGCTCGACATACCCGAAAGAAGAAACTTTTAGCTGCCTTCCAGCTATCAGCATAATATCCCACTCCCGCCGGTTAGTCTTTGGGCTGCACTTTGGGGAAAATCTTTCTTGATACTCAACTTTAATCTATTAAACATCCATTATGTTGTTAAAGTTCCCACTTGTTCCCACTAATATTTAAAAATGTATTAAATTCAATTTAAAATGTAAATTTATTATGAAAATGCTAATTAATGAATTATAAATTAATTCTAATTAATGATCTAATCGCTTCTAATTTTTCCATGAATATGCAATTTAAAAGATTTCTGAAGCTTCACAATTGAATTGCTTATCAAATTCTTTGTTGCAACTGGTTTATCACTCTTGAAATTCAAATGAAATATTCCAGAGAATATTGAATACTAAATTTCAACGATTATTTTATGTGTCTAATAAAAACCAGTCTGAAATGTCAATATTATGTTACTCTAATGTCATGGGGTACTTTTTAACAGTGTAGTCTCAAGCTGTATGCCTCCTGCCTTCACTTCCTGCTACTTCGACGCTGAGATCGCGGCCGGCATAAACAAATCTTGTTACACAAAGCTTTTTAAATATTTCATGGATGCGCTCGTAAAGTGCAGCGCGAGTGAAATTGGAAAATGGGGGAAACCGGAGGGGGAGAGTGTGCTTATGAAGGTCTCAGAAGGGGGAGGATGGGTGTGAAACTGGCAGTGGCCAAAGTTTATTAGGTAAAACCCATCGAGCGGGGGCTCGGGTGAGTGCAACTAATTAAACAGCTGGCAGCCAGGATCTCCTTTCTCCGTTCTCCTCAAATATCCCCTTTCGAACCGTTTCCGGGGAACTTTTTAACGCGCTTATCTCTGGGAGCCTGGTCCCCTCTGTTTTAAGATCGGGAGAAAATGGAGGGGTTTCTGGTTTCTGTTTGCTTAACAAGTTTGCCCATAAACTTTTGCCAAACTGCCACATGGCTCTCCTCGCCCGTTCCATTCCCTTTTCTGCTCCTGGAATTCCCACACACAACTTTAGCTTTTGTCTGGATAAAAATTTTTATTCGGTTTCGCTTCTTTGTTGCACTATACGAAACATTTTTGCGGCTGCTTTGAATGGGCCTTTTAATCGAGTAAATGGAAATATTACAAAAATGTTTTTTTTTAGAAGGAAAAACCTTTTGGCCAAGAACTACTTAATTTATGTTATAAGAACAGGTCTCAATCCATCATAAATAAATGGGTATGTTTTTCCATAGAAATTACTAGCTCTCGACTCATAACCACAATAATTAGGGTATTCCCGGCTCCGGTTTCATCTGTATTTTGTAAGTTTTTGCCCCTGGCTGTGACTTCAATTGCTGCCATAAACTCTTTCCCAACGTCCCGCCCCGGCCTTTCTCCTTTCTTTTACTTGAGGAGGAGAATGCAATGAAGTGAAGCAAGCCAGAAAACAAAACGCTTTTTTCTCCGCATTTTCTTTGTTGGTGGACGCTTTTGTTTTGGTCTCTGCACGTGAGCGGGTTTGGTTTTTTTTTTGTGTACTCCTTACTGCAGCAGCATCCTCCTCTCCGTGGCCCCGCCACCTTTTCATATTTCCCCGGGTGCGGTGGCAGGTTTTTCCTTGGGTGAATGCACTTTATGGGACTTGCGGTGTCCGTTATTGTTACAGTTGCCTCTGTTTTCGTTATTTTGCACAGGGAGGCGGGCTCCTCCCCAGCTGAACCCGACTGCCCGAGTACTTTGACTTATGACTGCCGCGCTGAATGCCCGAATGTCTGAATGCCTGTAAGACTGAATGACTGAATGACTGACTGTCTGAATGACTGACTGTCTGAATGACTGAATGGCTGAATCGCTCACAGAGCGGACGAGAAAATAAATGCTCGAGTGCCGGTCCGACGGGCGCGTGCTCATAAAATTTGTGCGAATTTGTGCCGCGCACTCGAAACAAATAAAGAAATTTCATAAAATAATTATTATTTAAAAAGTTATGTTTTACAATTGCAGGGCATCATCTCGATCCTTAAATTTCTTATATATTATTATTTATTATTATTATATTATTCCCAAGTTTGTCAAGTACTTTATTGTAACGTTTTCTCTCAGTGCCTGTGACTGCATCCATTGGCTCTCCCCTCGCCTCCTGCTGACCTTCGACTTTTGTTTGTGCAATTATATTTCGCAAAATGCAAAACATTTAACTCAATTTTCGCGGTTAGCCGAGGCGATCGTTAAGATGCACCTCCTCTTCTCCCGCAAACCAACTCAACTGCGCCTCAATCAGGCGGAACTGTAACGATTTTTGTGGGCCGTCGTAAATGTGCTTTCCATAATCCGAAAAGAACGCGGAAGGACGAGAGTGGGGGGAGTCGTGGGGTGCGGCACAGATCATAAACAATTCAATGCCTCGAGTGCAACGACGCAATGACCCCACTCGACGAAGCACCCCACTCACCCCAGAGCACATTACAAAAAATTTTACAAATCTGTTGACAGTTTTTGAGGCGCAAATAACATTTTTTTCACCCAGACAGTCGTTTGTGATCTGTACACGGAAAGAAATACGAGATAATAATAATAAAAAAAACCATATACTTTAATTAGTCACGTTTTACCTGCAATTTTTTGACTGAGCTGTACTTACAGGCTTAGGAGAGACCAAAATATATAATAATATTAATAAAAATCTATATAAAATAAGTTTATTATTTTTTCTGTGCAGGTAGAAAGTGGGTGGTCGCTTAGAGGAAACTATAGGGGGGTAGTTCCGAGTTGTGCAAGACGCGTGTCCGGAATTTTAGATGAATAACACGCATACGCCCCGTTGAAATATTCTAATCGACACATTTATTGCTTGGCAAAAATAATATAAAATACATGGGTGTGTTTGCCACCTTTAAAAATAATAAAGCTTAAATGTAAACAGGAAAGCATTATAAATATGGCTTCTGCTTTTAAAGTTTTCAAAAAAGTCGATGGAAAATTTTGGATATTTACATTCTATTCGACACACTATATATTTTTTTTCATGTTTATTAAATACACACATTGAATGGGCCATGAAATTTGAAGTTTTTTATTTATGTCTGAATAGTTGAACAAACAATGACACCAGAACGGCCTTTCCCGCCCCTTATATGCGCATAATAACCAAATAGTAAAGCCAACTTTGCATATATGCACGACAGACAACAACTACGCATAAATTTGTATTCCTAGTCTGAGCTTATCTCCAATTTAATATGCATTTACCCCAATTTGGGCAATTTTTAATGGCCGCCAAGCCGGAGAATGCCTTTTATCCCGTGTTTAATTTGCACTCCCCACTTGAACACGCAAATTGATAAGAGTTCTTGGCCATAAAGGAATAAACCTTCCCAGCTGCGTACTTGCACTTGCTCTTTGGGGTTGAATGCACTGCATTCACTTCAGATAAGCCGGGCATAATGGGTTAATAAGAAGTGGGGGAAGCCTGTAAAGTGCCACGGGAATGGGAATATTGTGGCACTAAAGCCTCAGCTTATGTGTCCGTAGTTTTAACACATAAATAAATTAAAAATAAATAACATGAAATCAGACAGCTCAGACAGTCCCAAGACTTGCTTCTCTAATTAACAAACAAAGAAAAAGGGAACTTTTGTCAAGTTTTTCTTTTTCTCTCCCTTGACTATATTTCTTTTTGCCAGTAACAAAAATTAAACACAACTTTCCCTTTGAAGTCAATTAATTCAAGAGGCGTAATAAAATATTTAAAATTTATAAAAAATAATGTCAAGCGAGCACAGCTGCAGTGCTTATAAATCTTTGTTTTCGTGGGAGAGAGGCTGCCCCTGACTTTGAACTTGAATGTTTGAATAAATTGGTGTATTTTTTGTTGTATTTTATTTATTTATTTGTATGCCACTCACAGCACATACTTTGGGCACAATGCCTGGCGATTGTTGTGAGCTGTTTCTTCGTTTTTTTTTCGTCTTTTGATTTTGCCAGTTTTTCGTGTGTAATTTAAATTTATTTTACAAGCCGCCTCGCTAATGAAGTCATCGAAGCGAATCGCCGGGTTGCGTAAGTCTAGACGAAGCTCCATAGGGTGGTGGCGAATGCCCGAGGATTTTGGGGGTTACAAGGGGAAGGAGAAGGCCATCAAACAGCATAACAAACACGAACATTAAAGCGTTTTTAGCTGACTCATTTCCAGATAGAAAGATTCAATCGCCGTGCTATGCTATTGAGTGTCTTTCAGCTGTCTTTCGACATTTACCTTTAACTTTTAGATTTTACCAACCAAGCAGCATCTGCTTTGTGACAAACGCCTTTCTATTTCAACGATACTATTTTTGAAAGCTTTAAACCAGATTGTGGCTCAAAGCTGGACATTATAGTAAAATGCCAAGCAATAACGGTTAAACATTTTAGTTGAAGTTGATCGATTTATTTCAGATGCTTTTCCATTACTTCAAAAACTCATAAAGAAGCTTCTGTTCTGGAAAAGGTTTAAAACTGACTAATAGAACCACATTTCTTATCAACTTTATTTTAATAACAAGAGCAAATGCAAACTTAAATCAAGTGAAACTGGTTAAGTTCTAGAGTTGTCCTCTAGTGACTTGTAAAATAATATGCCCTATCATCCAGCACAAATAGTTGACAACTAGAATAAGTTAGCACACAACAACTTAAATTTTGTCAAGTGTTTTTGCAAAAAGTTCTTCCTTTTTGATTGTCAGCCAATTGCAGCACCTTATCTTTTGAGGTCCGTAAAAAACGCCATTAATCTATATAGGAACATGATTTTATCGCTGTGTTTTCCCAACTGCTGCCAGACAATGCTGTTTTTATCGTTGATTGACTGCGATGATCGTCAAGTGATTCATTCGAATTTAGGTCTTTGTTCTGGATCGAACTGACTGGGTAGTGATTCAGTTTTTTGGCATAGCTCCTCCTTTGTTACCCAATCCGATTCACGATCCAGTGAACTGTTAGCTGAAATCGCTGGAAATTCTATTTTTCCAAGGGTGCAATAACCATTTGGCAACACTCGTCAGGCAATTAATAATTCAATGCTGCACCGTTGCATTCGGCATGCAGCTCAAGTAGACAATAACTCAATTAGGAACAGAAAATAATTTACAACCCAACAAAAACGAATAAACGAATAGGAAAAAAAAAACAAAATGTGCAAACTGCAGGGGAATGAATTGCATTGAACGCCCATTGGGGCGTCAATTGCACAATAATTGAGTCGAGACTTGTCGCTGGGCCTGTGCAAATTGCATTTTGCTTATGCTGCCATCGAGGTTTTCGATAGATGTATACATATATTTATATATATATATATATATATACATATGCCATATCGGGCACTGCAATTGCAGTCGTCCAAACAATCACAAATGTATTTTTAGTCCGTTTGCCGTGCGTAACTTGGTCAAAGCTAAAATGGTTGGCAAATCAGAAACGAAAAACCGGGCTGAGGTTGCGATTTAACAGAGAAGACCTCGAAATCACTTGGCCGGAATGCTGCATATTTTATTAATGTTTATTTATATTTGCTTCAATTTTACAATTTGCAACAATTTCCCATTCGCGGCGGCATATTTTTGTGTTTTCCTCTTTATTTTTCGGCTTAATCAGAAGTCAAACAAAGTCTTTCCGCTTTGGCCAGCAGCCAGAAGTGAAAAATTCTTAAACATTTATCGATGATGTGCCCGCAAATGCTGAGGCACCCACTAAAACCCAGAAATAAACGTAATTTGTTGAATTATTTATGGAAGAAACACACGTTCAAATTATATTGAAGTTGAGAAAACATTAATGGGAAACGCGGATAAATTCATTTTGTATAAATCTGTTGGATAAGGAAAATATCAGTTGCGGAACAAGAATTTGAATGCCGTGAATCATTTAAAGAGTAAATATGATTTGCAAAGTATTTAAGCAATTTATTGTTTGCTTATTTCGTTCTTATGGTGTTGAGAAAATTGTATTTATTTCGAAAAATAATTGAAAATAATTGCCTTAATGGGTACCAACACAGAACTTTCTGAATGGTGGTTACAAAATATGCAAGAAATAAAAATATATATATTTTATAATTATTTATGTTCTGCTTGCAAAGATATATGTGTAAAACTTATTCTGGCGTTTTAACTTAAACTTCGCTTGCTCTCTATCAGATCGTTGCAATCGTTCTCCTCCTCTTCTTCTAACTTATCGGCATCGTCGATCTAACTTAACTACCGATAGGCCTTACCTTATATCGCCTATCAACTATCGGTTCCTGCATATGGAACTGCTCCTTGACAACAACCCGTTACATATGTATAACAAAAAATATGTATTAATTTTATTAAATCAAACATTAATTTACTTCTGTGTAGTATGCGTGCTACCTATTTATAGATAAAATATGAACACGTGTGAAAGCAAGACACGAAAAAAGAATGCACATTAAAAATGCGAGAATTGAATCACAAAGCGGTGAAGCCAAATAAATATTAAATCATTAAAATTGTTGCAGACCAGAAATCGGTAAACATTGTTCTCCACAAAGCCGCAACTGAATTATTAATGTGGTCGAAAAACAGTTAATCCATGTTCTTAAAATCCCATTCAAGTTTGTATTTAATGTCAATTGTGTAAAATTAAAACTGTTTACTCGGGCAGCAGCTGAAAATGTCCGCTTCAGTGGAAGTTTCTGTTTATTATTGCAATTTTTTCCTGTGATTTTATGATACAATATTATTGTTGATGCTGGGGATATGGAAATGGATAGGGCGAAAAGCAATTCATTTCTTATATTTACCTTTTGCCTGATGCGCCACCAGTCATCATTTCTGTAAATTGCTACTGGTATTCATTGTACCCAAAACCCCGAAACTCTCAACTAGACTGAACCAAACTGAACTGAACTGAACCCCGAGACCGTAATCACTCACAATTTGTGCGGCAGTTTGCGCAACTCAGGCGATCAGCTCAAGTGTTTCCATTTGCGACCGGATTGCAATTGCATCAACATCAACATCAACATCAATCAGAGTTGCTGTTGCTTTAGCTGGCTGCCTTTGCTATTTCTGCTTCTGCTTCTGTGACTTGTCACCCACACTTTCCCTGGAAATGAAGGCGACTCTGCTTCTTGCCATATTTATTTAGAATTACACACTCCACAGGGCTGTTTCTCTTTTTTAACTGTTTACTAATTTAAACACATTTTCTTTTGACTCATTTCAGGTAAGCTGAAGGAAGAATTTAACTGGAATTATCTGTATTTTTGTAAGCACTTTTGTAAAGCGGGGTAAGGCGGTATATGTAATTTATTTTGCATAAATACAACATTCAATTTGCATTGTCCGGATCATGGTAATAATAGTGATTTAAACTGAATTAGTTTAGTTAAACCATTAATCTCCCTATAAATCTTATGTAATTAGATAGTGAAAGCTGCAAATTATCCAAGTTAAGTTTTAGTTTACAATTTATTCAATGCACTTACCTTGCCACCCTAGGAAGACTTTTATTTTCTCCAATTTTATTAAATTGCAAACTCAAACCTGTTGCATTGATACTGCAATAATTGTTATAATTGACCTTCAGTCGATTTATCCCTTCATTTCATATTTTTGTGTTTAATAAATGGATTTAGCTTCGGCGACTGTCAATACTGCTGTTGTCGTCAACTGCCATTTATTTTACAATTCGAGTGTAAGTAATGCAATTTGCAAACGATATCCGTTGAGCATTTTCCACATGAAATGATTGCAATTGATTTACGTCTTGCCATTTCCCACGAACATTTCGGAAAATTGATTTGCGTGTGTGGCCTTTCATCGACTCCAAACTAAGGCAAAGCCCGGGCTAACAATGCCTCCATTGTCTATAAGTAATTCATAGGCTCACAATGCAAATAGTTTATAATTGATATTTTAGTTAATATTCGTGCTTCTTCAAGTATAAATATTTCGTATATATATTTGAGGGAAGGACGGACAAAGACCACAAACAGAAGGCAGTGGCATTGTTCGAGTTTGTAAAGCGTTTTCCAGCCATTTACGTGGAAATGTTTCAATTTGCTTAAAATCTGTTTGCTCAACTAACACAAAAGCAACACTACGTAGCAACCATTTCTGGGGTGGAAGGGGATATAAAGAGATAAGAACAGTGCGTTTCGAATGTATATATATATATGGCACCAAGATAGATGTAACTTGTGTTGATCAACATGTTTCTATCTAAAATGCTATTTATTTGGGTGTTTTGCAAAATTATCCTACGAACATTTGGATTCATTTTTCAATAATTTCCGTTGTCTACCGCCCTGTTAAAATTGAAATTTTTTAAATTTAAGAATGATTGAAAGAAGTAATTTTGCCATTTCAATGCTCCATTTAATTTTAACCAGAATGCTTTGGGTACCGATTGTCATACAGTTTATTATATAGACTGAATATTTACTATACATTTAATACATTTATAGTAAACATGGTTCTTTGCTTATTGTATCCGGTTTTCTCTCTACTGAAGTTCGCTCAGATCGAAAAGTATAGGTTCTGTTACTCCTTTTACTTACTTTAATATTTCCCAGTGATTCCAAGTTTATTCGTTTTGAAACGCACTTTCCCATAGAAATGGGTATATTTATACCCATATGTAAATGAGGTACCGGTATGATGTGGTTAGGAGTCAGGCAGACCACACCTTTTGTGAGTGTGTGTTTGTGGGCTGTATGGACGTCCTGTCAAGAGCGACCGCCGCAAGGACAGCTGGCAAGAAGCAGCAGCAACACGACACAGCATACTAACCGCATATGTGCCAAAGATACACACGCACACATGTACATAAGCACACATATCCTATAGATACACCCGCACAAACAGGAATGGCAAATATGTGTGCTTTGCGACTTTTAACAGCAGGTCCTGCGCTTGCTTTCCGTTTGGCCGTCAATATTTTATAACGCCATGTGCCAAATTATGGTCTCCGCCGCCAGAATCCCGAAGCTATGGCAGATATATGTGTGTTTTTGTATGCTGACAAAAATGTATTTACTTGCCATTTGTTTGATTATTCCGCCTGTCGAAATTTATTCGCAGGGAGTGGGATGATAAAAGAACATTTATGCGCTTAATTAAATGCCATGTAATGTAATTGAATCTAGGGGAAAATTAAGTGCTTTAATTAATTTGCCTCTGACTTATAATTTATACATACCGAACATTGCTCATACGCCCCGTTGTGCGGGCTCTCTTGCGCTTTCGAGAGTTTTAATTGCACATTTTTCAATTAAAAACTATGCGAGAGGGCGAATCGAGTTGGGGCCGGGTTCGGGGCGGGGCGTGAGGCTGTAGATTTGTTTATACGATTGCATTGTTTAATTGAATTTACTGTAACAAATGAGAGGCCAAAGGCAGCGGCGAAAAACCAAACCAAACAACAACATCAAAAGTTCACAAGTGCAATTAATTTCGGGTTGTGTGTGTTTCTACTTTTATTTTTATTTTATTTCGCGCGGAGCAGAGCTCAATTTCAGTTGCCGCTTTTTTTGCATGCTTCTGCTTTCAGCTTTTATTCTCAATTAATTTGGCCAACTATAAATCAGCTGGAAACGGTGACAATTTAAACGATTCTCTTGTTGCCCGTGTTTATTTTGGCTTTTTTTATAGCAGAATTGTGATATTCAAGCTGAAGGGGAGGCAAAATAAATAGCAAACTGTAAACATTGTGAAAAGTAAGGTATAAACTTGTGATAAAATAATAAATAAAGAAAGGGTACTTAATAACTCAATGCTATTTAATGGGCAAAGTTCCCTGGAGTTTCCTATTAATTTTTAGTTTTTAAATATTTTCTGCAAACTTTTCATAGACTTTATACTTTTCCTGAAGCAATTATTTCCCGACTTTAATTGATTTTTGAATATTTAAAATTCCCTTTCTCATATTTCATTGAATAAAAGTTCTTGTGGCTTTAACTTGTGCCACAAAAGCCAAGTATGCCTTGATTCCACTTTGATTCAAGCTTCTCCAGGAGAGCTCGTCGAAATATATAAATCGCTCTTAAAGTTGCCACTGGCAACTTTTCTCGTTCATTTTCCTCTGGCAAAAGTTTGTTTTTGTTAGAATAGTTTCGTTTCCGCTTGTGTCTATCATTCGGCTTCTGTTGTTTCATCTGTCTGCTCCTTTGCATTACATATTCCTTGCCTGCTGGAGCCAGGATCCGCACTTCCTTCGCCTGCTTCGCCTGACAGCTCCTGCTTTTGCCATTTTATGGCAGTTTTCGAACCGGAAATGTTAAGCACGGAAATCATGCGCGCCGGACTATGACAATGACATCGAAATGCTTTTTCTGCTCAGCTCTGGCTGCCTTTGTGCATTTCCCTGTTATCTGTTTGCTTTTGTCCCGCATTGTGCAAAAGAAAAGTCTGCAATTATAAGACTCATGTTGAGTTATTAAATTATTTATTAAGTTTTTTATTTTGGTTAAACTGCGTGAGGTACAACTATCAGTAGGGAGAACTTAACATATTATATATTTCAGAAAAGAATGTAATCGAATTTCGTGGAAAAACACTCTTCTTTAAGCTCTATCCCATATTTAATTACTTTCAGAGAAGCAAAGAGTATTAAGGGAGAATTTCCTAGAAGAACCCCTTCAATTATTTAAGCCCTGTAACGACATTAAATTCTGGCGAAATAAGTAAATAAAATGTGCTTTCTATTTAGCTGACAGGAAGTATAATTTTCGGAATTTTCACAGCCACCGCAAGGCATGGCAGTTCTTTCATCACAGGGTCCCTCTCACAACTTGGCCAAGAGCCTCTGCTATTGGCACTTTAATGGATACACATGAAAGGAAGCGAGCTCTGAGCAAAGCTGTGGGTGCAGTGAGTGGGCTTTTGCGATGGTGTGAGTTGGCCAAGTGCGAGCAGCTGTTGCAGGGAAGTGCGGTTCCAAGATGTTGCTTTTGTGTTGTTTGTGGCTTTTCCCAGCGACATGAAAATGGCGTCAGCTGCAACTTCCTTTAGCTGAAGCTCAAACTGAAGCCAAATAATCGGAATTGAGATTTTGTGAAATGAATGCTGATTGCACAGGCCCTAATAAGCCTTGCGTGAGCCTTTAATTTGGGTAATTTCAACGAGACATGACTCTCCCACTCTCTCTCTCTGTGGATTAAGTGTTAACATTAAAAACTTAAGTTCAGCCGGGCGTACATGGCGAATACGTAATTCAGTTACACACATCGCCTCCTTGGAGAAACACACATCTTGTTTATTTTAATATTATACAATCCCCGCCCCAGTCTTGTCTAGACTTTCGAGTGCCTCTCCTTTTTCCGCCCTGGAAAAGAGTGTAAAAGAAAGGGCGTGGCGAAATCGCGTTGTATCTCTCGGATGTGCGATGTAAAATCTCATTTTCGAGGCTCAATTCCAGCGGGGGTGGAGTCCTGCTCAAATTGCAACCTGAATTGCAATTCTTTTCAGATTCCAGCAGGTGCGGCAGGTGGAGCTGACTGCCTTATGTCACGTAGTTGATTGAGATTCTATTGCCCCGACATTGATTATTGATGCACCATGGCAGGCAGGCCCGCGTTGGATCTACGCCAAGTTTACTGTTTCTTTAAAGGTGACAGGGGCTGAGGAAGTAAATTCTGTCAGGAAATGTGTGAGTAATAGTAAAAAAGCTTTGAATAGTAGCAAATACTATAAACTCTTGTGTTTGTCAGAGAATTTTCACTCGGGAGACTCCCAGTATAAATTTCCCAAAACATTGTTTCGAAACAAACTAAAAGGTAAACCAAAGTTTTTTTCCTATGGCAATTACCAATTAGTTATTCCAAATGATGTTGCTTCCGACAGCTTGTTTAAGCCATTATTTAATTAACTTATAAACGTTTATCTGCATTGTAATCTTTATGGACACCATATTTGTGTGTGTTGTGACGAGCGATAAAGGGAAACTGTCGTAATAAAACTTTTGTTTGCCAGCCGAGCGTATGAAGAAGTCCTTCGGTATATTGTTAAAGCCTTAAATGGGATTTCGTTCTGGGAAGCGAGCCCGGGACTGGACTTGGCTGCGACTTAATTGAGATTCCAGCGTATGGCGCAATATACTGATTAATTTGTCACTTGTGCAAGTCCTTTGGAGATGGCTGCCTTGAACTGAGCCAAGGACTTAAGCTGCTTACGTGGCTGTGGCTGTGTTAATCCTTTGGCTGCCATTCTGCCGGACATGAGATAGGGTCCTGCTCATTTTACCCCATCTCTGAGCTCTCTCTCTGTCTTTTCCAAGTAAACCCTTTAGTGAAGCTAATTAGACAGAGACAGAGAAAGAGAGAGCGAGTCTTCTCCTCTTGTTAAATATGACAAATATCACACATACGCTCCGTTGGTTCGCTGGAAGTATTTAGCAGTTGATAAATCTTTCTCCCTCTCTCTCTCTCAAGCTGCTGACGTCAGCAACTGCGTGTTATTCAGCTTTCTTCTTGACTGTTTTGCTCTGTGTTTTTATTATATATTTTTTGTTAGCTGTGATTACACAACTTTCTACTGTCGTCAACAAAACGAGCGTATCGTCGCTGAAACTTGATAAATGAATTGACTTTTGCCGTCGGTGACGGCTTCCTGACTTCGGAACAAGCTGTCAGGAGGCAAGCGGGTGTGGGGGCAGTTATGTCAGGAGCAGGCTGCAATTACAATTAACTAAATTTCCACGTGACGCGAGTGTGTGTGTGTTCTATACGTGGAACGTAGCACAACTTTCAGGGCAACCCTCTGGCACCTTGGCTGCGGAGGTCTTCTCATATTCATACTCTCATATATGTATGTGCAAATATGTATATAAATGTACTTACATATATTTATGGTTGTAGATGTGACCACTTGGCCAGGCTTAACCCCGAACTAAGTGGCGACCGCATGCCTTGGGTCTGTTGGAGGGTCGCGAGTCTAATTAGCCGCTAACCCACACACACGAGGACGCATTTAAACCCACAGTCCACCGTGGCCCCACACAGACAGCCAATTAAAATTCCCTTTTCAGCCAACCCCCGATGGTGGCCCAAAAGGTAGTTATGGGTTGTATTAGGGCGAGTTTAACAACAATTAATTGGGGCTTTGACGCGGACTAATTTGGAAACTACACGAGCAAACCTAGGATGATCCAGGAATCTGTAGGGGTTTCAAATCGTTTAAAAAGATGGCTAAAAGTATGCAAAGAAATTAATAATAATTCAAATTGTGTGTAAATTTATTTATTTTTACGATCTATTGTTTTGCAGCCCATTTTTGAATAAGGGTGTAATTGGTTTTAAAATCCTTCTCTAAATCCGAATCCATCTTGTAAAATGGTATTATATTTATATTTATATATTTATATTTCCAATCTACTTCCTTATATTTAATTTTCAATAAATTATCTCTGACTTTATGAATCATGGCAAGTGGTTTCCAAACAATCAGTAAAGAGGTTTTAATCATTAAAGTAAAAAAGCTGTACAATAAACTCAAAAATCATCAAGAATCTAGAACAAAGACCATGACTAACACCACGACTGAATAAATTTCCCCTATTGAAACTCTTGTTTCATATCATTAATCTATAAAGTTTGCATATTACAATTTATTATTTTTCCCTTTCTAAGTTTTAATTAGAATGCAAATACTATATAAATAATTCAGTTTTTAATACTCCTTTTTATGTATTGTCTTGCAGGTTCAGCGAGAAATTCTGGTTTTTTAGTGCATTTGCTGGCTGTTTGAATTATGGTAAGTTTTGCTTTTCTATATTTATTGATTGCTACGCGGTAATTGAGTGAAATAATTCAGTGTTTTTTGCTACTCACTCACCCACTCACACACTCGGCTCTTCATTAATTCCGTTTTGGCCAATTGACGTATGTCAATTAGTTGGCCTGCTGTGGCGATGATGAAACAAAACCCCATTTGTTGTCCGGGATTTTTGCGACTTGATTGCTTGATTGTGCTGGAGCTGGAGCTGGAGCTAGAGCTGGAGATGAAGCCTCCTCGTTGCATGTCATGATCGGGTGATTTGACAGTTTCTCGTTGCCACAATTGGCAGGGACTGAGGTGAAGAGCATTTTTGTATTGTCTGCTTAGCACGAGGCCTTTCATCAATCTTCGTTCGGCATTGACTGACTACTGGCTGCCGTTCTATGTTCGTTTAAATGGCGTTAAATGTAAATGCACCAAGAGACAAATTTCGGCATTTCACAATGTGCGCCAAACGCGATTAATTTTGGCCTGGAGGCATTCCACTTGCCACTTGCCACAGAACAGAAACCAGCAGTCAGTGTCAGCCGGGCGGCGGCAAATGTGTCTTGTAGATGTCCGCCCCACCGTAACCATTCTTCTCACCTTCCACCCCCTGGTGGCACTCCCCCACCTCGCCCTTTGACTTGGCCTTGTAGCAACGCTTATGTGGGCGTGGGCAAGCAATTTATCTTTCACTTTTTCCAACGCTGCGGCTTGTGGCTTCTCTCCTTCGCGTCTCTTTTCCATGCATGGAGAAAAATATAATATGTTAATATATCAGTTAAAGCTTAATTTGTTTTGTGTAATCTAACATTTTAAATAGGCATTTTTTGAAGGCTTTCAAGTGCTTTACCGAGTAATTTTCTTTACTAATAACAAGGGATGTTCTTATTGATCATCTTGATATCATCAAAATATTTCATAAATAAGCCCGAAAAATACTCTTTATCTTCCCATATCTTTCCCTGTGTTTCTCTGTGTGTATCTCTTCGAGTTGAGCTCGGCAATTATGCGTAATTCGCATTTTTTCGTTGCATACTTCGGTGCGTTGCGCTGCGAGAGAGGCTTGGAGAGAAGCCCGAGCTGGGACGGTGGCTAGGCGATGGCATCCCAAAAATTAATATACCCACATACCTTCAATGCCTGAGTGGCATGTGCAGCTTGAGCCAGCTGCGGCTTCTGTTTCTGCTGCCAGCGTAATTAAGTTGAAATTAATGGAAAATTCCAGCAGGTCGGGACCGAAACTTCGCGATACAGTGTGGCCATTACAGACTGGAATATGCAACATTTTTGACTTAACATACGACTTCAAGAGTTGAATATAAAGCTTAATTTAACAATGTGTGTTTATAATAAACTTTGCTTCTTTATTTAATAATTTTATTTATGTATATATTTTATGGCAAATATGAAGTTTACTATCTGAAAATTATTGGATCTGGGCACTCTTATTTCCAAAAGATGGAACTAATAAGATGTTTAAGTGACATTGTCTTATTTTAAATATTAATATAGCTTACATTTAAAGCTTAATTTGGGAATATGTTGCCTTTAAAAAGAAATATATAACGTGCCATTTAATTAAACGTGAAAAGTCTAATTCTTGTTTCTGGTCACACTATATGCAAAAAAGTATAAACGAAGAGATATATAGAAAATCATATTATTTTTTCTCATTCTAAGAAATTTTTAATTTTTTAAATTTTCCTGTGTACCAATTCGCATCATTTAAAAGCGAGTACAAACTCTTCATTTAATTCTAGTCCCTTGGCACTCTAATTTCACATAATTAGCAACAAATGAAGATTTTAAATTAGTATCAGAATTTCATATTGTTTTTTTTTTTTCAATTTCTAAACGAATAAACGTGCACGTTTTTGGCATTTTTTCAATGCAATCCATCTAAATTACCGAAAATTTTACTTTTCGCTCTATTATTTACCTATTTGGAAGCCGTGGGGAATATATATATTTGGGCACACTGGCAATGGCACCTGACCAGGCTCAAAGTGGAAAATAACTTAATTGACTGGATGGACGCCGTGCGGGAAATTTCAGTCGGAGGAGGCGTCGGCTTTCCCCAGAGACTTTTCACCTCCCCTTCCCACTTTTCTAGGAGTTTTTCCTCCCCTTCTCCCACTCTGCTCTTTCATTTATTCTGTTTGCCCAACGCAGAGTTTGCAAATTGAAATTGGTTTCTGTTGCATCGCAATGCAAATTTTCTGTTGCATGCCTTCCTCCGAGTGCGAGTCACAACGAACAATTTGCCGATTAATTGGCCTTAAATTGGCCATGTGTATATATGTTTTGCTGAAAATTTAAGGGATTAGCTTCCATTGATTCATTTCACCAGGGCAGCCCCGGGAGATTGCGACGCCATGATGATGAGTGATGGGAAAGTTCCATCAAAACGAAGCGACAGCGACACTAAAAGCTACTTAATGCGCTTATGTAGCCTCAATGTTGGGGCTAATAATTCCATTATACTCAGCAAAATTAGCGAGAGTTTCATGCTTCGATTGGAAAGCGTTGATAACCCTGTTGCCTTGGTTATTCGCCACTCGAAGGACGATCAAAGGAGTACTTATCGGTTGGCCAGATTAAATTCCAAAGGGCGGTCCCCGAACAATGCCGAATTCTAATCAGAATGCAAAACCCCTCACAATTCCCTCCCGGCCAATTGCCATAAATCCAATATAGCCGTAAATGCAAATGCGGGTGCAGTTAGCACACCAATAGGATGGAATTCGTTGAGGTAGCAACTGTTTTTATACCAGCAACACGCAGAATAAATACCTACATATATTGGTTACCAGCCAAAAAACAATGAAAAAGTCTAAGAGGGAAAATAGAAAATAAAATTATTACATTTGAAACATAAATGCGTTCTACCTTTGCCTTACTTGTCAGTCAACTTAATAGGGCTGCCAAAAAGCATTTAAATCAAAATAGGAATCATCTTTCCAATTGAATCATCTTTCCAATTGAATTTCCACAAGTTAATTACTTTAAGTTTAACAAGTGTTTTGCCCAGATACTGAACATCTTTCCGCTTTCTAACAGGCCTTTGTCAACATGTCGCTGCCGTTGCCAGCCACGGTTAAGCTGAGCACAATCCTCGCCGAGAAGCCGCTGATCGACTGCAATCCGGGCCAGAATGCGGCCACCTTTGGCGATGCCAGCGTCGACGGGATTGCAGCCGACTGAGGTGCATTCGCATTCGCATCCGCACTCGCAGCCTTTGCTTGTGCCTGCTACGCCCTCCAATCCACAGGAGATCAATCCGGACCGAAGTACCCACAGTCACGCCAAACTGCCGCCACTGGAACTGCTGGTGGAGAACAAGATCAGCTACAGCAGTTGCTACCAGCAGCACACGCAGGATCTCAAAAGCCAGAGCCATAACCACAACCAGAGCCGCTCCAAGCGGAGCTCATTGAGCAGTCCCTCGTCCAGCGAGGATTGTGTGAGCGCGACCAGGTCCAGTGTCTTCGATGACGCCGCCGAGAGCTTTGTGATCAACTTTCCCTCGGAATCGACGACCGCACAGCATCTGCTGCCACTCTCGGAGACGGTGCCGCTACTCACCCACATTGAGGCCACGGTAGTGGATAAGCAGCGATCCATAAGGCTGAATAAGAATAGTGCCTCGCTTATATTCACCAAGAAGGAGTTGTCTCAGGGAAGCCAACTGCATCAACACCAGCACCAACATCACCAGCAGCAGCAGCAGCAGAGGCGCCAGCACCACAGCAGCCTCTACGGAGCGGGCAGGAAGCCCACCAAGCACCTGCCTCCGACCCGAGGACAGCACCAGCGGCGCAGTCTACCGCTTAGCTACAACAACAACAATCTGGTGACCACAACTCCAGCAACAGCAGCAGGAGGAGGGGGAGCGGGAGTAGGAGCAGGAGTAGGTGCCAAGCTTGTGCCGCTTAAGCAGCACCACGGACCCGGTCACACGGCACCACCCACGGCTAACGTTGTCGGTGGAGGAGCGGGAGCTGCGGCTCCGTCCGCCCGCAAACAGCTCTCCTACTCCTGGTACGCGCCCGTTTACAGTGCACTTGAGGAGGAGCTGGAGCAGGACTCGCGGGTGAGTACTTACAGTCTCTAAGCCATATTTCGAATCCTTACTAAATCCTCAATCCATTGACTAATCCAGGACTCCTCGCCAATCCACAATCTGGCCAACACAAAGCAGCACCAGCGCTCCGCCAGCCAAAAGGCCACCAGTGCCGCCTCCACCACCCTGCATGCCACTCCCCGCCACGCTCACGCCCACGATTCCGGCGACGCTGAGACGGTTGCGCTCCTGGACACGCAGACGCGGAGCAAGGTCATCATTTCCTCAGCAAATGGCGATGCAGGCGGAGCAGGAGGAGGCGGTGGAGGTGGCTCTGGAGGTGCAGGAGGAGCGTTGGCACCCAATGGCGGAGCTGGTCATGATCTGGAGACCTCACTGGGACTGTCGGGTGGCGGGCAGTTGCCAAGAAGACGTCGCATCGAGAACTTTCTCAAGTCCCTGGTGGGACTCAAGGCAAGCAGCAGTCGAGCAGCAGCAGCAGCAGCAGGAGGAGGCGTCACAGTGGGCGGGATACCCGATCGTGAGCGACCTGCTTCGCCGGAGATACGGATCACACGCACTCCCTCCGAACAGGATGTGGTGCTCCGAGATCCCTCTGGCCGCCAGTTAGCCAATGGCCACGGGCGTGGCAGCCTAAGCATCAGCGGTTCGAGCAGCTCCCTGAATGTCGTCCAGCAGAAGATATGGCACATTATGCGACGTGAGGGCAGCGCCAGTAGCCTGCACCAGGAGAAGTCCCAGTCCATTGTCCAGTACACGGGACTGCGCAAGTGCGAGACTGTTCTGGCTCTCACCCGTCAATCCCAAACGCAAAATCATGGCCTAAGCCAGAGCCGAAGTCAGGGTCACTCGCTGGCCGTCCATGGCAGTGGCATCTTCAGCTCGAGCGGCGTGGAGCAAATACGACCCCTGAACCGCCTGCGGAACAGTGTGAGCAGCATGAACGGGGTGGGCACCTGTTCGCGCTGCTCCAGCATCCTATCGCTGGCTGCCTCCGGCTCACGATACTCCCTGTCGAATGGCTTTCTGCCCAGGCCGGACTCGGCGCTAAATCAACGGGAAGTGGAGGAGCTGCTGCAGCAGCAGCGCCGCAGTCAGGAGCCGCACATCAACGTGAATGCCCAGATTAGGCTTAGCGGTGGAGCAACGGCCGGCTCAACCAGTCCCAGTCCGCCGTCCAATGTCACAACGGCCACGCTCCACTCCAGCTGCGCCGCCAATCTGAACCTAGATGAGCACCAGCAGCAGCATCAGCAGCAAGGCATATCGACGCCCGCGACTCCCACGCCGACCGGAGCAGCAACTGGTGGTGAACTGGCACCCTTTGGTACCGATCACGCCTACCCGCTGACCGTGACATCGCTCCTCTCCATGGTCAGTGCCAATCAGGCGGCCCAGGCCTGTTGCGTGCGGGACGGTATTGCGCTGAAGCGTCGCGAGATGCTTGCCTCCGCTGATGTAACGCCCTCGGCGGGCACTCCGGCCACCCCCACCACCGCCAACTTCCAGCCCTTTACCTGCAAGTTGTGCCTGATCGATGTGGAAGAGGTGGGCGAGGCGATGGCGCTGCATCAGTGCGGTTGCCAGTTCTGCATCGAGGTGAGTCCTGAAGATTAATTTTTATAATATATGTGTGTAAAAGTGGGGGAAGGTTTCGAGTGCTCTTGAAGCAAAGACCTTATAATAAAAAGATGAGTAACGCCGTAAGATTCTGATCTCTGTGTAGTAAAGAAAGTGTATTATATTTTTAGCAGGAAAGTGGCTTGCATATGTCAATTGAATTTATGCATCTTGCTTGCGTTTATTAAAAGGTTGTTGCTAGAGGACTCGAAATAAGAATTATCTTTACAGTGGTGCTGTCGGACATTAATTTAATATATTTACATAACTTGGTATTAAAATCAATTGATTGACTGCAAAACGCTTTCAGAACAAATGATTAATGATCACCTTGGCCATTTCATGTTCATGTAAATCTGTGACATATGAAATCTATTTGCCATAAAATCAAATTATTATTAATCAATAATCAACTGCAATTTTAATCAATGTCAACCTCAATTAAATATATTCATATAAACCGAAGGTAAATGAAAGGTATATTTTATTATATAACAGATTCCACGCGTTAATGACACTTTTTGTTGCTTGTTTATTTGCTGGATAAACACCCTGAGGCTGACATCTGTTAAAATTTGACTAGTATTATTTAATAAATAAAGCTTGTTCTTCTTGAAAGCACTTAAGCAAGCTGAATATAAATACTGTATTTAAACAAATGGAGTTCTGCTGGGCAAACAGAGGATTTAGCACCCTGTGAAAAATGTATAAGCCTGTCATGTTCGCTTTTTGCTCAACAGAAGTTCGTTCTGCCAAAAAAGTTTCGGTGTTGAAAATAATGTTTGCATGGAGTTTTTGTGACGCCAGCAAAACTGTTTATCAAACTGAGTACCAAGCATTAGTTGTTAGAAACCGACATGTATCAGGGGAAGCGGATTTCTGAGCAATATAAAGGCGATAAGAGATACTCTTTTGTACCCTGTCATGCCACTGAATTGTACGAAAAGAACATGTGAATAGATTTTTATGCGATAATAATTTCCATTCGACTTTGCGGCTTAAGATAAAAATATTACTTTATTTTCCCACCAGCAGCACACGCACTCACACGACCATAAAAATGAGTTGGGTAAATTCCTTTAAGCCGCAAAAAGATTTTCCTGCGGTCTCCCCACTCACCCTCTTATTGATTGTAGCAGCCGCACCTAGCTGCATATGTTAGCTTTCTTATTAGGATACTTTCTGCCATTTTCCCCAGACCCCTTTGCCAGGTGCACGAGTGCGGAAAATTTTCCCGGAAAATTGAAAAATGACGCCCAGCCAGCAGACGCAATATCTTGCGAGTGTTAGAAGCGAGTTTCTGGATGCTGGCTGGCAGCTTAACCCAAAACTGAATGCTGGGCATAAATAAGCAGCAAAGCCGAATGTATTTTCTGATATTTGATAACTTTTGCTTGTATATATATGCGCATGTACATAATGTTTGCACAGGCTGCGGTGGCCTTGCTTGAATTCTAGCATAAATTTTGGTTATTTTTAGGGCCGGGAAATATGAAACATTCAGCCCGCAGCTTAAAATTTGGCTTACTAAACTGATTCGGTCCGGTAAACACGTTTAATCCTGTGTGCAGCAACTACATTTTACATTTTCCATTTGGGCAAAAGCTATTTTAGCTGTTAAAGCTAAGCTTTTACATGGGAAAGCCCTATGTTAATTGCTTTATTTAAATTTAAAGCAAACATTGTGCAGGAGTTGTAGCTCAATTTATTGGCAGCATTGGCACTGAGCTCAGACCTTAAGGCATTTAAAGTGAGAGATATTTTACTTTCTAAGAGCTTAGATTTCGTCGATTTTTCCATAGTATTTCCTTATAATTCGATGCATTTTCTGGGAGTTCGACTAGCGATGTTTTTCTGCAGCAGCTAAAAGAAAATATTAAGCAACATTTGCAAGGCTAATCCTCATCAGTGTCTGCATCTGCATCTGCATCAGCATCAGCACGGCAGCATCAGCATCATTTATTTGCTCAATTTGCATAGCAATTTGCTCTCGAAAGGAGAGAGCCTGCGAAGGCGAGGGCGGAAGGATGTCGTCAGCAAGGGGTTAATGCTGCAAGGTGACTCATCTGAGATGATGCTCGGGATGCTGCCTCAGCGTTTCCCTGCATTTTCTTCGACGCTACTAAGTAATTTCAGCAAAATGCGCTGCTTTTCCTGGGCGTTGTTCGTCCTGCCAGTCCCTTTTTCGTCCTCACAAAAGCCAAGTCCCCAGGCCCCGGGATTCTAGCCGCTTTTACTTTGCTCTCCTGTTGCCATAAACAAATTGCATTTGTCTTGAAAGGAGCGGGGTCATACGGAGATGGCGGAGAAAGGCATGCAAAAATTGCAAGAATTTTAAATAATTAAGTAAATGATTTGGCAAGTGCAGCTTCCTTTTTGTTGATGATGCAAGAGTATCTAATTTCATCTGTCTAACATCAGAAATTGGGTATTTTTTTAGCATAAATAAATTTTAAAAACTTCAAACATAATAACTGCATAGAAAAAGGGGCACAGGCAAAAAATGTTTCTTTAGTTTCTATTTAGTTAAATGTGGTTTCTTAAGCAAGGCTGCGGTTGAATTCGTTTTTTGTTAGTTATTTTAAGAAATATATTAATAAATAAAGCTCAAATAAAAATTACCAAAAAGGTATATGGTAAACAAAAGAAAAAGCTGAGAAAAATCATATTTTTAATAATATTTTCTTGACATTATTAGTTAAAATTGTAAAGAAACCTATAAATAAATATAGAGAGTTGAATATAAACCATTTAAAATATTTCTGCTATTAAAACAAAGGCTGAAGTACTTTTTTTCATTTTATTTTAAGGCAAGGAAAATTTCATAGTTAGTTAATATATATTTTTTTTTTAAAAAACTAAGCATTCTTTTTTTGTAACTATAAATTTCTTCCTTCTTTTTTATGCTGATTTTCCCTGAGTGCCCAAAAGAGGCAAAATAAACTTCTAAAGGCGAAGGCACTAAATAAGCGAGCTTCATTTCGTAACGTCTTGTTGCTCAACTTGTGTGTTTTTTGTGTGTGTGCAGGTGAAATTTATTGCACGCACACAGGCACACACACTCCTGACACACACCTGACCGGGAAGGCATGTCCGCTAGAACGGCAGGACGTGAGCAGCCGACCCCGCCCCAGGATCAGGACCCAGTTCATCCTGGGAACTTCCGGCTACGTGTCTAATGGCTACAGATGTACTGCCGTGTCTTCGTGTCCGTGGTCCGAGGGCCATTTGTCAACCTTAAACCAAACTGGAGCTCCTCTCCAATTTTGTTTGTCTTTGCGGTTTGCTTTTCTATTTTTTTTTCATTACAATTTTTTCTTCTCTATATTTGTGCCCATTTGTGTTCGGCCGCAAATTATGGCCAAACATTGCTCATACGCAGCGTTGGCCGCAATCGCCTAATTGAAAACCAAACGAAACGAAGCGAAATTTCAATGCAAACAACATTTTCATTTGTTTGCTCTCCTCTCTCTCTCTCTGTCTCTCTGTGGCTCGTCTCGTCTTGATGCTTCCATCTCGCTCCATATAACATTTACGATTCACTGAGTTGACAAATTTTCCGCTCCTGGAAAAAAAAACAGCAGCAGCAGGGAAAATACTAGTCAGACATCAGCGAAATAGCCAGAACAGCAGAACACGCTGGAGAGGGACACAAAAAAATAAAGATGATATTTTGCTGGGGAACGGTATGTGTCACTCTTATGCAGCATCATCATAATTCACATTTAGTCCGGGGCGCAGCACACACACCCGTCGCAAATGGTTGATAAATGCTATATAAATTGAGCTTGCAGTTCCGCCCGGAGATTAATATCTTTATGGGGCTTCGCTGGGAGTAGTTGCCGCCTTCACCATTAATCCTTATCAGCGATGTCGGGAAACTCAAAGATCGCTGGGAAAACATGCCTGGGAACAGAAAACAGAGTGGCTGGCACTTGAATGCTTATTAAAGCTGCATTCAGATGAATCTTTGAGCAAGTTGTCTCTTAAAAATATTCCGTGGGCTATAAATATTTTATTATATTTAATCTATTCCAAGCTAACTCTCCCATATGTCCCATATCTGAACTAAGGTAGTATTCCCCAAATATTTCGCTGTGGTGCAGCTTTTACCATCTCTTGTTGACTGTCACAGCGCAGTTCAAATATTTTTCAGCTGGCTTGCTGAGAGCAAACCCTTCACGTGGCACTCATAGTTGCTCCATCCATCTGCATGTTACAGCCAGGCCAGGGGATGAGGAGAGGATAGCGCTGCTGAATGGCGGTTGCTCCTCCGTTGACTGCGCATGAAAAATGGCGACGCTTATTAAACATGCTCGAATGGACAGCAACGCATCTCGAGGAGAATGAGGAGGAGCACTAAACTGGTTGAAATTTATGCACCAGCGATGAGGTTTAAACTCTGCCATTTGATGTGCCACAAGGATGGGTTGGTTGCAAGGAGTGCGGTGCATTTTTATGGGCACGGCCACCACTAACGCTCATTAGTGTGTGCGTGCGTGCAATAAATTTAGAATAACAAGAGGGAGAGTCGCCTCCTCCTCCGACGAGGACAGTGGGTCAGGCAAAAGTCGGACAAAGGGAACCAGACAAAGTCGTAGCCATCGTCGCCGTCTGGCCTCAATTTCCAGCCCCTTTCTATGGATCCTAGATCACGAGTTAAAGTTTTACGAGGCGCCACAAAGTAGGCTACCAATTGAAATTTATGATGACTAAACTTGCTCCTTTTTATTAAACTTAGATGTCAATTGAGCTTCCTTTGAGTAAGTTTATTAACAAAAGAAAATCAGAAAAAAAGCATATAAGGATTTTTTTGAATTTCCAGGTCTTCCGTAACTTTATTTTCTGGCAAAGTTTACCCAAACTTTAATAACACTTTCCTAGCTTCCCTGTATCAACATTAGTGCCTTCTTTGCTCTTTGGAATGCTGAAAGGACTGTGTACCTTTAGCTTGAGTCACCGTTCTCTATTTGTTTAGCTCACATTTCGACTTGGTGAGCACTCATTTTGCAATTTGTTTGTTGCAGCAGCAGCTCCTTTCATTACTGGCTGCTGCAGAAGTCCCTTCCCTTCTCTGTTTTGTTTTGTTTTGGTTTGGCTTGCTTTCCCTTTTGTGTTAATTGAGCTGCTCCTGCTGCTTTTCCTGATGGCCACAAGCTGAAAAGTAAATTAACACGGAAAAAGCGAGCCTGAAACAGGAGCAGCAACGCAGCCACCTGGCTGTGCCATAAACGACGCCGTGTATATGTGCTATATGTTATATGTGCGCTGAACGTGCTGTAAGCTATATGCCATATGAGTGAATCGCATTTACAGGGACGGAGGAGAAAGAGAAAGAGGAGGAGCAGGAGGAGGAGGAGAAGGCAGGGGCAACCACCGTCTGCGGCGGTGCTACATGAGAGATGGGGAATTCAAAAGGGAAAAGCCAAGCGAAACAAACACGCGAGCAATTAAAATGCTCAACAACAAATTGCTATCAAGTACTCAAAATTCAAAGGGGAAGAGACAGCAAAAGCGGTGAGAAAAACGAGAAAATAAAGGGAGGAAATGGTGGCAACATATATGCTTCCAGGATAAACAAATAAAAGTTGACTCAATTTTCACAGGAGATTGATTAAAAACTGGATGAAATGTGAATACTCTTTCATGCGTTTTTATTCAGGTATTTTTTATGTCTAGAGGAAAATGAGGTACATGTATCAGGATGCCATAGAAAACATGCTCTAAATGTAATGGCATCACCAAGTTAATTGCTTTAACTAGGGAAACCCAAGGGAACTTGACCCTCTTGTTCCCTCTTTAATTAATTTAATCAATTTAAGTTGTTTTCTAGCTTAAATCTCCGTTTTATTTACCCTTGACATTGAACCATGAAATCATAAAAGGCGCTCAACTTCCAAGAACTAGGATCAAACTTAACAATGTCCTTTTCATGGTCTTATGCCTACCCCCCTTCATTTTGTATTTGATTTACGAATTTATGAGGGACAGCGGATAAAATGATTTCATTTAGATTTACTCCCGACAGCAATTGGCGCCCCATTGTGTCGGGACTTGTTCCTCGAACCCCATGTACCCCATCCGTGGGGGGTTTTTCACAGCTGAAAAGCCAGCGGAAAATTTATGACTGCCACTGGCTCAAAACGAAGACATTTGCCATGGCAAACTTGGGCTAAAGACTCACTGGGGTCTCGCCTCTCGTAATTGCAGTCAACATTTTAGCATTTCCAAGCAACGCGAGAAAACAAATAAAAATAAAGAAAAGAGAGAAAAGAAGGCACGTGACTGGCATAGATACAATTGAGAGGGCGACCTCTAACTCCCAACTTTGACACCCTTCCCCTCCCATATCCAACTTCCCCACTGTGGCTGCTGCATAAAAAAACAGCGAAAAAATACTTGTAAAATGTAAATGTTTATGGCTGGAAAGGCGCGAGAAAAGAGCTCTTGAAATGGCCTTTAACTATGGATGAAACTGGAGAGAGTGGAAGGAAAGGGAACAGGAGAGCTTGCACTGCACAAATTTATCCTGATTCTGAAATCATTAAGCACTAGGATGATTTATGTGTTTTACTACTTTCAACTCTAAGCTATTTACCCTTTTTATTGATCACGTTTAAATTTTTATTCAAAATTATATATGTTCTGTTTAAGTTATCTTTGAAATATTAATAGAAAAAGGAAACTATACGGATTTTCCCAAAATATTCTTAATATAATATGGCAACATTAAGCTCTAAAAATATTTGTTTTGTTGTTAATATTTAACTATTCACCGTGCTTTTGATCATGTTTAAGTTACTTAACCGAATACTATATATCCCCTTTAAGGTTTCTGGGGAATATAAGTGTTATGTTAGTGGTCTTTTTTGCACTTTTCGGTTATGAACTTGTTGACGTTTGGATTCAGCGCCCTCTCTCTCGGCTTCGACATGCAAAAGCACTTTTTATGGTCGCCCCAGAGCTGCGACGGGGGCAGACGAAAGCAATTTCCGGTCGGGTCAGCCATTTGCCCCGCTCATCGCGTCATTTCCGGCTTCTGGGCTGCTGCCTCTGCCTTCTGGTCTCTAACTGTTGTTCTTGCTCTTCGGCGAGGCTGACCATCTGCCCGGAGTTAAAGTGTATTTCGGCCACACGAATTTGGGTAACGTGTGGAAAATTGGCCAAATCCGTTTCGGGAATTTCGCTGTTTAACTTGGTTTTGTGTTATGTATTTTTTGCTGCTTTTGTTTTTGTTCGTGCTCATTTAGTATGCAAATGTGCGTCAATAATGAATTGCTTCTTTTCGGTTCTCTGTTTGCGAGCACAAGAAATTGAAATTTCGGGCGCGTAGCAAATTGGCTGGCAAATGTGTTTGCCTTTGTTCGGTTTTGTCGAGCGATTAATGCAGCAAATTGGCAGCGAAATGGCGGCTGCTGCGCCTAAGGGTCAAAGGTTGCTCCGGCCATTCATTTGGATCTGTCCTTTGCATAAATCGATGCCTGTGCATGTGTGTGTGCAGGGCAGACCGGAAGTATTGCCTCTACAGCAGCGGAAGTGGTCAACTGCAGTTTGGTCAGAGTTGGTCAGTGTTTGTCCTGCTGTCCTGTAATCCCCTGCAGTCGCCAGTTTAGATGGCTCCAATTGTGGAATGGCCAAGCCGGCGCATTCTGTGCGCATTCTGGCATGTGGCCCGTGGCTAATAGCCCCAGCCCGGCCCCTGCACTCCTCTCCCATATCCCTTGACCACTTAATATGTGGTCGCTGGCAGTCACGGTCCTTGGCCAGGACTGCTGGCATGACTTCTGCTATTTTTCAGCAGCAATTTAAGCCAAATCAAATCAAGTTCTATTGGGGGAAACTTATTTAGCCTTGAACTTGTTGTAAAAGTTTTGGTTTCGCTGTGGCTTCATCAACTTCGGGCTCAATTATTGGCTTCTGTTTGCACAACTTCTGTTCACAATCTGCCTTTGATTTGTCTGTGGCAATGTCAAGTCCTTGTTTTTGATGTGATTATGAGCAGTTGTTTAGGGAAAAGTTTAAGAGAAAACTTGCAATTATTTACAAATGAACAAAGAATTGATTGAAAGTTATATATATTGAAATCACCAGTGATTTATTGAGTTTATTTTTAAAGAAGCAATATCCTTGAGTTTAGGAGTATTCATTTATTTTAGATAATGCCAATTTAAGTGCTTTTTTGTTTACAAATCCTGAATTCCTCTATTGTTTGCTTTCTAGGGAATCTAGTGAATCTGCTAAATCAAAGCCACCTATATTTAATGGAGATGATGGTCTAGTTAAACGGAATGCTGACGTTGCCCCGAGGTTAAGTCTGTAATTGGAAGGGAAATTCAGCTGGCCTGACCAGGCTTGAATGCAACTGAGCTGTGGTAAATGGTTTTGTGTGCCGAAACTGCAGACGATGAGGTTCCTATTGTGTTCCATCTCTGCATCCTTTGCATTAACTACATGCCAACAGTATCTTCGGGTTTCACTTGCCACCGAAAATCCCTATATTTTTCAGTAGGATTCCATTCCATACCCAGAAGTTTCGGGGCCAGGATATTCATACTTCTGCTCTCATATTTGATGACATGCCTGCTTTTTGTTGCTTTGCTTTTCCGAAACAAGTTGCAAACAAGCAGAAAACTTTCGCCCCTCGGCGGGTAAATCGCAACAAAAGTTTCCCTGCCGAATAGAAACCGCTACTACTTGCTATTTTCTTTGCGACTTCTTTTAATATTTATACTTTTCTGTTACATCGGATGCAGGGCGCTCGGTATTTTATAGCGGAGGGGCAGACAGAGGGGCAGCCGAAGTTGGTCATACAAAAGTTTAGGACTTTCTCGAATCTAACCGAAAAATGCAAAGGGACTTCCCGTTCCCTCTTTCCGCGGGAAGCTTCATGTGTATGTGCAAATAGAAAGAGTTTCCCCGGGTTTCCCTGGCCTCTCCCCCAGGGGCCACAATGCAACTGCATGCATGGATGTGCCCGACGTCGACGGGTATATCATTTACACGACTCTGATATTTGACTTTCGTTCTCAGCTAGCCCGAAATTGAAAAAGTTTCCCCGGTTTCCTCTTGTGTGTCTGCGTGTGGAATGCACTCCTCAGCGTCTTTTCCTCTATATTTTTAATTGGCTAACTGGAAACTAAAGAGGGTGCCGCCGAACTTGGTAGCAACAACTAAAAAGGGACATCTGCGACACGCATTTTCGCTGTCAAATTGAATTTTGATTCAATTTGCGATGGCATCAGCGCTGTCAACGTTGCCAAATTGCATTTGCACATTTTACACGTGGCTGCCTGCACGGCTGAATGGGTGCCTGGCGCTGCAGGAACATATTTTCCTCATTTCGCGAGGTGTCAAAAAAACGCGTTCACCTGTGAATTTGAATTATTCACGAGTGGTGGAAAAGTGCGCTATATAAATGCACGGAATTCGGGCATTTGCCGGTTGCGAAGTCAATGTGTATGTTACATTGCACTTATATTTCGCATCACAAAAATTCAACATTTTATGAATTTAAAGAATAATAAGATCTTTAAAAGAGAAAACTGGGCAAGTAATGTACATTAGTTTGCAAGAAGACTTGATTGTTACCTTAAGTTCTATAGCACACTTTTAGACAGCTTCTCTAATCTTTTTAGTTTGGTAATATTGCTAAATCGCTAACAAAGACGTCTATAAGTATGCAAACTTTACTTTCTTATTATTATTACCAAAAGCAAATATTTCCCAGCATATTTTTAGGCATATTAAAGTTCAATTTAAGAAAATAGAGTGAAAATATCTTTTAAATGCACAAGAAATTTATTTATTTTTGACTTATACAGTTGGGTATGTAATGAACCAGACGTTCAACACCACTTTTAAATCATGATTTATAAATTTATAAATTATGTAAGCAAATACAGCCAAACTACCTTAAAAATTTCCCTTGAATTGATTTCCTTTTGACTAAAACATATATTCTATTTTCTTGATGCAATGAAAACAAAACCCCTTTTTGGCATAAATGAAACCTGCAATAAATATGCTTAAATAAAAATTGCTCGTTGGACCGTAATTAAATAAAACGCATATATATTTTGTAACTCAATGCCATTTATATGAGAGACGACAGTATCCCATGCAGTCAGGCAAAATGCGTTATACAAGCTTTTGCTGCAATGACTTTTCCCTCACATCAAATGTCTTTTATGCTGTAAATGAATTCAACTGCGTAAAAGCTAAATTAAATGGCCATCCAATATGCTGAGAGTTTGTACATGCAACTCCTCGTATTTAACCATCGAGTAATGCGATGTGTGAAAAGCGCTTAACAGAATTCAAAATGTCCTCGATGCCGCTGCCTGGCCACTGCGTTATAATATTTCCGGTTGCTGGCTGTCTATTAAAAGCCTGCTTTTAATTTTGTCAATTGACAGAAAGAGAGAGAGAAAGCATATTCAAATTGTATTTAAATAAGCCTGTGAAATGCCTATTTTTTCGTTCGATTGAGTTGTGTCTAGACCGGAAATGAAAGAACATTATTGCCAGGGAGCTCTCGCAACCGTTGACACCAGGTGTTCTGGGAATGTCTTTCACAGAAAATGAAATGTAAACCTGCCAAAATTCGAAACCCTATCCCCCTTTTAGCCTCTCCCAGTGCTTAGCATAATTTAAATAATTTTCTTGGCCACAAAAATAAAGTAAGGAGGAGATGGAAAAGGGGGACTTAACGAAATCCGCTTAACTGAGACGCCCGGGCTTAAATTTAAACTCTCGCCTCCTCGATTTGATGTCTTTTTTTGTTGCTTTTCTATCAAAATAGTTGCTGGCATTATCGGGGGCTGGCATTAGAGCTGGTTTTCTGTCATGGACCGAGCATTTCCAATCAATTGAAATTCAATGCTCCAGTGCAGAAGCATAGCAGTTGGCGGGGGCCAAGCGGAAACGGAAGTGGAACTTTGGACATGCAATTTAAATTCAATTTTACACACACAAACAGCAAAGTGGGGAGCAGGTGGTAGTTCGGGGTATATCTCAGTTCCGAGCTGCTCTTCCCGCTTTTATGACAAGCGGACTTTCATTCGATTTGGCCAGAACGTGTCCCATCACTGGGCAAGGGGTTGCAATTGGTTAGGGATTTTAGGAGTGGAATCGCTGCGTTACCATTATTTAGATGAAATCTTTGGGGAGATTTAACGATGGTTATTATTCCTGTCTCCCGGCTAAATTGTAGAGTATAAAATAAGTGATTTTCGTTACATAAAAGTATGATATTTTTATATAATTAAAGTACTTTTGTTAATAATACGGTTTACTTACTCTTTAGGATTAACTGCAGATATTTTAATAAATTTACTTTGATCTTTGTAAGATTTTGTAATAGAATTTCTTTGCCAAGTAAAAGTTTTCATTTAACCCCTTCTTTCCTCAGTGCTTTTGCTGAGCTGTCACTATGTGTACTCTATTTTATCTATATTTCTCCTGCTGTCCCTGTCGCTTGTTGCGCTTGCATTTCAATTGAAGGCGCCATCATTAAATTTCCAATGTTTATCCCGGGTGTCGCCTGCGGAATTCGAAAAACAAACCGCATATAGAGACCTTCCTTGGCTTTAATATATACAGACAGACACACACACACACGCAATATTATGTCACAAACAAGACACAACACAACTGGTAAGCGGATTGGGTTACTTGCCGCGTCTAATATCCTTGGACGCCGACAATGCGGTCCTGGTCCTCCTTTGTGATGGGATTGACTTAATGCGAACTTGGCAACGTGGCAACTTGGCTAGCGAGTATAAATAGATCAGTCGCCACACATCTGCCGTTGATTTAAGCTTCTTCGCAGGGCTCTGCACTGGGAAAAACATATCGAAATATTTATTACAAATATACATTCAAAGAGATTTAATTAATCAAGCCATATTTATAATGCCCAGGAAGTCTCTAGAAGTGAATTCATTTTCATTATTAGCCTCTAAGACTATGATAATTTTTGTTGCTGTGTATCAATTACCAATTGGCATTCAACACATCATCCCACGGCTGCTGCTGGCCGTGTAAATCAGGCTAATTAAATCAGAATGCG
The DNA here is from genome assembly GCA_008042585.1 of Drosophila punjabiensis. NCBI lineage: Eukaryota > Metazoa > Arthropoda > Insecta > Diptera > Drosophilidae > Drosophila > Drosophila punjabiensis. Next base: position 33,380 of record VNJR01003831.1, read on the forward strand.
GCATTAAAAGTTTATGGTGGCCAGGACACGGGCAGAAAGCAGACAGGAGGACGATGCTGGCAGAACATTAATGTAATCATTTGCCATAAATTTGCATTTATGACGCGTCTTGCGCACGTTGTCGTGGCAATTCATTTGCCGGTCAGCGATCCTGTCATCTCGCAGGACTCCTTGCTGCCTTGCCACCTTGCCGTGGCATATTAATTAAAGTGTCGCCGCTAATGAGTTAGATTAAAGCGGACGAGCGGCGTCGCTTTCATTCCGGGCGAGCGTGCGTGTAATTGGCAATATCTGTTGGCCAGGACACGTCTATATACATCTATATGTATATATATATGGGTGTGTCAAGGATGTGCGGCTTTCATTAAGCTTTTTATGCACGATGTCGCTTAATGTTCCTGGGCTTTTCGCTGGCCAATTTCTTGGGTTGCTTGCAGCAAAGTATCCCAGTAGACAAAATCTTCGTAAATAATATTACAATCGGACGTTTTGCGGATTTCAGGCGGATAAAACGTCCGATTTCAGACTCAAGAACGATAATAAAGTGAATCACCCGTCCTGGGGTTTGTGGCAGCAAAACCTATCATTTTCGGAACCCGAAAAAGATACGTTTGCGGACCTTTTGCGATATCATTAACTGAACTCTTGCGATCTTGCGAGTGGCACGCTTCCAATATTAAAAGCGGGACCACTTTTGTATCATTTGAGATACTTTTTTAATATTATTAACGGACCGGAATAGGTACCATTTTAGATATTATTATGATATTACTAACGTACCGTTTTGGTATTATTTGAGATACTTTTCTAATATAACTAATGAAATGAAAACCATAATTATTTTTTATTTTTAATTTTACTTCATTTTTATTCATTTTTTTATTCTTCTTGAAACATCAATAGTTTTAGTCTTTGTATTATTTTTTTGTTGCTCGGTTCTGCACATATTGGACATGTTATTGCGTTATACGGTCGAATTTTGCGTCCTCCAATGACAATTTATTCTTAAAAGCGACTGTAAAAATATAAATTATTATAAGTAAATTATTATTTACAAATATACACAGACTTGTATATTACCTCTGATGGCTGATGTTATCAGCATTCCTTGAATGCAACTTCTCTCCTTGAAAATAAGCAACAGGAACGTCGT
>VNJR01003832.1:0-108149 GCA_008042585.1 Drosophila punjabiensis
TTAGACGGATTTTTCTATTTGTGTATTAACGTTTTATTTGCTGACAGGTGTAAAATTGCTTTAGCTCCGGACTTTAGTCCGAATTCGACATTTGGCAGGTTTTTCCTTTTGTCTTCTTTTATGGCTTGATTTTGGGGAAGAGCAACGAAGGGGGAGAGGGGAGTGGGCAGAGCACAGTGAGTGAAGGATAATTGCCAGGCGCAAGGCAACAGAAGCGATTAGTTTAATAGTTGGCCATTAATGCTGCTGCCTTGGCAATCATTCGATTTGTATCTCAATGCCGCATTACGCATACGCCATGCTGTCCACATGGCTGGCATTAATCAAAGCGAAACGAAGCTCCTCCCTTATACATATTTCCCCACTCTTTCATTTTCTTCTATTTTCCATAATAAATATTGTCTGCTGCACTTTTCCGCGTGCCATACTCTGTGATGGGAAAAATATTTTACACATTTCTGGAGCGCCAGCAACAACGTCAACGCCAACGCCAGATGGAGAGCGCATCTCACATCTCCTTCGTCCTGGAGGCTCTCAGTTTTCTCGGTGAGTGTCTGTGTGTGCGAGTCCTTCAGTGCCAGCAATTTCCCCGTGTTTGCTTTTGGCATGCACGTGCAATTTTTTCCCATTTCCTCCGTCTATATCGAATATGTTTTGATAAATATGCACAACTTGAGTTTTTTGAAGTACGACAAGGACTTGCTTCGCTCTCTCTCTCTCTTTCTCCACCTATCGATCTGGGGTCCTTGATGTTTGCCCAATTTGATTGCTCAAAGTTGGTTCTGGCCATATGCAATTTCTTGTGAGTCTTGTGAGTCTGTTGCCAACTTCAGCTTGTAATGACCATATCAATAAATTGCTTACAGCCAACTTTCGGGTTTGCCTCTCGAGAGTTTCGGTTTTCTGGGAAATAAGATATTAAGATATCAGGATTCTTTGAGAGCTTGAGATAATTGCCTAACGTCCGAGCTCATGTTTCGCTTAGGATAAACTTCCTGGAAGCTCTACACAATAATTAAAATGGCTTCAAACAATGCTTTGCACTGTCCATCGATGTTATCCACTTTGGCAGCCGTAAAGGAGTCACTCGCAAATTATTAACCAATAAAAGAAGGGGCATATAAAAATAAACCGAATTATGAGCTCAGCGAGCTCAAGGAGCCCGAGCCAAGATGCAGCAGTCGAAGTAATTTTGACTGAAATAATAAAATTAAATTAAATTCATTTCAGATTGCTGCCACACAGCCAAGGCGGCAGCAGCAGTGGCAGCGGCAGCAACATCAGAAGCCGAGCGCCAGCAACGCGTTCAGTGTTTATTTAAAAAAATAAATTACGCTTTAAAAGCATCATAATTCAACGAAAACATTGCCAAGCAGGCAGCCAGCAAGCAGCAAGGAGTAACGAGCAGCAGCAGCGGCAGGACGAGGCTCCGTGGCAAGGACTCGTCTTCGCCTCGGTGGAAATTCATTAAGCATGTTATAAATGCTTTAAATTTATAAGTAATTGTAAAGGTTTTATGCGGTTCGCAACGGTTTGAACGTGTTTATCATCCCGAAAGCTCTGTAAGGGGCAGCAGCATTTCGCAGTAATTTATTTAAGAACCGAAATAAACCCGAGTCCATCCCTGGGCCCACGGCAACCGTTTATCGCAAATAACTGCTGGCAAATATTTGCTTAAGTAACCTCATTCGGGACACCAGAAATTTGAGTTGGTTTTGCGGCTGCCTAAGTTTTTCTAATTGGAGTCCTCATACCTCAATCAAACTCCGTCATCAAAGCTAATGTGTTCGCTTAAAGTGATTTGTTGGCTTTCGTTTCGGGGTAAAGTTGTCCTGGTTTCTTGTTCCTTGTTCCCTGGTCTTACCATGGGCCATAAAATAGTTGTGGCATACATTAAGCATACGCCCCGAGGGCCATTGCTTCACTCAATTTGAAATCAAAATATCAATATTTACTTGTCCAGTTTCACATGTGTCTGAGGCTGTGTGTGAGCTTATCTATTTGGATTTATTACACCCGATGTTGTTCCTGGCTGGCTATCAAACTATTTGCTTATTTATTGGCATCGTATTGCCATTGTAAATAATACGTCTGATTTGCATACCGGACGGCGCATTTCATTAGACAAAGCTACGTCATTGTTTGGGGTGGAAAACAGACTTAAAAATACCCTGAACATCATTTGAATTTAAAATTTATTATAATACTTGGCACTACTTCGACTTAATCACCTTTTGATTCGCCTATCAATTACGAACTCTGCGATAACTATAAATAATAATAAATCAGGAAATTAGAAATATTTCTGATTAAGAAATTCACTTAGCCAAGTTTCCCCCTCAATCATAAAAGTGCCTGGGAAAGAGAGAGCATTTTGATATATTCGCCTCTGAACTTTTTGCCAAATTTATGCTGAAGTATTTCCTGAAGCATTCCAGAAATTAATGGCGTTACTTTTAAAACCTTTTATACACGTCAGCGGAAAACGGAGGAAGCCTGCTCGGTTCGGCCCACGCAAGGCAGAACTCGTAAATTTGCGAGCTATAAAAATCAATATGTTAATGGCGAAAAGTTCGGCCTCGCCATGTGTGTGCCTGCGTCTGGGGCAGAGCTGGCCAACGAGACTGTTGAAATATAAATCCCATTGTCAACAATGGCCAGCAGCATTGACATGCGACGACGGAGGACGGATGACAGCCGGCAACCAGTAACGAACAGAGAACATCGACGGAGAACATTGGACCAAAGAAGGTCGAACATGTGGATGGATGGCAGATCGATGGATGGTTATAAAGGGAGCAGGAGCAGGAGCAGGAGCAGGAGCAGGACACGACCGCAGAGGCTGCGCAGAGTAAATACAATAAATACACATGCGGACAGAGGGATTCACCAGCAGCTGTGAGCACTGCACAAAACCTCATTAAACTGTTAAATCTTTTGACAAGCCAACAATTAAGAGTGCGGAATGATGTGAGCATCAAGTGCCAGTGGCCCCCCGGAGGTGGGCACAAAATATTGACCAAGCAAACAGCCAAGGCCGGTGAATCCTCTTTCGATCCGGAACCAAGCCAAGGACTGTCTGCTAAATTTATGCAAACTTATGCCAGGACATTGTGACCCATCCCCACCAGCTCGCAGCTCTCAATTCGGACGAGACACGAGACACTCGACGGGGGGCGAACTTGGGAATCAACTCAAATTGATTTATGGATATTTTTAGCCGCCGGAACGAGCGGCAAAAGTTTAAATCGTGTTGCGTGCCAAACGCAAATATCAAAAATCGACATTCGACATTCGAGGCGTGGTCGCCCCGAAACCGCTCGAAAATTATAGCTTTCAGTTTGCGCGCGAATTGTAATAAATTTAGAAAACTTATATACACATTCAACCCTCTCCTGTCGCAACTCCTCACCGGAGTCGTCGTTTTCATAAAGTTTGCCGCGCAATTGCAGTTTAACATCCCGTCCTCCTGCACGCCCCTTCAGTCTCCAGACCATAGCCCGCAGTCAAACGAGCCGCAACTAGCAAAGGTCGTTAACAGCTGGCACGGCTTAAGCCAACGGCCAACGGCTGCAATTCCGAGAATCCAGAGCAAAGGCGAAAAAAAATGTGGAAATGGAAATGGAAGCCAAGGAGAGGTGCAAACAGGCGTGGCGCCTCAAGTGCCAAAGGATGTTGAGGCAGGAAGCTGCCTGCTTTGACCTCGACCATGGAATACACTGCCACGCCTACCAGCTGAGGCCCAGGACCAGCCAGGACCATCAGAAATATGCTAATGTTAATAAGATGCCTGCCAGAAAGGAGTCTCGATGATGGTGGAATGAAGTCAAGGAGAGGGAGGAATACTGCAGGAGAACTGATATTAAAACCTGGATAAGTAGGAAAATAATGAACATGTCTGTAAGCAATTGAAGTTTCAAGCATTGGTAACCAAAACCAATGTATTTAAGATCTTAAATGTCGAAAGGATCAAACTTCAGTCTTAAAATCTCCCTAAAATTACTACAATTACTAATTCAAAACTGAAAAAATCGTTGTTTACCCCCCAAGCTAGCCGCTAGCCGTTCATTATCCTTTCGTCGTTAATCCTAGACATCCTTAACGACTGTCTGAGCTGACCCAAGGAACCCATGTCTCAGACAGCTCAACGATCTGATCCAAACTCAAGTCCAGCCACGCCCAATGCTCCTATGCACCTCTGCGTCTCTGCTCCTTGTTGCATTCGCCGCGAACAACATAATAACACCTTTCGGCAAGGAAGCACAGCTCGACCGGGTTAAGTAACCAAGAGAACTTGGCACGCAATCCAAGGCAGGCTTAAAGGTTAAGCATTATAATTTGGTTTACCTTTTCGCCCACTTGTGGGTGGTAGGTGCAAAAGTTGAAAATAGTTGCGGAAGAGTTGAAGCAAAAAAAAAGAAAGAAAGAAATAAAACTTGAATAAATTGAATTAAATTGAAGGCGGCAGCGCGGTTCCTTTGGGCGCATTTAAAGTGCCTACAATTTGGAGGGCCTCTAATTTATGAGGCACCCCTTCGGGGGAGGTTATTTATTGTAAACTGCTGGCAAATTCCGAAACAGGGAAACGATGTTAGATCGATATGGCCAATCGATGGCTACGGAATGGCTCGTATTTAATAATTCCAACATTTATTTGATGCCAACTTTTGCTGTAATTGTAGCCAGCCGTTGCCTCCGCCGGAGCTCTGGATTCTCTTAGGGCTTGGGGCATGATTGGTGAGGGGGAGTTGGTGTGAGTTCCGCTCGGGGCATTGGCGTGCCAAACAAAAATATTTAACACTTGTGCCATAAACTATTGTCAGGCTCGGTTTCGGCGGCGGTCGGGGGTGGTGGCTTTTCGCTTTTATTTTTTGTTTTTTTGGGGTGGAAAGCACCCGCGTTGCGGTGCCTAGCATACCACAGTGTAATGTAGGTCGGGGTTGGCTCCTTTTTCCAGCTTAAAAAGTGTATACAATAATGCACAAAATTAAACCAAACATAAAGATGATTATTTACAGCTTTTACGTGTGAGTTTACGCCTGAATTGTTTGCCATCGCGGCTTAAGTCAACGTTGTGTGTGTTTGCGGATTTTTCGCACTCTTTTTCTGTGTTTAACAACTGCATTAAATTGTAATTATATATACCTTTTTTTTTTTGTTTCGCAAAAAAAAACGGCAGTGGGAAAATCTGGAATCTGCACAAATTTGCATTGATTCGCCGAAATATTCCCGAGAGCGAGAGAGAGAATTAAAAGCAAGTGCCAGCGAATGGAAAATGCAAACTACTGAAATTAATTCATTTGCCATAAAATATATTTTGCTTTTATTTATTCGCGCATTTTCAGCAGTGTGAATGTGCGTATTTACAGTGCACAAATATTGGCACACAACGATTTAATTTCACTACACACACACCGAGACAACTATGTGTGCCACATAGTGGCATGTAACCATGGATGGGCAAAGGGTGGCTTAAGGTGAGCTATTTTTGAGCAACTCTCCTGAAATCCTTACAATCCGCTGATGATTTATTTACCTTGCTTTATGGAATTGTATTTTAATATTATTTTTATAAAACTGAGAGAGTATATTTTTGAACGAAACCCGATCACCCTGTCCGAAGCTGATACATTTTTTATGGACTCTCCCACCTTTGTGGCACTCAATCGCAGCGTGCAGAAACCATAAACGCAGCTGGCAAAAAAAGTCTGTCTATATGTTTGTAATTATTTTGTCATTCGGTAAATAATCTAAAAGGAATTAAAGCTTTCAACTAAGAAATACCCTTAAAATGAACCTAAAATTATATAACTTTTATTATATGATTATTTATATATTTTCATTCCATTTTGAGGCATTTCGCTGACCCAAAAAACTTAGTTCTTTGTGTTACAAAGTCTCTAGATAAGTCGTAATGCCCACTGGTGACATTTACCAATTGAGTACACAACAAATTTATCCGTCCATAAATATTTTTGCAGTTTTTTACGGCTGTTGTCGCTGTCAAATATGTTTGCAATTGTGTAAATCGTTCGCTGTGTTTGCCAAGCACAAAGGAAAAGCAAACAATTTTTAATGGCGGCGTGATAAGCTCATGGCAAACATAAAAAAAAAGCTGAAAAACAACCAATAAGAAGTAACAGAAAAAATATGGAAAAAATAAAAAGAAAAAGGAGAGCTCTTACACAACTGCAGTCTGATGATAATTGTTCGCGGCTGTTCTGTGTGTTATGATGATGCCAGGGACAAGGTGCTTAAGAAAATGGCAAATGACATACAGAGGAGCTTGCAAGGATCTTTTCTAACTTAATTTTTAATTGTTTTTTAAAGGTGAAAATATTACACATAAAATCTGGAGTAGTAAGAATAACCAGAATTTATTATAATAAATTTATTATCAAGTCTGTTTTTCTTAGTCTCCACTGTATCCCCGAGGGAGAGAGACAAAGGAGCGGGCAAAAGGACAATGAGGCGTGGGCGTCGAGATTCCACTGCAGTGGCCTCAAGCAGCTGCCAAGTGTGTGCCCCTTCTCCTTCCCCTATCCCCCACCGTACTCTTTCACACACACACACACACTCCTCGGATGCCGTCTCTTTCTCATTCCAGTCTTGTGTCTGGCAGGCGTGCTCATTACGTAATTAATTATACGCCATGTTGTGCAGCCTATGGCCAAAAAGTGGCAGTGCGACTAAAACCGCAAACATAATGAGATAATCTCTGTACAAATAGCGCATATGCAGGGCTCCGTCTCTGTATATCTCTCTCTATCGCTGTCTCTGTCTGCAGGTCCTGTCTCTTATCCTGACCCGGAAAGAGCGCCGTACGAAGTGAACTTTTGGCTTTAATGGCACTGTGTGCTGTTTTTAATTAGCAGCAAAGGGAGAGCTGCGAGGTGCGGCGTGGTGCGAAAAAAAGGCGTAGCAAGAACAAGGAGCAGAAGCAGCAGCAGAAGGAGCAGAAGGAGCAAATGCAACACTTTATATGCATTTTTCTTTTAATTCCCATTTTTATGCGACTGCGACGAGTGCGAGGCCGGAAATTTAGGTTGGCATTTCTTGCGGCGCAAGGATGCGAGTCCTGCTGGGCGACTCAGTGTATGTGTGTGCATATAGCTAGTAATTAGAGTGGAAAAAAACACGCAATTACCATTATGTGCGCCGAATTTCGTTTTACGATTCACAGCCAGCCAAGCCAACTGAAATAAAAGCGAAAACTGTGAAAAAGAACAACTGCCCTGCCCCAGGACCAGCAGCGACAATAACAACAGGATTGTGGACTCAACAAAATCAACATTCTACAGTGTCTCTCTCTCGGCTGACCTCAATTTATTTTTAAATCCAAGTCGTTTAGCTTAAAACATGCGCCAGAGATTTCCCTTTCTCCCTGCCTCTTGCAACTTGCAGCTGCAACTGCAACTGCCACCGAAGGAATCTTTCACTTGCCATTTGCCTGGCTCTCTCTCTCTCTGTCCTTGAGCTCCTCCCAAAAGAGAGGAGGCAGGGTAGGTCCTTTGAGGGGTCTGAAGGCGTGTCCTGGCACACTTGATACGACTTTAAGGCTAGCAAGGCGATTAAATGGCTGACAGTGTGTCCGTGGATATAATCATAGGTGCGGGAAATCTTCTGCCATTGATAGCCATCATTAGCTTTCAAGGAAGCACTTTGAATTAGTTTTGGGAATAAAATAAAACTAAAGTAAAAAGAGGAATTCATTATTTAAGAAGCCACTTGAATACAATGCCATCTTGGGCCACAATGATAAAATAATCAAATCCCTTAGCATCTTGATAAATTTTCTATTATTTTTACAAGACAAAACTTGTCTTTTCTTTTATAAATTAAATTCCAACATTATTATCTTAGAAATGGCATTTCTGATTAGCAGAGCAAGGCACTCCGTGCTGCATCTTGGTAGCAAGTTGTTGCGATTCAATTTACATGTCCATCACTCCAAGTCCTGTCTCAGCCAAGTCAAGTGGCCTCCCCCTTGGCCATTCCCCCGTTTTGCTATTTCTTTATTTGCCAACATTTATCCATCACTTGTCTGCAGAGTCTCGCCCCGCCGTAGTTTATGGTTTGTTGATGGATTCCGGCGCTGCTCCGCCCGGCAATCGGATTGTCAAGACCCGGACTAGTGGCCACTCCGGGTTACAAATCCGCTCGACTCTCGGGGGGCTCAAGGTCAAGCTGTGAGCGACATTTATGTGACTCGCGACCCCATGCCACATGCATATATATATAGTATTTTCATCTGGCATTCCATTGGACCGCATGCTTAACAATTCAGCACATGCTTTCATGGGTTTCTTGTGTTTTGGTTTCTGGCCATTTTTGGGTTATACGCAAAGCGACTGGTAGCCCCTTGGCCCGCACCTCCTCGGTCCATAAAAGTGTCCCCATCTCTGGGTGTATCCATATCCCTTTTTCGGCCACCAAAATCCACCGCAAACTATCTTCTAGTCGCATGCTGGGCAATAAAAGTGTCCCAACTGGCCGCAGACACTTGTACGGCAGTCCATGTCCTAATGCCATAAAAAAGGGGGCCAGGCCCAGCCACAAGCGTGGAAAATCTATGCTAGGGAAAACGGAAGAGGTGATGCACTGAAAGAAATTAATGGAACTCTAGTTTTTAGGAATGATTCTAGGATGGCATGGGGATTTTTTAAGAATTATTAGAACTAGATACTTGACCTTTATAAAATTGTAATAAAATTAACTCATTTCAATTATTAAATTTTACTTATTTTATCACAAAACTTTCAGGTGGTAATTCTATGTAAAATTATCGGTAAAACCTATGTTAACTTTTTCCAGTGCCCCTACTTTTTCCACACATGTAGCAGACACAGGCTTACAGGACACAGATGCTCCTGGCCAGGCGTATGTACTTATAAGAGCAAGACTGACAATTTCGGTTGCCCCAAGTGCTGCCCCACCATCCTCGTTGCAGCAAGAAATTCGAGGAGTCCGAGGAAAGTTTCGTGCGAGGAGAGAGTCCCAAGTCCCTGCCTGCCTGCTTAGCGGTTGCGGCTTCTGCGGTTGCAACTCTAATATGTCAGCCGAAAAGTTCGGCGGAGTGATAGAACTGCTTCGAGGACTCTTTGTCAGGCCACAACATTAAAAGAGCAAAAAGTGGGAACCACTAGTTTTAAAGTAAGTTCCACAAATCAATCCAACAAATTTCCATTTTGCAATGAGGAAAAAGCAGACCTTTCTTTGCCGTAAGCAAATAGCCATTTTATGGCACAGTAATTATGCTAATTCCGTACAAAGTTGGGTCCGTTATGAGCACGAAATCGAAAAAGTTTCAATCAACCTGTGCGGGCGCAAAAGTTGCAGCCAGCTTTGGAGTTGCAACTTCCACGGGCAGAGAGAGTCTGCAACATCCTCCCAGCCCCCAGCTTCGGGGGGCAATAAAACGCTTGAAATGTTTTTCAATATGCCGCAGCTTAACCCAAATCCAGGCTGAGACACCCACTTGACCCACTCGGCGAGGTGCTGGGGCTCATCTTCAGATTGATCCGTTGATTGCGCGTAATTAATGATAATTTCTGTACCCTTCTTCTCCGGAGACGTCAGAGCAAGCACTTCATTACCCACACAAATTTAGGGGGCCGGGGCCGGAGCCTCCGCCATTATAATTGAGTGCAAAATTATGCATTGAAGCCGCCACCGATATCATCGAGGGGCCATAAAATAACTAATAGCCTGCGAGCAGTTGGTAAGCCCTTCTGGCCACGTCTCGGTAGCAGGACCAGGACGAGGCTCGGTAGGACCAGGACCTTACCGGCCACATTATAAACAACACGGCCAGCCGGCGATAACATGGCCGCAACAACAGCGACAACGTTGGCCATAACAATGCCAATGCTGGCTAATAACCGACGGCAGCCATGTGCAAGTTGCTGGTCTGGTTTTCGGTATCCTGGTTAATGCACACGGCACACACAGGGCGTCCGGCGAGTGGTTCCAGAAACCGATTTCCCGACACTTTCGGCCACCTTAATGTGACCCAGTTGTGGGTGCTAAATGGACACGGCTTTCGACTGTTTCACCTTGTGTTAACGTGGCACAAATCGATGGGGGAGAGTGGGAGTTAGCTGAGGCCTCTTCTTAGCATTCTTTGAAACGAATTTATGCAAGGAAAGGAAACATTAAAAATTATTACAAGTCTTTCAAGGCATTTAATACTTTCAAACTATTTTAACACACATTTTATATATTCAGAAAGCAGAATATTATATTTTTTCTGGTGACCGAAATCAGTTGTTAGAACACTGACCAACTTTCTGGCAAACTCCTCCCACAACTGAACAAACTTTCTTTGGTTTAGCTTGAGAGAGATGACAATATTTTCTGTGAATTTACGCTGCACACCTAGTCAAGGGTCTGTATATATATAGTACATCCTTGCTCCCCTTGATCCTTTGTGGTCTGGCAATCATAATGCAATTCATTTGCCTAGCGCTCCTTGGGGCACCGTTTTTCGGTAAACGGCAGAGATTAGGCGGCATTAAAGTCGCAGGCAAAACAAACAGACCAGATGAAGAGGCAATAAAAAGCGGAGCCCCGACACAAAAGCCACAAAGGAAGTTAAGAGAAGAAAATAAAGACCAGGGCTCTGGTGGTGGAATCAGTGGAGCAGACTGCAATAAATTTACAATTACGGCGGTCACTTGAAAATTATAAGCTTTGATTCAGATTCTGGGCAGATTCTGCTCCTTGGCTATTTGCTGTTTAACTTAGCTTTTGATTTACAGAGCAAACGCTGAGTTCTGTTTGATTTTAAATGTTTATCAATTGCATTTATAAAATAAAATTAAATTGATTTCTTGGTTGCAAAAGGATTTATGCTCTCAAATTATTATTGGGATATTTAATGAGGAATAAAGTCTTGACACAATTTATTGAACAAAATTAAACTGCATTTAATTTTCGATTTTAATTGGCAAGCGGCCCACGTGGCGTATGTGCAATTTTTACGATAATAAAACAGCTAATTTATTTAACTTTCTCTATCGTAAAATAAAAATAACTTGACAAATGGAAAGAGTGTTTCAAAAGCTAAGAAGGAATATGTTTACATTATAAAAGAGACAACCACCTTGACGTATACGCAATATTCACGCTGCTAATCGCACGGTGTTAAGACATCTTATTTAGCCAATTAACTCCACGAGCCGGGCCAACAAATTTGCACAGCTCATCAGGAAGGGAAAGAAAGTCTTGGCAGAAGGTCTTAGCCAGGTGCTTACAAACGCTTTGCAATTATTACGGCGCTGCAAAGTACGCAACAATTTATGCACTTTCAGCTCGACTGAGGAAAATCCCCTTTCGCCTTGCCCATTTTCCTGCTTTTCCCCTGCTGCTCTCCCCCTTCCGCATTTGTTGCCCCGCCAAGTTGGGCTGTTTGTTTTGCACTTTTGAGCTGTGCCAAAGATTTGCATTTTCAATTTGTACTTCTTTTCCCTTCGGCTGCCCCTCGAGCTTTGATTGCGAGTGGCAGATAGAGATGAAGACGGATGGAGATGAAGATGGAGATGGAGATGGAAGGAGATTACTTCCCAGGATGCTTATATGCAAGGGTTCACAGCATCCTTCGGCTGAGCCTTGACAAAGCGGCCACTTAACATTCAAATGTGGAAACAACATCAAATGCCGTGTTCAAAAATTCAACATTGTTATAGAAATCCGTAAGCTTACAGCGCTTACGCTTTCCCTCCTCCGTTCGATAGCCCTTTTTTATTTGAGCTTTTCCTCATTTTCCTCTTTTTCCTGCTTGTTGTTTTCATTTCCCGGCCTAATGGCATATGTAAGTGAGGTCTAAGCTGGGGCATTTTGTTTACTTGCTGTGGAAAATCTCAAGTGTCTGCCATTTCCCTTTGGTTTTTCCCCCGGACCTTTGCCAATACAAATTGACATGTTATGCCAGCAATGAATTGGGTAATTTTGAATGCGTTTTGCAGCAAACAAATTCAAATGCTACGCAAGTGGAAAAGTTTCTCACATTTTTCCCAACAACATTTTTTGCCCCATGTAAGCAAAATTTGTATTGTGTCTGCTGCTGGCTTAAATACACAGCCAAAGAATTGGAGGGGTGAAAAAATGTATTTCTAAAAATGGAAAACATAATTGTATATTAAATTAAGGCTTTATAAAGGACACTGAAATATTTATTAAATACAAATAGTATAAGAGAATGAAATAAATATAAAATTGAAGGTTATTATCAATGCACTTAGGGAAAAGGAAAAGAAATTTCTATCAATTTGTATAAATAATATTTAATTAAGGACTTATTTTCTTTTTCTATTTTATAAAGATGTGAAACTGTATATAAATAAAGAATTTACTTCGTTTAAAAATGATAATAAAATAAAATTACTATTAATTTAAATAAAAGAATATTTAATTCAAGACTTCTTTACTTTTTCTATTTTATAAAAGGTGAGAAACTATGTAAAAATAATGAATTTACTTTGTCTAAAAATTATATTTTCAATCTAATAGATTATATATTTTTTAAGTTATTACCTTTGACCCCTCTTTTTTTCCAGTGCCTCCGCATTCGTGCTTGTGTGGGTTGCCACTTTGCTGCACTAAATTGCATTTAATTCTGAGATTTGCCCGTTGTGGTGGTTGCCTTTGGGTTTTCCCTCTTTTCCTCTGCTGCTGGTTTTCTTTTTTTTTTTCGCTCGTGGCCTTCACCCAAATAAACCAGCGAATATGCATGTATGCCGGTGTGTGTGTGTGTGTTGTGTGTTTGCCTAAAATTTATGTGTGAACACAATGCTCACCGACACACACACACACTCGGCCCTGCTAGTTGCAACAAAGCGCGAAAAAGAAAATATAAACACACAAAATTTTTGCATATTTCCGAGCGGCTTTAAAAATGCGCGAAACTCGAAAGAATTAAAAAACTTGCAACGACACACACTCGCACGTGGGAACAACATAATAAAACGTTTGCATAATTATACCCTAGGGGCCCATGGGGGATATGCTGATCCTGTGGCACATTGTCAGAAGCAGAGTAAATATTTGGGAATATTTAAGGAATATTTATGTAGGATCCTATATAAAAACCAGAAATAATCATAACATTTTGTAGTTTTTGCTATTTTAGTTATAAAGCTATAAGCTTCTGAAAAACGCTTTAAATTAATTAATATTTATATAAACTTAGCTCAAGGTTATTTAACTTTAATATAGCATTTGTAGACACATAGTATTTCAGCCCAAAGACCATGCCAAATTCGTTGTATTTCAGCAGGACATTAATTTTTTATGATTTGACGCAATGCAAATGCAATGAATGGGTTGAGCCGCTTTTGCTATCCTTCGGAATTCGGCCCCGAAAGGATAGCCTTCGATGGGAATGAAAATAGAAAAGCGAAAGAAATGTTTTTTTGTTTTGCGATTTGTGTGTTAGATCAGAAGTGTAACAACTTAATTAACTTAAATTGGGTTGCCAGGCGGGGCGAGGCACACTGCGCCGGATTCCTTTTTATGTTTACGACTTCAAGTCGGAGGCCAAAGCAACCGCGGACTTTTTCGTTGACACATTTTCCTTGGCATGCAAGACACGGACAAGTTTTCCTTGCTGGCGCTTAAAAAGTTTCCACCCCAACCCTGCAAATAGGAAAAGTCTTTGCGAGAGGATTTTCCCGGCTAAGCTGTTGAGTTGCTAGACGGCGGCGGCGGCGGGGGATTGAAAAGCAACGCAGAGAGAGAGAGTGAGAGAGAAAGTACTTTGACGAGATTTGCATAAAATTAGGGATTATTGTTAGCAGGATTCGGGGAATTGCGTGGAAATATTGAACTTTATGCGCATATTGATGGCCGGGCAATCCTTTGACACGGCTCTGCAAATCCCGCAGCCTTTGCTCCTCCAGAAATCCCTCATCATCTTCCCGCCTTGGCCCGCCCAATTTCATTAGCAAATATTTGTGGTCCAAGTAGCTCGCTTTGAGTTATGGCCAAAGCCCGACTGCGGCTTTGGCCCGGCCAATAAATCAACTCAAACACACGCACACAAACAGGGACAGGGACATGGACACGGACACGGACACGAACAATTGTGGCCATTCAATTTGATTATTCAATTGCAAAATTCTGACAGCAGCCGAGGAAATGCACACAGATGCATTGTCCAGATACCGGAGGATGCCATTTACCAGATACCAAAACACTGCCATAGCTTTGAAACAAAGGACCCTCCACCCGATAATGACATTTTAAATGCAAAACACTTGTCCGGAACTCTTGAATCGTTACCAGGATGTGATTGAATGCTGAAAATGGTAGAAAATGCTTATTGAAGAGTTAAAAAATAGGATTCTGACTGGGATTACTCCTTGGAATAACTGGTGGTTATTTACTAAGGTTAGTAGCTTTATTCCTGGATTTAACTACTTAAAAAACATTTTGCTAATAAAAATAAATAACCTGGAAACTTATAAGCCAATTATAATTATTTTTAAATCACTAAAGTGTGGCAACAATGAATAAGTTATTTAAAGATGTTTCAATACTTATCCTATTAATACTTTGACTCAAATTCAAATCCCATATTTAAGTTATGGATATATTTCTACATAATTGAATGCATAATTGAGTGCTTGTCCAGATAAAGCTCCTTCTGCTCCCGATCCTCAGCTCACTCCCTTTTTGATTACTGGCGGAATAAGCAGAAATAGGAATTTATGGAGTCGCCCAGGAAAGAAAGTTGTCTCTCTATTAAAAATAAATTATAGACAGGGGGCCGGGGCCGAAAAAAAAAAAGAAATTGTATTTGCCTTGGCCACGTCCGGGGCCATAAATTTCCGCAAAACAAACTGACTTTGTGGCTGAAATTTTAGGTATCGGAGGGAACGAACGAAGGCAACAGGTGCACGCGTGCTGCTGGCCACATCTAGGAGCTCCCTTCGTCTGAAGGACTTCCGGCCAGAGGCTGGCCCCTTGTCTGCTGTTTAATGCATGCTCTTTTCACATGGATTCGGAGCTAGCCTGGGCCCCGGGCCCTTAAGCGATAAATCACAAAAAATGTTGTGCTCTTTTGCATTAAAATTTACAGCCTACTAAACAAGACAGACGTCCAGAGTTTTGGCCGCTTGACATGTGCACGCGCGCCTTATATTTGTAGGAGATCGAGTTCAAATTAATAATTACGCATAATTCAGGCGTTCATCTTTCGGCCAAGGCCAGAAAGCGGCTTTAAGTCCTTTACTCCGTCGAGTGAGCCCAATTAAGTCCGCTCTGAGTTCGCTGTCGAGCCAATTACACGCAAATCAGCCATGTTTCGGGGGCCTCAGTTGTCAGACAATTAGCGACTAAGGCGACTCAGCTGGCAAGCGACTTTGGTCGTAATCAATTGGGCGATATTGAGTTATTAGGCTTCATACCCCTGAAATCGTAGGGGGGCGGGCGGTTCCGAGTTGTTGGAAAAGTCCCTGCGAGTTTGGTTACCCTCAAATAGCATTTAATGTGGCCTAATGCGAATGGCATTGACATCCGTTTCACTGGGAGAAATTTAAGGGGATTAAAAGTTAAATTAAAGCCTTATTAGAATAAACTAATAGTTATACATATTTTTGGATAGGAAAAAAGGTCAACAAACTGAACTAAATATAGGTAAGACCGTAATGAAGCTTAGCAAGACTAAACTCTGCCACTTTTTAGGTTATTTATATATATTTTTCACAATATTTTATACCTCCATTTTATTATTAATTTCCTTCAGTGTAAAAGCCAAACGAAAGTAAAACTCTCTCTGGCTGAAAGGCACTCAACTGTTAAACGCGACAACGATGATGACAGCCATTTTTGGTAACAGAATGTTTGGCTACAACTTTTCGCGGCCAATTTTGTGGCCCACTGACTGACAATGGGAAGTGGCAAAGCCTGTTCCTGTCGCTGTCTGACTCAGAGCCTGTCTCTTTCCTTATAACAGCGACAATTAGAAGCTGGTTCCAAAGAAATTCATTCCCCTTTATCGAACATCTGTTTCCTATTGCGACAAGTGTAATATCGAAAAACAAATGTCAGCTGTTCTTTACCCTCCAATTTGGATATAGAATTTCTGCTTCTTAGACTTTATAAGCGCCGACAGTCCGCTGATTCTGCTGCAGACTGCGTTCACATCCATCATGAAGGTGCACCTCATACTCATACCGCTGCTCCTTGGGATTATTGAGTCCAAAGGAGACTCTCCAGAGGCCAGTTCCTATTGCCAGCCACAGTTGTGCGAGAAGGGACAGCAGCATGTGGCCTGCGACTATTATTCAAAGGTGACTTTCTGGCCAGCAGAGATCTGTGCTAACCACAAATTACCTTTTTAGCTGAAAGCGGAGAACCAAACCTCCTGCAATACCAAGGAAATGCGTCTGGTCTACTTCACCATCCTCAAGGACAGGGTCCTGGAGCTGCACAACGAGCGTCGTTACCGCCTGGCCAATGGGAATGACTCGCGTTTGCCGGAGGCCGC
Organism: Drosophila punjabiensis; assembly: GCA_008042585.1. Classification (NCBI taxonomy): domain Eukaryota; kingdom Metazoa; phylum Arthropoda; class Insecta; order Diptera; family Drosophilidae; genus Drosophila; species Drosophila punjabiensis. The sequence continues at coordinate 16,490 of VNJR01003832.1, forward strand.
CCGCATGGTGACGATGCAGTGGAGCCCCGAACTGGCCTCTTTGGCGGAGTTTAATGCTCATATGTGTCTCATTGAACACGACGACTGCCGCAACTCGGCCCAGTTCCCACACGCCGGCCAGAACGTCTTCGTGGTCAACATGATGCGGTTGGTGGGCAAGGAGGAGATGATCAAGCTCTACCCGGAGCTCCTGGCCAACGCCACGGAGGCCTGGTGGTCGGAGGCGGACAACATAACCAGCGCAGATGTCAAGAAGTTTGCCTGCGACCACAACAAGCCAAAGTGAGTATATCGAGGTATATATCGCATGTCATCTGACTCCCATTTATGGCACAGAGCATTCCGCCACTTTGCCACCATGGCCGAGGAGGGCAACTCCCATGTGGGTTGTGCCGGCGTCCGATACGTGGTGGATAACACCACCCGGTTCAAGCTGACCTGCAACTATGCCCGGGCGCCGGTGTGCGGACAACCGATCTACCAATCCAATCCGGGTTGCCAGGCGGGCAAGAACCAGAAGTACTCGTCCCTCTGCTCACCCAAAGAGCTCTTCCACTGAGCTGGTCCAATCCCTGGGCCTCATCCACACCGGTTCATCCATTCAACCATCCATCCATCCGTCCAGTGAAACCCCAAACGACCGGCTCCTGCTCCTGCAAAATTCAAAGAACTCCCTGGCAATGGAATTTCTGCCAATTTCCTGTGATGAACCAGGCCCGAGGACATTGGCGGGCCTGGCAGGAAGTGTCGATGGTGGAGCAATTACCTGCATAACAGCAAATAGCTACACTGAGAAATAATCTCTTTAACGCTAAGTAAATTCATAAAAAAAATCAAGATATTAATTAAGGGTATGGGAAACTTAGTCAGTCAATAATAAAAATCAATTTAAATTAATTCTTAAGATTGATTTTAAAACATTTTTTTAAAGTGCTTTCTGTGGTTCTTGGGGCAGAAATGCTAGTAAAAAATGCCACTCATTTGCAGTCATTTCTTGCTGAATATTTATCCAGGATATCCTGGATCTTCAGTGAAAGGAAGGAAGAAAAAAATCCCAGCAAAGTGATGCAATACCCTTCATTAACGCATTTCTCTCTCTCTTGATGGACTTGGCTCGTTTAATTTAATTTTATTTCTGCATAAACTTTATGGCTTGTTTAGGGATTGGTATTTAATGGCCAATCGAGTGGCGTTCGGGTCATTAACCGACCCGCTGCACTGGCAAGTCGGAAAGTTCTGAACGAGGAGGACTCCCTGCTAAGCGGATGCTGTTGCACAGAATCGTAAAAGGTAACTACCTCTTAGAGCTTGAAGGTACACGTGTTTTTCCTGTGGAAAAAGGGGGACTGATACTGGTATCTATAGAAACTCGGGATAGTTAATTAAAACTGGCTCCGATTCAATGGCCAAATGATGTTCATTATCCGATTAGCACTCTTCACGATTCCATTATTTTATGGGACTTCATTTGATTGAAATGCATGGGAAATCGACTCCGCGGCAGCTGCTGCTTCTGCTGGATTTGACTTGGATTCCATTTAACTAGCCACCAAGTGGTGGCGCCTCCCCCCCGGGGATTTTTCCTCCATTCGCATGTCTGACACCTGGCGAGAGAAAAACTAAAAGTCACCACTTCCGCAGCACATAAATTTGAAGCGTTGCTCGCTTTTAAGGTTTCCTGCCCCTCCCTCAACACCAAAAAAAAAAGAAAAGCGAAAAAATGCAACAAGCTGGGTGTGGATAAAAAAAAAAAAAGAAAAGCTTCCCTTTTTCCCCATCCTAGTTTTCTGGCTCGTTTTCCTCTCGCATTGCATGCCAAATTGTTCATGTAGTTTGCAGTTTTTGTTTCGCCACAATTTGTTTTGCTTTGGTTCACCGTTCAACGTTCGCCTTTCACTATTCACTTTTTACTTTTTACTTTTTACTCTTTACTTTTCAGTTTTTTTTACTTTTTATCCTTCTACTTTTACGCATTTTCCGCTTAAGCACTTGAACTTAAAGGGAATGTTGGCAACAATTTATCAAAGTTATGGCCAAGGATCCGTGGAATCCGGATCTAGAGCAAATGTTTGCGACCCATCATCGCCGCACACATAAATATCTATTATAGCCCTTGGAAGTCCCCCGGATGCAAGTGAAGATTTACGGGCTTCCAGCAGCCGCCTGATAATGGTGCATTAGCGTGTAAAGCGTTTTCGATGCACTTCCCACGGCGACAGTTCCACTTTCCAGCACTTTCCCGCCCTTCCTTCCCCTCTTCTTCCGCCAAAGTCATTATCATTGTCAGCACGTAAAGCTGCTGCTCGCATGTTCGATGTGTGTGTTCTCGGTCTGCGAGTGTCGGTGCTCTCGCGGTTTCCTTTTTCCATTATTCCTTTGACCGCGCTCTTTCCTTTTGTCTATTTCTCTTTCTTTCTCTGTCTCTGGGCCAGACACACGCACACACACACACACACCTCACCCGTAGGTAAGTGCCACTTGAAAGACTTTGCTTTTATGCCTCTGAGCTATGGACTAAAAGGTAGGATCCCGTTTATTGGGCCAGAGTGTTAGCCCAGACGAGGCTTTTAACATTTTGGCCTACATTTTTAACGAATTGGGCTTAGAGATGTGTGTAGGAAATATGTGAAAGGCCATTACAAAATTAATTCGTAGGCCTTAAACAGGGGAAATAAAAATAAGCAAGAAACGACCCTTGGGTACCGGGTTTTTAGAGAGTAAAAAATTATAGCATACTTTTTAGAGGTTCTGGAAATTAGTAAAATCATTTTGCAAATTTCAAGAAGTGTATAAAAATAATATATTTTCTAAACTATATTTATTTAAATAATTAAAACGTTTAAGAATTTATTGTAAACCTAACAAGATCTCATAAAGCAATCTTAGTTTCAAAGACCTGGGAAATAAAAATAAGCAAGCCACGACCTTTGGGTACCGGGTTCTTAGAGAGTAAAAAATAATAGCATACTTTTCAGAGGTTCTCAAAGTTAGTAAAATCTTTTTCAAATTTCAAGAAGTGTTATAAAAATTATATATTTTCTTATCTATATTTTTATAAATAATTAAAACATTTAAGGAATAATTCCTAGTCCTAGAATAGTCCCAAAAGGAACTCATAAAGCAGTCACTAGCCTGCATACCTTTTCCTAGCTGATTCTTCTTCTAAAAATTTGCATTTATAGTTGAACTTTCAGCTACTTTCCACGTGGCACTTCTCGCGGCGCTTTTCAGCTTATCGGCTCATCGGGAATTGCCTTTGAGCAGAGAAAAATCGCTCCCTGCACTCATCATTCAGCTGGCGGCTCTCGAGTCTCAAGTCTTGGTTATTTTTATTTTTATGACTTCAACTTCCTTTGGTAATGGGTCTCGGTTTACGTTTATTAGCATACTTGGCAGCGGCTTTGGCCTTGGCTCAAGGTGCGTTTAATGGCGGACATCTAGTTGCCTCGGCCGGCACTTTATGACTTCATTAGGAAGCCATTTACGAGTATGTGCCTCGGATGTTACCCGCCCACTTCCTATACATTTACTTATATATATATTGCCCCGATCCCTTGTTTTTTCCCCTATGGGAAACCGCTCTGAAGGCCAATTGATTTGTTATAGACTTTGGTAGCACCAGCGAGGTGGCTACCGGAGAGGTGAGAAGTGGCAAGTGGCAGAGAGCCCGGAGCTAAAATCTAATGAAATTTATGCAGGCGCTGCATTGCGGCTAAACATGAATGGGAAGGCGACTCCTCTGCTTCATGTGGTGGCAACTTTTACCTGGCGTTGCCAGTTTACCATAAAGCCAGCCAGACGTGAGTGTGTGTGCAGTGCGAGAAAATGTTTTAAAATATTTCGGAATTTAAATAAAAGATATATTAATAAACAGTTAAAAAAGGCAAGTACGACCTCGTAATAATTACAAAATATTTTGTGATTTCAACACCTTTCTTGTATACTTTTATTCCTTAATTATTCACCTTTTATTTCGAGTGTTCGACTGACCTAGTTCCCTGAGCTGGGAGAGGGAAAGTAGCCTTCGTTTTTATGAACACTCTGGGAGCGCCTTTGTCTCGGCTGTTGGCTTGGCTAGAAAAAAAAAAAAATAAGCCACCATCGATGGCCAGCTGGAGCCAGATTGGCGACCCGCTTTGCCACTGCCTCCTCCCTCTACCTTCCACACATGCCACATGCCATTTGCCACTAACCAAATCCGAGTCCCCAGTCCCAGTCCCAGTTCCAGCCAGGAACCCTATCCGAGTTCAGCATGTGGAAGTAACAGTTTAGCGCTCGAACAAGCCCCAAGTTGCATGGAGTTTGCACTTTTCACTTTCGCCGAGCAAAAGTTTCTCAGTCTCTCAGTCTTTGGCGGCAGCAAATACAATTTGTGCTCGGTTTTCTGAGGAACACAAACAGCTTAAAGTGCTCCACGGGATGAGCAGACCGATATATACAAGGTGTCAGTCTCCGGCCAGACAGACAGGCAGGCAGCCCGGAGAATCCTCTAAAAGAATGGAAGGAAGGAAGTGGAAGTGGAAGCCTTTTCAAAATGCCAAATGATAAATGCATTTTTAATGGACCACCCGAGACATGGAAGGCGGTAAGACGGTGCGGCGGAGCATTTTCCGGCGGCAAGGCTTAGCGGTGAGCGTTTTAGAATTTCCCTTCTACGCTCAGCAAGGATGATTAAGCTAATGTTTTGCTCCTTGTAAAGTCGACGTATTCGCGTTTCAATTAACCGCCGCTGCCAGACAAACAAATTGCCATCAAACCAAGTTCCACTCCCATTTCGAGTCCCAATTCGAGTCCCGGAATAAATGTTCGACACGTGTGCGTTAATAAATTGCCCGAAATTTAACCTTTTTGGGCAGGGGGGCAGGGCAATTGCCATAGCTTTTATTTGTGCAATCAGAACGTAATGCAATGAACCCTCGGTGCCCCCTGCAATTGTTTTCACTCACATTCCTAAGCGGCGCTTCCATTTAATCAATATGCCAAACACAAAGGCAGCAGAAATTCGAAAAAAAATCGAAAAAAACAACAACGAAACGTTGTATCCAAAATTGTGGCTAAACAAAAACTAAATGGTAAGCAGGAGCGGCGGTGGCAGAGGGCCGGGCGCCTAAAAGCATGCCGCACAAATTGAAAATAAATGCTAGCGAAACAAAAAACGCCTCGCTGACCATTTTAATTTACTAAGTTTTGATGATGCACAGAAAAAAGGGAGTGTACGTGTGGGGGGAAAAAGAGAAGAAAACAAAGCGTTACGTAGTTATTTGATTCATAAAATGTACACACACAAGCCATAGATTTATATATACACAGATGAAGAGATAGATGGAGGCAAAGCCAAAGAGTTGAAAGCGTTGAAAATGAAAAATAGCTTAGCATACGAGTCGAGGGGGATTTGCTCCGAGATAGTTATTGATATTCCTACGGTCGGTCTGCCCCTGGCCAGCACCTGCGAGCAATCAATTCATAATCCTGGCTGAAAACCAGGACCACCAGCAATGGCTATCCAATGACCAGAGCAGAGCTGGGAAGCAAATTTATGAGCAGCTCCACGGAGACCGAGAGCAATGTCATTAACTGGCGGGGCGAAAATGAACCGAAGATACGGGACTGCTGATGAGAGCACCAAGGATAAATGAGCCGTTGATGGCCAGCCATAAGGATGCTGTAAGGGATAAGCTGGTGAAATTGCCATAAAATTACTAACGAGTTGATTAGGTTACTAAAACGAGAGTGCTCTGATGATGGAAATTGAAACCGAAAAACATTGCCAGAATGATGATTGTGGCATAGGTTTTCGGGGTGATAAAAAGAGCTTTATTTATTTTGAGGCTTAAATTGAAATCTGCTTAGGGAAAGTTTGGGAAAGAGAAGCAGTCAATGTCAAGAAAAATTTATATTTTAAATATAATTTGTATTAACTTGCTTAAATTTTAATAAGTTTCCTTGTTTCTTCAATACAAAAAACTTCCTCCTTTACTATTAATTTTAAACTTAAGTCCTTTTTATCTCTTAACCATCTTTAGTTATAAATTTGATTAGCCATAAACCTTTATTCCAAACTGCCAAGCGGATAATTTCGCATGCTTTGGGGCTAGGAAAACTTTCAGCCAAGAACAGGTGCAAGAATTCCGCTTTGGTTAACTTTTAATCAGTGGCTCAGAGCGGCTAAGTAAGAGGAAAATACTTTAAAAGTTTAATTGAAAGTGCAAAAAGAAATGTAAAATATATATATACATTTTTTTTCAACTCTTTGGCGAATGATAAAATCGCTGACTGCCTCCATTCACTTATTTTTCCTCCGCCACGCTTTCCACACTCCAATGGGGCACTTTTCCTTTGTCCTTGCTTCCACTTTTCGACTCACAATTATGCATTTTTTATCTCTTTGTCTTTTGTGTTTGATTATTGCTCATTTCGGCCCCGGCCAAGGGGAACAATTTATTAATAACTCTCAGCTATTTTTTCCAATAAAAAAATAGAGAGAGAATGAAATATAGTTCTAATTGCATTCAAATCAAATAGCTTCGGGCAGCGAAAGGGAAACAAATTGTTGATAACAATATTCGTGATGTCATTTGCGTAACACAAAAAAGCCCGGGGAAAAGTGGAAAACTCGGAAAACTCTCTGGAACATTCACACGTTTTGCCGTTGCAGCAGCAACCTTAATAGGTGAAACAATGGACCCTAAACAAAGGGCTCTGCGGCAGGCGCAATTGGATAAGGACTAACCCACTCCCCTCATTCGGATTTCAGGATTTCAGGCTATTCGCTCCATTGTTGCACTTGTCTGGCGGGAGACAAAGGCCCCACAGAGCCGGCTAATGTGTTGCACTTTCTTTTCGTGCCCCCTCTCTAGTCCTTTGCATCCAGGATTTAGACAATGCACTCGCTCTCTCTCTGTATATATATAGAGCTGCAATAAGGAAATGGGTAGCGGCGCTGATTGTGTTCTATATTTAGGCGGTGCCACGCCCCTTATCTGGGTCCTCTGACGCTGCAGCTGCCCATTGTTTATGCCACGCGCGTTGATTCAATAAATTCCCGAGCACGTGGACGCGAGTCTGTTGGTTTTCTGGGGTAAAAGAACATTTTATGCCATTGCACTGGGTCAACAATGGGAGTGGAAAAGCAGGAGAAGGATGCTGGCAAGGAAGAAATAGTTTCTATACGGTTTTTCGATTATTTATGTTGAATATATGGAAGGATATAGAAGAGGTAGTTGCAAAAAAGCTACTACAAACTCTAAAGTGTAATTTATTTATTTCTTTTCCATTCATCTATAATTCATAATCAATATAGATTTTATTTAATTGAAATTTCTCGCACGCTTGATTAGCAAAACCATTCGCATTTACACTCGCACAATTATTTCCCTCGATTATCCTGCAACTGCAGCACCAGCAGCTTCCTCTTCGTCCTGGCAATGGGTGGGAAAAAAACGAGAAGGAGGATGAGGAGAAGGAGCTGGCGGAACAGGAGCAGCAGCAGCAGAAGAAACAAAACGGGGTTAACTCGTGCACTTAACGGCAACTCGAGCGCCTCGAGGACGAGGACAACATTATAAATCCTTGACAGGCATTTTGCAAGTGGCAGTCGCAACTTGTAACCAGTGGATGGCCCCAACCCACCCTCTTTTCGTTTACTTCCTCTCCAGGACCTCGTTTTTCGCCCATCCTGAGCGCATTACGAAGCAATGTAAACGGTCGGAGCTTTCCACTCTCCACTATTTTTTTCGGCAATGTTGTTAGACAGCTCACACACAACTCAATTTAGCCAGTTTTTAATGAGGAAACCCAGTATGCACCACACTATCTCCTGCCGCGGCCTTTGAGTACCCACTCTGGTAATAACCTACCTCACTGCACCCACTTACACCAGGGAAAAATCTTGAACTTAAGTATTTTTTGTACAAATTATTGTAAATGTATAGTTAATTCAGGTTCAAGCTAAATAATCCTGTTTAGTATCCAGTAAACTATACAAAGGATTAAAAACTTTTATAGTTATTTCTATATCTCTTTTCCAGTGTAAGCCCCAAACCCATTTGCATTCGGTAAGCGGTTATGACTCTGACAGGAGTCGAGCTCCGATGCAGCGGAGCTCCGGGCTCCTCAAAGGAATTCGCCTCGATGTCTGTCATGTCATTTATTACCGCCGTGCCTTTTTCTTCCTACTTTCTGCCCCTCACAAGGACAGTCCCTCCACCCCCCCTTCCGCTCCGCGTCGCACTTACCGCCCCCTTCCGGCCACGCCCGGTTGGCATCCGTTTTGCGCTCAATCGTTAGACATTTCCGTTGCGCTGTCCCTTTTTAGTGCGACGCTCGGCGGCGAGTCCTTTGTGTGTGTGTGCCAGTGCGCCACCATCCTGCGCCTGTCCAGGCCGCGTCCTGTTTCTGTCCTGATTCTGGCTTCACTGTACCGTACAGGGGCTACTCCCTCGACGCTTTGTTGTTTGTGTAATCGCATAAAGATGGCTCAATAACAACATGCGATGCGGCGGAGAGAGTCCTTTGGGCTGCGCCAGCAATTTGTGGGTCAAATTGAATTTGTATTGTGCCCGGGCAGCGCAAAATTGATTGAAACATTTGCGTGAATTTATGTCCTTGAAATGATTGGCCAGCCGCCGCCGCATCTTTGAGTCCCCCCGAGTAGAGGTCCTTCGTAGTCCGAGTCCCCTGGACTGACCGTCGTCCATCTCCAATGCCAATCTTGTTGGGCTTGTTGGGCCTGTGCATTATTTATGGGATTAGTGGCCTCAGACCATTCGGCCAATGGCCACGTGCCAGGACCCAAGCCTGCTCTGGCCTCAAAACTGATTAGGTTCAATGAGGTCCCGTCCTGTCCTCCCCTCGGCGTGTGTCTCTGCTGGGCAGTTTCCTTTAAGGTCTCCATATTGCTCTCCCTCATATCCTGCGTCCGGCTTCATCTATTTTTCATGCACATTGCCCAGCAAAATAAAACAAATTTGCACTTTAATATGCGCCCAGAGTTGACCTTGAGCTGAGTTTGAAACTTGCCTCACACACACCGGCGGGATGTGTCTGTCTGTCTGCCTGTCGTGTTGTTCGGGGCAACAAGTTGTCTCGTGTGTGTGTGTGTGTGTGTGGCTGGAAATCTGGCTAACAGACTGCAAAACAGCCAACAGCCAACAGCACGAGTGTGCTAAGACCACACTAGACAGCAAGTTAGTTAGAGGGGCTTAAAGGGGGTGCTAATAATAACAGAATTTCATTTAATGAATTTTCTTAAACGAAGCAAACACACAACTCTTTTAAAATCGCAGATAAATAACTAAATAAATAATTTCAGAGACCCCTCAGGTTATAAAGAAGCAATAAAAATAATCAAAGCTTAAATAAATCATAAAGATAATGAATTTATTGTTTATTAATTTCTTTATCTATTCCCATACCAGATATTATTTTGTTAGGCAGTGTAACGAGGCCAATATCATGCTTCAGCCTCCACATATACATATATATATATTTTTTTTAATTTAAAAAATGACGCTTCAGATTTTTGCCGAGCACGAGCCTTTGCAGACATCCTGTCGTGGGGGGCGGGGGGTGGAAGGTGCTATTTTGGTGCTGCCTTGCTGCGCCTGGCAAATAGTTTAATTTCTTTAAGTGCCCAACGCGGCGTATGCGTGATGGCGTAATGGCGTAATGGGTGCAACGCAACGCCGGAATGTTGGCTGCACCAGAATTTCAATTACAAAATGTCAGACAAGCCGCAGATAACGGGGCGGCAGTTGTGGGGCTTATCAAGATGTTTGCCTCCGCCGAGGGGGTGTGTGTTGTGTGTGAGTGTGTGTGTTATCATTGGCATTGTAAAACAAGTCACTTAACACACAAACACACTCGCACACTTGCATGGCAAAGAAGTTAAATTTGCTGCTTTTGTTGTCAGTTGTAAAACAATGGCCTGGAATTGTATCCTTCGAGTATGTGTGTTGTATCTTGTATCTTTTTGTTGGCTCAAGTCAATTGTTCTGCATGTGTCGCACTTACGCAGTGTGTGTGTGTGTTGGAGCTTGTGTTGTGTGTGCCTCTTTATTTACGTGTTATCTGTGCCCATTTTGGCCCCAAGGCACGCCCTCTGTCTGTTCTGTCAGTTAAGTCTGTTGTGGCTGCCACATATTCTATCGGCGCTGCTGCTGCTGCTGCTTTTGGCACTTGTCTGCCTATTGCCTCCTAATTGTTTGCATAAATTGGCATAATTAAACAATGCTGCAGACGAAGAGCACTGTCAAAGAAACCCCTCGAGCTTTAACGAAAGTTTCAGCTAATCAGAGAGATAAGCTACAGAAAGGAGATATCAGTTATTATAAAAATATAGAGAGAGGGTCAGGTTACATTATAATTAATTTTAAGTCATGAAACATATTAAAAAGATACATCATATTAATTATCATACCATTTCACATTCATTTTAAAGTCAAAAAACATTTTTAAAAACCTTTAAATGTACAAATATTTCCATTTCAATTTCGATTCCTTTTTTCCCTCTCAGCTATTATGAAAGGAATTGCGTAAATTTCTGTTTTCTTTTCGCTGCGACCTTTACGCGTGTCCAGTCGTGCAAAAAAAAAAAGGAAAAACAAGGGACTGCAGGAGAGGGTGCGAGGTTTTCAGGCGAAGAAAAGCGTTATGTAATGGGCCATCGTGGCGTATACGCAATGTCGGCGGCGGCAACGGCGTTGTCGCCTTGTTAGCTGGCCTTTTGCCATTCATTTCCATTTTTTTGTATGCACTGCTGGCTTCCATTATTTGGCTTTAATTGCTGCATGCCCCGGCCCCGTACCCTCGGCCACTACGTGCTTTAATTAAAATACAATACGAGAAGAGGAGGAGCAGATGTGATAAGTTGCCGGCTTAAATTTCATAACTTTCGTATGTTCGACGGATGGCTTTGCCTCGTCCATAATTAAGCAAATTAACTGTAAATAAAAATGAATTTATTGCGTGCGCCAATCAAGAAGCAACTTGTTAAGTGCCACACCGAGTTCCATAATTCCTCGCCCCCAAAAGAGAGCTTATTTATGCGCACATGAACGGCGCCCAAACTGAACTGAACTGAACTGTCTCTGGCAGTCGTCGTAATTGGCTCACCTTTAATTTGATGGCAGCAGGTGGAGGCAAAGTGTAATAAATAAATTAATATAAAACAAACACAAATTAATGAATGAATAAATGATTGCCGATGGAAGGGAGGAGGAGGAGGCGGAGGCACCAATGCCCGAAGGGAGGCAAAGGCAGTCGTATAAATATTATACAGATTTCTGTATAAATGGCAACTGTCGATCAACGTCAATTAGTTGCCAAATGGCTAAGGCAATTTCCCATCATTTCCCCTCTCCTTTTAGATAATAATTTTTGTTTTCTTTTTCCCCCGAACCTAATGAGGACGAGGCAATCCCGGCATTGGCCAAATGTAAATTGTAAGCAAATCAATCAGCCAGCCAGGAGCAACAGCTGTTCATGATTTATTCAGGCAGGAGGAGCAGGAGCGAAGGTACTGCTGAAAATTTTAATAATATACAAAGGCTGTTGTCAGTCAGTCTCTCGAATTGATTTTCTCTGAATTCTCATTTAATGTTCTTTCATTTCCCCTTATTTATTTATGCGACATGGCGACACACGACGACAAAGATTCTAACAATGTTTGAGTCCTTGAAGGAAGGGGTGGATCCCACTCGTAAAAGGTAAGTACATGTGTGAGAGACAGATGCGACTTGAAACGATGTTTTTCAGGCTATTTAAAGGGCAAAACCTATTCTTATTTATTTACAACCGAAAGGAGCTAACTTCTTAGCAGCAACAAATGAGACCTGGTGCCATTGGGCAGTAAATTTTAATTAAACACAGCTTACGTCAAATTCGGACAAGAGTATCTGCATAATTTATGGCAGTTGCCAACGGTCCAACAACTGGAGAGTTCTTTGGCGCGGAATACAATAAATAAAGGCCGCATCCCCAGCGGAAATAATTAACACGAAAGTCTGCGAAATAACTTGGTTAGCAGTTTTGCCATAGTTTTTCACAATGAGAACGAGAACGAGAATGATAATGACGCCGCGACTTGGCCTTTGTCAGCAGTTTTTCTCTTCGTCGTAATGAATTAATTGATTTGCGGTTGCCGTGGCAAAAGGTGAATGAAATATTAAAGTCAACATTTGACGGGAAGTGAAAAAGGATGAGTGAGATGTGAGTTGCAAGAGAAAAGGCAGGAGGAGTGGCGGAAAAGTGGCAACTGTCATTGGCATCTGTCGCAGCTCGATTTGCATGGCAATTGCAAATGGTGGCTGCCATATATTTAATGGCCCATACGGGTGCTCTTAAGGGTCCTTGCACCCACACTCACACACACACACAGCTGTCGGGATAATGTGCAATTAAAGTAATTTAATTTATTATTCGCCATTGATCAGCAAACTTCACAGGCATAAATCATTGAGAAATTGCCTGGTTTTTCTGCAGTTATGTTGCATTTTATTTAATTGCTGACAGGACACATTAAGGCGAGTCCTTGAGCGGATAAAGTTATAATATTATATACTCTTCAAATAGTATTATTTGAAAAGAGAAAATATAAGTACTTCCCCGATTTCTTACTCAACTCAACCGTTTTCAATTAAGCCTCAGAGCTACCTGCGAAGCTCAAATGCAATTAAACCTGCTCTGGGTGCTATTAAGTAAACCCTTTAGCACTACAGGACCTACAGGATCAACTGCCGAGCGTATTCCTGCTTCGCATAATCCCCACACTCTCGCACACATTAATTCGGTTGTCGCTATATCCGATTAATTACGCCCCCGCCCCGAATGGCAGGTAAAATGAGTTATGCTGCAGCAACAACCTCAAATTATGTTTGCGGAAATTTATGAGTGGGCCAGGACAGGCCAGGATCTGGGATCTGGGAGATCCTCTCCGTGACAGAGGGTGTTGTGTGTGCTGGTAATTACATTTTTTAATAAGCAGTTAGCATAACGAGGACATCAACTAATCGCCGCTTAACATCTTGGCTTACAAAGTTAAATAACATTTTGCTGCCGCATTTTCTTTTGCCAGTTTAATAACTTAATGCGGACACACACACACAACACACACATTTCTACATTTTCACATTTCCACCTGTGCTCCTGGCCGGTCTAAGCGAATTTAATAAGCTTAATGCGTCTGCCAGGACAAACAGGCAGCGCGAACTTAGATGAATTTCCCAAGATATGCTGGGCACACCCTCAAGACACACACACTCTCTCTCGAGCTCCCTCCCTCCTCCTCTCGGTCACATGCGAGTGACTTGTGCGCCCAGCAAATGCAATTAATTATAATTTTTAATTAGCTCAGCAGCAGCCACACACACACAGGCTACACCCCGGCTACAAACGCTTTCACAATAATAAAAGCGAAGAAAGCTGCAAAATTCTATTTCATATTGCCGACGCATGACGCGCCTCGACACGCGATTAATAAAGGGGGCCAAGCGGCGGAGTCAAGTGCCCTGCGTGAAGGGAGGAGGTCCTTGCCGGAGGGGGGCGTGGCCAGTACAAGCGACAGGAACAGCGACAGCAAGTGAAAGGTATTTAGTCACGCGGAAAGAAATGTTTACTTTTATTAGCCGGGCGAACAGGATTTAGGTTTTGGGAGGCAGAGAGAGTGAGAGTGAGGTATGAAGAAAACCAGGGGAAAGTGAGTCCTGGTAGTGAAAATTTTTAGAGTATCCTTAATGGGATGGACCATAAAAAAAAATCTGGAATAGGTAAGAGAAATTTTATCGAATCTGCATCCTACATTTAAAACTGAACAAATTAAAATATTTGTCAATTTTTTGCTAATTATTATGATGTAACCCTTTTTAAATTAAAAAAAAAAAAAATTGCTAGTTTGTTTTTTCTTCTTTGAAACATGTCTAGATCTATTCGCCTGTTGATTCTAATCAGAATAGTACATGGTTTGTAGAATCAATAATGCCTCTTTCACTTTGTTTCGTCTTTCTGACTTAAATTTGTAAACTCAGACTTATTTATTAATTTTTATTTTCCATAAAAATATCGCATAGTTATACCTCTGTCAAGGTCCACCCTTTTCCACACACATGCCGCGGCAAGCTGATTGTGGATTAGCCACGCCCCCCTTTCAGCCGTCGCCCTCGCTCAGCTTTTTGGCCACTCAATGCGTTGTTTACGTGCGAATGTGAAATACTCATTTCTATTTCGCTGTTGTTTATTATCGTGAAACGCCCGAAAGGATGATGAAAGCGAGTCCTGGCTGCGTAGGTAGGTAGCATGGGGATCCTGGGTATCCCGAGCCCGAGCCCGAGCCCCGCAATCCATCAGCCGGAATGGCTTTAATCCCCCCGCAGGGCGCCATGTCTGTCCGTCTGTCTGTGCGTCTGTCTGAGTTAATGCCGTCGCGTTGGATCCGTTTAAGGCATTCCGGCGGAGGTCTACGGTTGGCTTCAGCCCCCGGATCCGGTGCGTAGCTTCTCGGGCTCCCAAGGTCATCTGTCGCCGAGCAGCTGCTAAGGCGCAAATTAGATTTGCCAGAGCCAACCGTGCGCCGAGACAAAGCCGCCAAAGCCATGACAGATCAGGGCCAGAAGGGCCAGCAACTTAAGCATACAGAGAGAGAGATGGGATTTGATTTTGATTTATATAAAATTTAATATATTTAACACTTAATTTGTAGTTAAATTTATTAAAAACCTTGCACAAATTAAAACAAGTGTCAAATAGTTACTTAGGTTGTTAGGAAGCCTTTCACTTCAGCACTGTTAATTAATTAGTTCATTCAAAGCCTAGATTTTATATTTTAAAGATTTTTAATTTCCACTTTCTTGATTTAATTTCTTAACTCTTTCAAAGCTTTGGATTTTTTAAATAAAACTTTCTTTATTTAATTTCTTTGTTAACCAAAAACTGAGCGCACAATTTGAATTTTCCCTCCGTGCAGAAATTGCGCTGACAGAGGAGCTATGGGGAAAATTAGAGACTCGAAGACTTTGTCTCGTTGTTTGTTGCTAATTAGGCAAAAATTACATTTTAAAAGGCTGTCGAGCGTAAAATGGAAAAAGTTCGCAACCCGAGCTGGTCTGTACTCCCTCTCGAGCTCCTGCACTCTCAGCGCCTGCAGCTTGAAGGTCCTGCGGAGAGTGTGGGGCACATATAACTTTTAGTGGCTCCGCCCGAGTTGCGTTATAATGACTATGACAGGGACGTGATGGTGCAGAGATGCTTGTCGGCTGTGGCCAGTGGCCAATGTCCAGGGTCAGGACTTGGGGGTCCTTGGACACCGGAGAGTGTGTGTGCATGGTCGATTTGCAGCCGCAGCTAAACAGTTGGGCCAACAAATTGCGGCCATTTCTCAGCCAGAATTTATGTTATGCATAAGTGAAAGTGTGGCCGGCAATTCGTTTGGCCAACAACAGCAACACGCACACACATCGCACCCAACCGCGCTAATTTAATTGAGTCGAGTGATAAATTCAATTGGGGACATCGCCGCCATCATCATCGTTAGCAGCCATTGCAAAGAGTTCGAAAAATTTTAAATCGCAACAAATTGCGGGGGCCCCCAAAGGCTGCCAGCGGTGGAAATACGATTTGATGAAAATATATATTTCCCTCTTTTGACACAATTAGCGGCCTGTTTGGTGGAATTTTCCCACCAGCAGAAAAAAAATATATATATGCGAAATTTATGCCCGAAACTCATTCCAGCTGATGCCAAACTAAGCCAATAAAAATTCGCACAAAAACGGAATGACAGGCCGCCAAAAATGTCAGTGGGCCGTCAAAAGGGATTGACGCCAGACTCTGGGGACACGAGGACGAAGGACGATATATATGTACACATATGTATATATGCGAGATTGGGTATAACAAGAAGCCAGCTATTTGCGGCATATTTTACACGCTTTTCTACTTCGTTTACACGCACGAACCGGAGGACGAGAGCGAGCGCCAGGACCTTGCTCCACTCTTAGCATGGTAATGCAGGACGAGCGAGGAAAAGCGTCGGAAAATAGATAGAGCGGCGGCCAAAGTATTTGATGTGCATGTGTATGAGTGCGCATATAAAGTGAAAACATTTACACATGTTTGATTTATGGGTCAAGTGTGTGATAAAACTACAAAGGCGGTCGGTCGCTCTCGGCTAAGGACGCAGCGAGGCGAGGCGAGGCGAGTCGAGTCCTGAAATCAGAGTAAATCATGCAAAATACAAACGCAGGATGAGAATGTGCCGGCGTGCCGAACAACAAAATTATGCAGTCACAAGGATGTGCGAAAAGTCGCAACTCGACGCCGACGACGACGGGGAGCGCGCCAAAGTATGCAATAAAATGTGACGGAAAGCGGGTAAGGACATCGCACATTCCGCACAACCCATCCTCTGCTCCCCTCTCCTCTCCTCTCCGGTCATAAAAATTGTATTTCAGTTAAGTGCCCAGCAATTGGACACTGTCCGCTCGGAAAAGGACCGGCTTAAATAGCATTAAATACACACCAGGGCCGCAGGATTTTTCATCGCAACCCGTCAGCTCATAACTGGAGCTATGGCGGGGAGATAAAGAAAATATGCGAAGAGTTTCCCGCTTTAACTAAGTGAATTTAACAGATTGAGGCTTTTGATTCTTGTATGTGTTTTAAAAATATATTCTTCTTAAATGATTAATTTAGTTTTGTTTCCTATATGGTTTTGAATAATTTTAAATTCCATTTCTTACAATAATCTTTTCAATTTGATCTCGATCTTTAAAACTCAACAATTACTCTCAGCCCTGGAAAATTAAATTCCAGTCAGCCATCGTTACTCTCTCTGATTTTGGCGACCTCTTAACCCAAACACACACGAGCTCGCACACATCCGTAATGCGGGACACACACACACTGTCAGGCGTGTATAATTGCATTTGAAGCCATCTGAAATTGACTAAGAACGACGACAGTTGCCAACAAATCCAGTTATCTTGTGGCGAAGCTCGGATCAGAAAGCAATATAGATTAACGATTATGACAGCGATGGTGCAACGTAGTTGCTGAGGAATCCCTTATAATTTGCACTCACAGCTAGCTACCAATAAAATTGCCAAAGTGGAAAATTGCAAATGGAGAGAAATGTGCGAAAAAGAAAACAATTTGCATTCGAAATAAAATTTGGAAAAATAATTATTTACACAGCAATTTGCAGTGCAACTCTGGCACAAATGGCAAGAATAAACAAGGGAAGACACACGGACAGACAGGACAGGCCTAATTTATGTGAACGAAATGCCAAAAATTCCATTTGAGACAATAGCCCCAGAGAGCCAGAGAGGGGGGGAGAGGGGAAAAGAGAGATGGAGCTGGAGAAACAAAAATTGAAAATGACAAATTGCATTAGGAGGGTGCTTTTTGGAAAAAGGGTTTTTGTTTTATTTAACTTGTTTAGAAGAGAGCTGAGAGCAGGCTGGAAGGGAATGTTGTTGACCGCAAAAATGACACAGAGTGAGCAACAAATTTTTGGGGCCCCTCCTCTCGGTTATCCATTTATGAAGACAACAGCAACAATGTCGCACATATTCAGAAAGCAATTCTCGGCTAAAACGGGCCAACAGCACACAAACAGGGCCAGGGCTTCCCCCCAAAAAAGCCACAAGAACACACAGAAAAATTATAAACGAAATTCCAGCCCAGAAACAAAACCAAAACAAACAGACAGTCAGAGAGTCAGAGAGTCAGAGAGCGAACCCGTTTAAACCGATTTCCTAATCAAAGCCGTATTACTTCCCCTAGTCCCCACACACACTTATGTAAACACACAAATATATACATATATTTAGAATATACGGTTCGTAACCCCTTCTTTAACCCCAAAACGCACAAATGCAAAATTTAATAATACGCTGGAAAGCATTTTTTGTGCGTTGCTGCCGACAACGCGACTAGAAATATAATTAATTTGCTATTTTTAAAGGCCAAAAATGAGAGATTTTGCTGAAAACTGGCGCCAAAATAATTGCCAAGGGAGCCAGCCCCAGTCACCTCCCACTTTTCCCATGAGTAACCGCAAAAATTTCATTACATGTGTAAACAATATAGCCAACAAATTTGGTTTACTCCGCTTTTTTTCTCTCTTGCTACTCTTTTTTTTAATGCCAGAATATTAAGAGAATGTTGGCATAATTATACTTATTAATAATGCTGTGTATGTAAGCACTAGTGGGGAGTAACGGTGTTGTTTTTCTTGGCTTCGTGAGGGAGAGTATAAAATACTGAGACTTACTTTCTGGCCGTAGCTCCGGTCCTTTTCATTGGGAAATGTGATCGCCAGTAATTTACATATGTATCTGTATATCAGTCACTTCGCGAAATTTCACATTAAAACGCGACATTTTTGCCCGATTATGAAATAAAATAAAACATCTGACTTCGTTGCCCATTAATTTTGGAACTGTAATTTATGTATCCGTGGAAGTGTACTCTATTGGAAGGCATCATTGGCGTATACAATATCGGCCACTAGCTGGGAGAGTGCCGCTCACTCTCTCTCTCTCTCTCGCCCCACTGCACCATTCTCTCCCAGCATTTTCAGTTCATTTTTAATCGCTTAAGCCGTTAGGCCTCGCGCACACTATAGCATGAAAGAGGAGCTGACGGCTGATTTTAAATATCCCGTTTTACGGAATCAGCTAGTTAAAGAGCTTGCATTTTTTCACCCGCGCACACTATGAGGTGAAGCTTACGCTGATCATTGCAATGGCAGTCATTAGTATCATCAATATGAACCAACTAAATAAGCTTCTGTCAGCTTGTAAAAATCAAACATGTTTGTTCGATCAAGCAGAGCGGAGAGGAGCTGATGGCTGATAACAGCAGATCACCTCTCAGTGTGCGCACTTTCATAGAGAGTAGTGTGTTTGTTTCTGCAAGCTTATAACGGGAGTTTAAGCTTCAGCCGTCAGCTCCTCTTTCATGCTATAGTGTGCGCGAGGCCTTAGAAAGCAAAGAAGAGGCGTGAGAAGCGCTTCAGCCAACAACAATCAACAGAGTGAGTGGCGATCATTTATTGATTTTTTTCTTTTGCCAGCTCTCTTTCTCCGTTCGTTTCGACGGTCCAGACTTCGCCGTTAGACTTTGTGCTCTTCAAAGTGAAATGTAAACAAACGAAACAAAACTGCTCTCTCACGGGAAGTAGATCCCGGAATACGTTCCACATTTGTGGACTCAGGCGGCGTTTGCTTTGATAGCCAAGCTGTTAACAAAAATTGAAAATTATTTCTTAACTGAAAGCAACAGAAATCGAAATAAAAACCCCTTAAAATATATTTTTAAATACTATTTTTTGACATATCCCCCTATCTTTTTATTGGTTCCAACAAATTATTCCTATGATAAGCAAAAGATACTTAAAATATAATACAAATTTAAGTACATTAAATATTATTTACTTGAAATATTCCCAATACCATAAATTTCTGGGCCGCAACAAATCAAAGGGAAAACCGTCAGGGTTGTGCATTTAAGCCATCACTTTGCTGCAATTTAAATTGGCCATTGGCATTCGCTTTGACAATGCCACAAACACGCCAAAATGGGGCGGGGAGGATCAGGAAAATAATGTACGATATTCCGTTTGGCAGCTGGAGGACAATATTCGGCAATGCCATGACATGGCTTTGGTCCTGCCAGGACTCGCAGTCATGTCAATAAATTATGTACTGGATTTTCGCAAAGACACACACACAGAGGCACAGTCACAGTCGCAGCCTCGTCGTCGTTTTGCATTTGAAGCCTTAGACGTTTGATTTACGTTCAATATGCGAATTTAAATTGCAACTTTGGCCGTCTGCCGACAAATAAATGTGTGCGACGGAGTCAAATAAAATCAAATCATATTTCGCATTAAAAATGTACGCGGCCATAATAAGGACCTGCCCCGAGCCTGGCACAGACACACACATAAAAGGCAAACGTGTTTGCTCTCCCTTTTTTTTTTCTGTATTTTTCCTTTTTTTTTGCCGAGAGTCAAAGTGAAGTGAATTCCTTTGCCAAATTGCCAGACTTTTTTACGAAAGTTAACGCTGATCCTGCTTCTGCTTCGGATGTGTAGTGTGCTTTTAGGCGGCGCCGGAATGCGACACAGGGAAAATTACGTTGACAAATGAAAATGTCACAATGATGATA
This sequence comes from Drosophila punjabiensis, assembly GCA_008042585.1. Classification (NCBI taxonomy): domain Eukaryota; kingdom Metazoa; phylum Arthropoda; class Insecta; order Diptera; family Drosophilidae; genus Drosophila; species Drosophila punjabiensis. The sequence continues at coordinate 36,659 of VNJR01003832.1, forward strand.
ATTTATTTTCCCTTTTGTCGATTGCCTCGGACCGAGGCCGTGCCCGTGCCCAACTGCGCCACATTCCCCGGGCATTCCGGCTTTCATCTGCCGCTCCGTCCGGACAGCTGTGACCTGAGCAATGCGCAATTAAAGGTAATATCCGACAATTGCTTTCGGTCCCGGGAACTCGCTTTCCGCAGATATGGAGTCCGGAGAATTCCGCAGATAAGTGACACTTTGGTACAAGCGAATTATAAGAAAGTGTCAGAGATGTCTGAAGTTATATAGAACTTCAACTTGGGATTTTTAATATTATTCACAACTTGTAAGCTGTCTGGATAACTTATGCACTAGGAGGTAAAATTTTAATAGAACTCTCAAAGAGTTTTATTTATTTATTTATTTACTTTTTACTGCCTTGTATTTCCCTTTTTTTTTTGCTCATTTTAAGGCTTCCTGTGACAATCCGCAGTTTTGGCGACTTACTCAGTCCATCCATCTTGCATATGTAGTCCCGAAACCAGAGTATTCCAATCACCGTCGTCATCATCTCGGGTAATACTTTCTTTCCGACGGATGAGCGGGGAAAGGGGGTTTTCCGCTTTCCGCATCATGTGCCTTATGCGTCTTATTCGCTCCTTACGCTTTCCACTCAATTCGGCTTGACGGCACGAGGGGGGGAAAGCGAGAAAACTGGGAGGTTGTGCGCTATTAAACTTTTTGGCATGATATTACCGCTATTTGCCCGTGCCAAGACACACACACACAAACATATACAAAGGCGGACAGATACATACTTACTTGTCATATAATAAACTTTTATGTTAACGGCTTTTGATGTCTTACCAAAGCGCAAACAGAGTCCTACCACACATGGCCCAATGCTAACCGCATACACAAGCACAAAAGGGAAGAGATGTCCAGTGGTCAAATTTTTAAGGAAATAATAATAAAATAATAGTAATATACAATAGAAATACCTTAAAAAATTTATAAATATTTTTTAAATATATATTACGTGTCCTTAAGCTTCTGAAATAGGTTTAATGTAGCTACTTACCTCTAGAAAGTCTTAAAAATTCCAGGACTGTATGTAAATATATTAACTTAGCTAAATATTTGTTTGAAAAAATTTCCCTAGATTAAGCTTTCGGACTCCAAAAAGTACTCCCTATTTTCCTCAATTTTTTTTTCCGTGTACAAAATCGTAGGACTCGTAGGGACAGCTGCCAGCCAGGCACTTAATGCCCATTCTTCTTGCCGTCAGTTTTCCGGCCTTTGCATTGCGGCTTTATTAGGCTGAAAAATGGAAAATGGAATATGCCTTCGCCATCGCCTTCGCCCCCGAAAAAAGCGAAGAAACTTGCAATCTCCCATGGGGGCCTCCTCCGACCTCCGGCATTCCATTGTCTGTGTGTTCGTGTGGCCCATTAAAATTCCCTGGCTAAATGCATGAATGGCAATGGAAAATATTTGCATAAATCTTTGCCGGGATTCGCTCAGCATGCGGTCGCTCTGTTCAGCTCTGTTCCCCCCTGAAGACCCAAACCAAAAATCAAAAAGAAAACTCTGGCTTTTGTTATACATATTTATCATTTGATGGTAGTAACTAAAAAAACGTTTATTGAAATTTTTCTGTACCGATTTCCATATTTACGTTACGCTACCTTGCTTAAAAATTAAAAACAATTTCATAATCTTTTTATAATGCGTGTGTGTTTTGCTGCTGCCACACTTTTGTTTGCAACAAAAGTCAACAGAGTTTGTGTTTTGTTTGTTTGCTGCTTGTCGGCTTTTGTTATATGAATATTACTCGCTATTTTTATGCTTATAACATATATTATTTTATTTGCTTATTTGCAATTATTTCCATGGCTGTGTTTCGTTACAGCAAAACATTAATTTTTACCCATTAAACATTCATTTACATGACGCGACTAATTTTGCATGCGTTCGGTTTACATTTTTAATATCGATACGTACACTCTATATATATATATAGTATATATATGTATGTATATATGCCTATAAATGTTCGTGTGTAACGTATGAGACTACCACATAAATACTCGAGTACTGTTTATAGTTTATTCATATGGCGTATATATGCGGGTTTATTTACAATTTTGATCAGTTAAACTCGGGCCCCCCTCACGGGCCATGGCTTCTCAATGGCCCCGGACAGTGGCCATACATTTTTAAATGTGGCACAGGACGAAGGAAGCAGCTCCTTCAGGAGTCCTGGCCTGGCACACTGGAAATGCAAATATTTTGTTGACAAGAGTGAAAAGTGACTTGCCAGTTTGGAAAACGGGGACAAGGGTAGGGGCAGGGAAAAGGAGTTGGGGAAATGCAACCGGACATGCCGAAATGGGGCTCTAAATTTCCCTTGGAGCATCGAACCCATTTCGGAGAACAGGAACTGCCACCACATGACTTGGGGAAATTCTTTTAAATAAATTGTGAGAGCCCGGGAAGTGGCTCGTTTCTGACAGGAATTTCTCAAGCGAAGTGGTAAAAATTAGTTTAGGAACCTTCGAAGAAGTTCGTTTGGAACAGGTTAGCTACTGGCATTTCTATGTATATTTACAAAGCTTAAGTCTAGGCTATACAGGACAACACACGACGAATCCTTAATATTTACAACAATCTGAGTAAACTTTCGCTACATAATATAACTATTTTGCTATGCTGGGGATGCTTAAGGAGATATTTGGAGATCTGAAAGCATTATCTGGGGTGTGTCCTTAAGCCTGATAATGTTCCACTATGTACAAAGGGGATTTTTGTGCAGCTCAGAGTCTTGGAATAATATAATTTTCCCGTTTGAATAATTGCTTTCACATCTCCAGGTATTTTCTCAACACTCCCTTTTACACTTTAATTTATTTCAATATTTGTTTAACCAACTAGGAGGCCTGGCTCTAGCAGCAAACCACTTGAGTATAGTTCTCCAACTTGATGATTCCTTCAAAGCGCCCCCTCCAGTTAGCCAAGTTCGCCACTGAGCCGGCAATTTACGTGAGAAGTTTATGTACATGGCTCTGATTTCCGCCTAACTAACTAATCCCCAGCCCACTTAATTAGAAACACGCTTACTTACAACTTACAACGAGGGAGCAGCAGCTTCCTACCTCCCTCCCTCCCCGTCATTAGCATAATTAGTTTGTATTTTTTTACCGGAAAGGTATTACACGGCTGCTCCTTAGATGCTCCTTAGCTGCTGCTCCTCCCCGTGACTTCGGCTATAAATCATTTCTGCTGCATTTAGGGGCTGCTGCAGCTGCATTGGCGGTGGAATTCCAGCAGGGCGACATTAATTTATCACCGTGCAATCCGGCTGCCATTATTGACACCGACGACCGAGGAGGAGGAGGAGGGAACGCAGTGGCGTTGGGGATCCTTGGGGTCGCTTGGTCGCAGCCTGTCTTCTTCCTCCTGTCGACCTCCTGCGAGGGCGCCGCCTCCTCCACATCCCGGCAGGAGCAGCGAGGAGCAGGCCTCCAACAATACGAGGGCCGCCACCATTGTGCTAATTACCCTGACCGCCTGACAGGACCAACAGGACGCCAAGGCAACGGCTGCCGGCGCCGCGTTCGTTTGCATTGCCTCCGGTCGCTCGCCTGTAAGGGAAAAGCAGGAGAATGTGAAAAGGAGACAAAGGTGAAAAAGATGGCCAGAGATTTGACATGAATGAGCAGCAATTTGTAGTTTGTTGCCGCCACAATAAAATCTTTAACATTCAGAAATAAAGTGGTCTCAAAGGGAGAGGCTTAAACAAATTTTAGGCACTTTAACTTGCTCTCGAGAAATTTTTATGGGAAACTATTAAAGAAAACTTTGTATTTAAGGAAGGAAATTAATTTATTAACAAGTTAAATGTGTAAATTATTGAAAATTAAGATGGAAATTATGTTTCTAATATATTCTACAACAATAAAATCTTCTCGAAACATATTTTCCCAGTGTCCTGTTCTGTCCTGGCCACTAGTTCATAAATTGCTTCAAACTTTGGCCAACAAAGAGCGAGCGAACTGCAAGTTTAATGCATACAAATCGAGGTCAAGCAGATGCATGAATGTATAATTCACATTATCAAACTTGAGCATCCAATTAAGGCGGCCTTTAAGAGGCTCTATATACCAACACACAAAAAAAGCAGCAACAAAAACATAACTTGAAAAGGAAATGCCAAGGAAACTCACCCTGAAGGACATGGACGCGTATGCTGGCTATCTCCGTGTTCGATGGATAGCACGAGTATTTGCCAGAGTGCAGGAGATCCGCGTCGTAGATGAGCAGAATGGACTTGGTCTCTTCCGACTTGATGGTCTTGAATTTCAGCCGCCCGCCGGAGGTTTCCTCGCTGAGCACCTGCGTGGGGGGAAAATCGGGGGGAAAAGCCGAGGTTGTCATATTAAAAGCGATTTTCCCTCGTTGCAAAAAGTTGAAACCCAAACCCAAGGGGGCGAGGCGAGGAGGGGCTGTCAGGGCCTAAGCTAAATGCAAAAGCATGTTTTCTCATAATCATAAAAGCCAAAATTAAATACGTTACGTATACGACGCGTAAACAAACGCGAACAAACTCACACTCAAGCACTGAAAAAAGCTGGGTTTGCAAGGAAAATATTTATTTTAAAGTTGAATAAATGTAAAGTGTATTTTTAAAAAAACATTATTTAATTTGGAATGAATTTTTTAAATGTTTATTAGCGATTTCCAAAGAACTTTATTATTTTAATTTGACTTTGTTTTAAATATTTGCTTCACTGTGTACCAACGCCCTCATACTTGAGAGGCGCCAGCCCAGAGCTCATAAAAGTTAAAAACGTTTATCCTGCAGCAATTGGCTGGGCGTGGCCCGCCTCCACCTCCTCCTACTGCTCCTTCCCCTGGCTCTTTGCGCTTTTTACTGCGCACAAACTCAATTATTGCAAGATAATTTGGCACCAAAAAGGAAAACCTTAAATTGGTTTTTCCCCTCGCCCGCTGGGTCTTCAGTTAAGTTTTTTCTGTAAGCCCGTGCACTGTAAATTGATTTTAAGGGATATTTACCTTATCCTGATGATACCAGAAGATATGGGTCGGCGGCTCCGGGCTGAACTTGATGATGCAAGTGAGATTTATAGTGCTGCCCTTGTCCACGTATAAATCAGGTCCTCCCAAAATGGTGGCCGTGGGCACTGCGGAGAGAGAAAGATAGAGGACGCTTTATTACAGTGGAGCTTCGGTTATGCCATCCATTATGCAGTGCATCCCCCATTCCCTCTTATAAATCCGACAGTTTGGAGCTCTGCTAATCACTCGGTTACGTCGCCTAATCAGCGCCGTACTCGCTGCTCTCGCCTCTGTCGAGTTGTGAAATTCCGAAATGGTTTGTTTTCCCAATTTCCCGCACATCGGCTGGGTGACCAGTGACATGTACCCGTGCCACAGGCCCGCCCCTCCCAGCCACCAGCCACTCCCTCGATTTTTGATCAGGCCCATCCGGTCCAGGCCCTCGATTGTTGGAAATTTCCATAGTCCAGAGTCTCGTGTCCGTAGTTCGAAGTGGGAAATGCTGTGCCAGTCAAAGTCAGCACGTTAAATAATCGATTAGGGGTCCTGTCAGGCGGCCGGAGAACGGAAAGTTTTCCAAGGGACAAGGCTGCACAAAGTTGGTAGTGATTTTCCAAGATGGGTTATGGCTCAATTCTCGCCAGCTTTAGTGGAGATTATATAATTTAATGTGCTCGTTGACTGCTCATAACTTTTTTCAAGCTATTTGTTAATTTAAGATAAATATTAATGCCACACTTTTTGCTTATGCAATCTTTAGTGTGATTTAAAGCCTCTACAGATTAATTTTAGTTAATATATAAAAGAAAAACAACACTTAAAATTATTTAGTAACTCAACGAACGGCAAGACTGTTTAGTCAAGTTAGTTTGTTTCAAATTTGTTACCTTTTTTTATTTGTCAGTTTTGTTTTATGGTTGAGTTCCAAAAGGGGAAATACAACTCTCACCTTTAGTACACACACTTCATTAAGTCTGCAGCTGTTTTTTCCACATAACTCGGTTTACACAGAGCAATTTTCTCGAGTAGTTTTCAGTACCGAATGGAAATGCAACAATATCAGGTGTTCTTTTGCCTGTGCCTCGGCCTGCTCTTGGGGCTGAGAACGTGCCTGGCCATAGATTTCTGTGACATTCCATCCTGCCAGGAAAATGTACACATTGGATGCAACAACAGCTTGGTAAGGAAGGCCATTAGTAGTGTGTTGGTGTGGCAGTCGAAACTAATTCCCACCTGGATTTCCGCCAGACTTTCAACGTGGACAAGTGCCTGCGCTTCCATGACCTGGTGAATATGTATAGTTTCCGCGGGTACCTGCTGATGATACACAACAAGTACCGCCAGGATGTGGTCACCGGGAAGCTGATCAACATGCCATTGTCTCAGAAGATGCCCGAGCTGGTCTGGGATGACTATTTGGCCCTGCTGGCCGAGTATCATGTGAAGGGCTGCCAAATGGCGCTGCCTAACAACTCCTGCGTGGCCACCGATGACTTTCCCAATCCCAGCTCCAACTACGCCGAAAGCTTCTTCCGCCGACCCCGTCAGCGCTCGTCCAATGTCCGCCAGATGACCCTCTTGACCGAGGGTTGGATGGACGAGATCTACGACCTGGCGAGCATAGACACGGATTCGGCGAGCGACAAAATCGCTAACATCATCACCGATCGTGCCACGCACATGGGCTGTGCCGCCGGCCAGGACTACGACCTGTGGAACGTGCACTTTGTCCTCGTCTGCTATTACAGCGCAGGACCTCCACCACACGAGAAACTCTACGAAGTGGGCTTCTTCAATTCCAGTCAGTGTGCCCACGGGTTCAGCGATGGGTACCCAAACCTATGTAAGACTCTGCCCCTAAAACACTGAGTCACAGCATCGCCGGAAAAATAAATATTGCAAAGGCTTTGGGTATAATTAAATGTGCGAAGCACTTGGGCAATCAGAGCGAAAAGGTAGAGATGCGAGTCTGGCAAGAGTTTTTTTCTAATATACCATATAAATATGTATATATTAATATTTTTCCCCAAGTTACATTTCTTATATATAACCAAAAAAATTAAGGTAATAAATAAATAAATAATCTGAATACAAACTCTGAAACTCATCATTTACCCAAAGTTTATTTTGCTAAAAAACTAAACAGGTTGCAATTTCAAACCTTACCTTTTCCCTTTAAAGTTAATTAAATTATCAGGTTTAGTTTGCTCTCATAATTATACCAATTTTAAAAACAACTCTTTCCACAATTAAAGTCTAGCAATTTTTCGGCACTCAAATGTGAGAAAAGTGAACGAAAAATTGCGAAAAAGGTAGGAAATAATAATAGGTGGGAGAGTAACAGTAACAGTAACCGTAACAAGCTGGCAAAGTTAGTGGGTAGAAGCTTGTTGGAAAGCAATTTGTTCGTCATGAGCCAGAAAAGTGCTTGAGCCCCGGGGCACCCGCACTTGACTCCACAAAAAAACACACTGGCACCGAGGAATGCTGTAAAATATTAAAAAATAATATGCATGCACGGCAGCCCTCGAGCACACCTCTCATCTCCGTCTGTCTTCCACTTCTTCTTTTTTTTTGCGGTTAGAGTTGTCGCTCAGCCAAAAAGTATGCTGCGGCCGGAAATCAACAATTCACCAACACCAATTCACCAATTCATATCTCACTAACCAGCCACTGTCTGAATGGGGCCAAACATCCCGGCAAACTCGTCATCGCTGGACTGATACACTCGCTGGGCGGCTATATAGAAGGCGTCGTCATTATAATACTGCTGCATCATGTCACTCGTCTCGGTGTCAATCAGATCTGGTGGTGGGGCAAACCAAAAATATAAACAAAAGACAGAAATAAAAGCAAACAAAATGTGATACCAAAATAGAAAATCATTCAAATAATTATAATAAAACCCTGGCTAAACTAATTAACTAAAGTACACAACCGAAAATAGATCCCGGGACCCGTCATTATAATTATGGGTTCTGCCGGAGCTTAATAAATAATTCATTCGTAATTCGTATTTGAAGAGAAAAACTTTAAGTTTTATTTTTATTAAATTGCTTTTCCAATCACGATTTCAAATTTGTTATTCTGGCTTTGTCGAAACCCCCGACTGGATTCCAGGGGCTTGTTAGCTTGTTTGTTTGATTTAGAAAAACCATAAAAATAATTCGAGCAAAATATAAATACGTTTTGTGGCCCCGGGATTAAAGAGAAATGAATGTTGCCTGCCTTTTTTTCGTCTAAATTTATGGCTGGCGAATGCTTTTGTTGCGCAGTTTATTTTCCCTGTTATCTACACCTTAATTCTCTTGTATTTATATATATATAAATGTCGATATCCGTTTATGTGCACGTTGAGCACGATTTTTTTGCTGTGGCAACTCCCTTCAGTCCATCAATCTGTCTGAAAGAATTTTTTCGAAAATTCCTCTGCCATATTTACCGGCAAAGTCGCGTCCTGTTTTTATATCCTGCTGCGACGATTGCCAAGTGTGCATAATTTACACTCTTGGAAATTGCATGAATATGCAAGAATGATACGGAGAGGAAATATGTGAAATTCCCCAACCGAACGGGAGGTCCTGTCGATCTGAATTCCTTCGCGGGTTTCTGTATGTGTTCATAAAGATGTGGAACGCGGGCACTGGGATTTCTTACTCAAAAATGAAACTTTATGAAATTCTGTTAAATTTATATTTGTGGAATTTTATAAAAAAAATTCCAGTAGGTAATAAAAAAAACATTTTATTTATTCCAAGCATAACGCTCAATTACCAAAAGAAAGTCATAACTCTGACAACGTGATTTTTGTGTAAATATCCAAAGATGTGCCATATAGCACTTAATATTCTGTAAGAGTTTTATGGTGAATGGGGTTTTCCTTATCAATGAAGGAGAAATATTTATATATATATTCCTAAACATAAATTTATATTTATATGATTTTGGGATTGATTTTTAGATATTTCTTTAAGAAATTAGATATTTCTAGATGTTTATGTTTCTTGGTTGGTTTTTAGTATCCCTCAAAATAAATTTACCAAAGTTATTTACATTTTAAATAAAAATCTATATTTTTTAATGTAAATATATTTTAAAAACCACCTTTAAATCTTTAATCCTTACTGTACTCACCCACGATATTCAAGTTGACCGAGTAACTGCGCACCGGCTGCGTGGATATTTGGCACTCGTAGACCCCGGCGTCCCTTTGCTGGGCCCATTTGATCTGCAAAGTCCACTCGTCGATGTCCCGGTGATAGGAGGTCTGGAACCGCTGATCCGTCGTGTAGGTGTACGTGCCCACGGTAAGGATGTGCAGGTCGCGGTGTCGTATCCAGGCAACCTGCAAGGAGAGAGGTACTGTGCCCATTAATACCCACTTGGAAGGACTTTAAAGAGACGCAGGAAACCACAAAATTTATGCAGCTCACAGATAGAATTTTCATACAAGTCGAAATTAGTGTGCGGAACGCATGACAGACCCGGAAAATGATACTCCCCGCACCTCGGCAATGGTCTCCTGAACATTTTCCGGCTCTCTGCAGAGCGACATTCACTCGACATTGCCCACTACATTTGATACAAATTTTTTGTGTAGTTTGTTTTTTTTGTATTTTTTTCTTCTTTTTTTTGGGAGCCAAGGCTCCTTGTTTATGCGGCTAACTGTCTAACCAATAACACACACCGACCTACAGACAGACAGACAGACAGCCGTAGTCGGAGTCGGAGTCAGCCAACTGTGTGGCATCCATCTGTGCAGTTCCATTTCCCTGACTGCCCGAATGTCTAATTCTGCAATGGCAGCATAAAGAAAAATAAATAAAAGTGCTCAGACTATTTAATACCCGGCAAGGGAGTACAGAAAACATTGCCTAATTTTTGGTGCTGCCAAGTATTTGGCAATAAAAATATTTCAAATATTCTACAACTAATAAAAGAGCTCAACATTATTTTTGAAATATATCCAGACCTATCTAGTGTTTAATATACCCTTCACCCCTATGAGTACCTCGTAAAAAAAAAGAGAAAAGAGCCGAAAAAAGTCGAAAAAAAAAATGAGGAAAGTAAACTTTAGCCCAGGCCTGGCCATAAATTTACTGTTGGCCAAAAACCGAGCTCGTTCCCGGGCCGGTTAACTAGGGGCCGTGTGTGTGTGTAGTTTACTGATTGCGGAAGCGGATTTGGCCAAGAGGAAATCTATGACCCCTCCGCAGAAACAGGGACTAGAGAGGACCCGTGACCGTGGCCAAATCGCTTAACGTAATCAACGTTTTCGGGGCCTGCCAACACCTGCAAACTTTCCCAGCTGCTTTTCCTGGGCGGCCAAATGGGCAGACCGAATATTTTTGTTGGCAAATGCGTGCAAAATATTTCCGCATTGTGTCTGCGGCAAATTGACTCGCAATCCCCTTTTTTTTATTATGGCAACCAATTTAATTTTGATCGTTGAAATGCAACACTTTTGGTTCTCATTCGTTGGAACTTGAGGCTAGGAATCTAGGGGAGACTTTAATTGGGTCGCCGGATCAAGTGACGCCATCGCCAAAAACAAAAAAATAAATAAATAGGAGAGGGAAAGTGTCTTTCACAGACAAGTGGTCAGCATGTGTGTGTGCGTCTGCTGTCACGTATTACATAATAAACTGGCAGCAAATTTAATAAACCGGCTCACTGTCGGCCCTTCCAAGTGGATATTTGGTGACACATTCGCCACACTTGCGGCCGCTGCCCCGCTTCCGGAGCGCTTTGTTTATTTAATGTAAATAAAAATCAAGATTATTAATACGAAATGTTTCCGGCTGTTGTCTCCCTGTTGACTTGGCTAACACTGCAAGAAATCTAAATCATATTTAGGGAAGTAAGCAATTTGCGAAGAAAAAAATTTTCCCTTCTTCACTAAATTTCTAAATATTTATCATTTGGTTTAAAATCTCCAGAGAAGCGGGATAAATGCCGTACTTAATTTTGTTTTAATTTTAAACGTAAAAGATATCTACTTTTACTTTCAGATACTTTTAATGAAGTTTTTCCTTTATCCTAAACATTTATATATTGTTTCTCCTATTTTGTCTTCTATATGTTTCTATTCTTTGGTTTTGGGATTTTATTTTTTTGTGTTTTAGCAGTGTTCCCCCGGCTACTCACCGTCTTATTGCCCAGATGCTTGACTCGACAGCCGAGATATGCGGATTTGCCCACCAGCGATGTGATGTTCCTGGGCATCGTGAGATCAAAGTACGGCTCATTCCATTTGTGGCCGTGCGGATAATGCGACGGCGGCGAGTGTGTGGGCTTCGCCTCGGCGTTATTGTGATTGTTGTTGCTCACGGATTGCCGCTGGTAGCACACGGCTAGCCCTGAAATCGGAAAGAGACATTTATATATATAATATATATACATGTAACATTTATATGTCTACAGATAAGATGCCGCAAAGACAGCTTCAAGTGGAAAAATATTGGGGGAAAAAATGTGGCATGTCATAATGCGACAAGCACCTGCTGTCAAGGACACGCCTCCTATTTTTTGGGTTTGGTTTTTGGGAGAAATAAAAATTCAGGAAAAATTGCGGCAAACTGCACCCTGACATGTGGCACGTAGTACACTTTAATTAAAGCGATGACACAACCCACACTAAGGTTGATACCCTCGTTTTTCCCCCATTTCCATCTATATGTTGTGTGGCAGGGCTCCGTTTCACGCTTTTCCCCGCCCAAAAAAAAAAAAAAAAAGAGTCACTTAAGTGGCCTTCGCCTGGCTGACTCTGCGAGTGCCGACCATGTGGAGTGCCAGTTGTCGGTGTTTCCATTTTTGTTTCAGTTTTTTTTGTGTTCTGTTTAGTTTAGTTTTGTTTAGTTCGCATTGCGAAAACACGGTTGTTGTTTCATTCATTCTCATTTATGGCCGGCTGGCTGGGGTTAATTTTCTAATTACTCGACGCGACGTCGACGACTTTCTATGACTTCGTCGTCAGCAAAAGCGGAAAAGCTTTTATAGCCCACTCAAACCCCTTTTTGAGAACCCTTTTTGAACCCGGCAAATGGCTATGGGAAAATTGTAAAACTGTAAAACTGCAAAAATTTCATTTCCGCCTAAAAGGAATCTAGCAAAAGCAAAAAAAAAGGGGGCAAAACAACGGGAAACAAAACAAACAAATAACAATCTAAACTGACTCCCAAATGGCGAAGCTCATAAACTTTGCCATTTACGAAATGAAAAGGGTGGCGGCAAGCGACTCCCTCTTGGTCCGGGAAAGCATTTCCCCGAGTAAAGTTAAATAAAATGCCAGAATGCCGATGAAAAATCACTACAAATTATGAAAGAATTGGCCAATTCCCTCTCTGAATATTTACAAGTACACTCAGCCAGCCATTCGTCGATATGTAAAAAAATTCCAGGTGGAATAAGAAAGCATTTCCCTGGTAATTGAGTCAAGTATTTGCCGCATTCGTGCTGCCAGCCACCGAAATGGAATTCAGCCACAAACCGAAAGCTGAAAGAGGGAAATTCGAGGCTGGTTGTGAAGGAAATGCCTTTTGGTCGGAAAATGCATTCAATGGCCACCTGTAATGGCATCAGTCAATGCTCATTTCGAGAAGATGCACTCGTGAAATGTGTTTGCTCAATAAATAAACAAGGTTTTCTCTGATTAAATTGCAAAAGATTGGTTTTCTGGGTGTTTATATTTTAAAGTCAGTTTTTGGTCGCATTACAAATTAAATTGTTAAAGATTCCTATAAATAAATAATTTGAAAGGAACTTTTAAGTAACTTAGTTTCCTATTTTAATTCCGTTTTATTTATTAAGATAACTAAAGTTTTAATTAGATTTCTTTCACTGTGCAAGTCGAATTTCGATCGTTTGCCAGGCATCTGCTGGCCTGGGTGTCGTTTAGCCAGGAGTTCCAGATCCAGTTACCAGTTACCAGTTACTAGAAGCCAGGAACAGACCGCAAAACTTAAAGAGCTGCCGGGCCAGCAGCAGAAGCAGAAGCTCTACAAGCGCCTTTCAGGGTTTTGTCCGAAGGCAACTCTTGTCGGGTGGAAAAACAGCAGGAAAACCGCCTCCTTCACTCTTTTTCGAGGCAAACACTGCAGGAGAGTGAATGCAAATACCAGAGCTGGGCATATGCGTATTGCTTTTATAAAACAGCAAATAGAAGGCTGTGAGGGGGATATGGACCCAACCCTCACAGAGATTGTTTGTACGAACTCGTTAGCCGGGCTTTTGTACTCGGGCCGCTTGAGCAACTCATTTATTCATGGCAGCAATTGAAGGAAAGGCTGCGGGCCAAAACCAAAAATGCAAATTATTCAGCAGTCCTTCATTCATGACAGAAATCATGACAAAAATCATAGCCAAAGGTCAAGGTATGCCCAATGCACAATCTGAACCCGAATCGGAGCTAGCGGAAAGCTCCGGAACTTGTGCAATAAATATTAATGCTTTGCGATAGAATTAATTTCGGGCAATAAATCAATTAGCGGGTCCGCAGGGAAGCGTGGAAATATCACGTATACGCCAGCGTGGTCGCTGACAATCTATGATTGATTCGCTCTGTGTGGGCGGAGGGGTGCCGGGTGCCCTGTTGCCGGAAGGTCCTTTAGGACCAACTGCTGCTCCCTCCTAACCCCTAACCGTGTTCATTTGCATACATGCACATGCAACGAGTCCCCCGGGGGCACCATAATGAATCATTCGAGCGGCTGCTCAGGCGGCTCTCATTTTACGCAAAATTAGCCTTGGCATTCGCCGCAGACATCGTCCTGGTAACGGGAAAACAATTGCAGCCAGGTCCTGCCGCCAGGTACACACGATAACGATTACGATTACGATAACGATTACGATTGGGAGGGGAGCAGCAAGCGACTTGGACTTGGACCGCAACTACAACAATGGCGCAGAGCCATAAAACGCTTAGTCCTGGCCATGTGCGAGTGCGGCCAGGATTACTCCTCTTTATACATATATGTGTGTGTGGAGTGTGTGTACACACAATGTATGCACGTGTGTGTGTGCCCTGTGTCTGTTTAATGGCCTTAAATATTTATAAAGCTGGCAGTGGGCAACCGCAGCAGCAGCAAACGTCGAACCGAACCAAGAGCCATGAACCCATGAGCCTGCCGGAAGGGTTAACGATTAATTGAAACAAAGTTCAACTGCTCCTGTGGCGCGCGGTTAAATATGGAATATATATGCCGGGGGACTCGGCATACATAACATTAAGTTTGTTTATCTGTTTGGAGGGGAATTTCGGGCCGATTGCGGTCGATTTATGAGGGTTCTCCGAGGGATCTGTCACTATAAGTAATTCATTTCCAGCTTTAATTATTCTTAGAGTTTCCGGATAACAAATTTCTCTCTCTTTTATAGCTCCCCTAACAATGTGATATTAATATTAAACACGATTTCATAGCTGTGTAAAATATGTTTCTTATCAGAATGAATTATTTACACACCGCAACGAAATCTGAAAGACTTCCTTATCACTTTTTCCACACACACCGATCCCCCATTTTGTCCTGGCAGACAGGATACGCCAGGAGTGCGAGTATGAAAAGTGTGCTCATCGTGGCGTGGCAGACGGGCGGCTTTTGTATTCCTTCCTTCAGGTCCTTGCAGCAGGCTACCTCAATTAAAGATAAGTATCAAAGTGCATAGTAATCAGGAGGCAGCCAGGCGAGCGACGGGCCAATGAGTAACACGAAGCCAGAGGCGGATTCCGCAGGAGCAGGACGAGAGCAGGACGAATGCGGAGTAAGCACGGCGAAGTGCCTGTCAAAATGATTGTCTTACATGCATTACCCTCTTTCCTGGACGTCCTGCCTGCCTCGCTCATCACTCAAACATTTTATGTGGGGTGGCGCACCTGGCGTATGCGCAATTTTTTACCTGTCTGCCTCTCTGCTTCTGCTTCTCAGTTACTTGTTACTTATTTTCGCCTCGCTTTCGTCCTGGACTTTTTGGCTGCACATCGCTTTTTCACAACAGCCACAAAATGTAAAAATTTTTGCGCCATTTTTACTGCAATTTATGCACATTGGCAGGGGGCAGGAGGCAGGTTGCAGAGTGCAGAGGGAGAGGCAGGCTAGATGGAAGGACGATGGACGGTGGACGAAGGACGTATCCGAAATCCCAGTCCTGCCGGGTACGGCCCTCTTTGGTCATTGCTTGTTAACACACCCAATGGGAGTTATTAATGTTTGCGGCGCTTTATTTACGGCTGCCGGGCAGGAATTGGGTCCTGCCGGCAGGCTGAATGCGGACGAAGTCCTGCCGCTGCCCAGCGAGTCGATTTTTTACGGCTCCCGCAGGCTTCGAAGGATTCGCTGACAGGCAACAACCAACAGCACGCTTCCCTTTCCTCTCTCTCTTCCCTCTCTCCCCTCAGTTGATTTAAATTTGGTGTAGTTAATTTTTAACCCAATTTTTTACTCAGCGATTTCTTTATTTATGTGCAACGCCCTTTTAATGTTGCTACATTTTATTGCCAGGCTTTATGAAAAAATTCCACGCTTACAGGATTCAATTGCCGGAAAAGTCGTTGACGTTGGGTTTTTGGAGGCTTTCTGGGGGATTAAATGGGAGTCCTAGAACAGGAAGTATCGCTTTCATTACTTAAGGAAAAATATATTTTGAAAAGAAATTACTACTATTTTATATTTTATTTATGAAAGAAATATGATTTAAAAAGGGGAGAATAATTCCAATGTACTTCAAAATTTCAAAATCAAATTAATGTAAATACTCTTCTTATTTCAACTATTCCACCTCTCACCTCTAGTAGAAAGTATTATTTTCATTTGCAGATAAATATCCTTCAACTTTTAAGGAGTGCCGCCTTCCATCATTTTTTAATCAGTTGAAACCTTTAAAAAACATTTAATTCCACTTGGCCCCGCCTTGGGTTTTAACTTTTTTAACCCGACTTGTCACATTTCGCCTCCTCGCCGCCCCGGAAAGTTTTCCACTTCAATTTCTTGCCATGTTTCTCTGTGTGTCATTTGCAAATCAAATTGTAATTGAAGAAGTTGGGTAAGTTGTTCCATTTCTCCTTTCCCGTTGCCTTTCCCTTTCCCTTGCCCAGGTCCTTTCTCTCGCCTGAGCTTTTCCTACAACAATGTCGGAATGTCTTGAGCAGTAAAATATTGTTCGGAAAATCCTTGGAGCGAGTGTGCGTGTGTGTATGTGGCCTGTGGCATATCGAATTCTGATTTTAATCCTGCCTGCATTTGTATGCAAATGTAGCCAGAAACCGAAACTGAATCGGAATGATTCTTTACAATTTGATTTGCCGCTCACAATGTTTGATTTGGCTTATTGGAATATAGATCTATAATAGATATATATAGTATAAAGATAGATATTTCAGGGGTTCACAAGGGTTCAGTTCGATGTGTGGGATATATGTCAATTGGTTAATGCGAAAAATCAATAGTAAAAGCCTTTTCCGGGTTTGATTAAAAATGCATAATTGCCATGTTAAAGTCCAACGATGGCAAAGGAAGGAACGTCACGCATTGTCTATTTATGTTTTTATGTGGTTTACAGTGAAAGGCATAAAAATACGACGACTTTATGATATATTTAATTAATTTATTATTAAAAAAATACACATTTTTAATCTTTATAATATGTAAATTAATCAGAATAATACATCTAGTTAGACAGGAAATTTGAGAGCAAAGTTTTATATATCCTAAAATTTACATCATTCAAAGACCCTTTAAATAAATTAATAAAATATTATATAAATATCCAATTAAGTCCTATAAATGTTGTATAGATTTTTAAATATTTTTCTTAGATTTCCCTATTTTTATGGCCACTATTTTATGCCCTGCACCTACTACCAGTTGATGGCAACGTGAATGACCAGGCCAGGTCGACATGCAAGCTTCGGAGCACTTTGCCCCCAGTGACTCCTACTATATTCCCTATATACTTTGCCCCCCGGCCTGGGCCTGGTGTGCTCTTCGTTGCATGTGGCATGGTCTTGAGCTGCACTTCGCCATAACTCACATTTCAGGCAGCACGACCCGACCGCCCCTGATGTTCATTAATGTGCATTTGTCGTGGTGTTTATTTAAGCAATTATTGCCATTCAGCCATGTCATCCGGCCAAAAGAGGCGGGGCCAGCGGGGCAGAAGGGGCAGCATGGGGCAGGACCGAAATGCTAATTAGATTTCGCTGTTGAAGGAACCAGGACGACATCTATTAAATGTCCATAAATTGAAATTGAAGCGAGAGCTGCAGGAAAATGAAACATTCGCCTGACACGCAACATCAACTGTCAATTAATGCGGTTTCTGCCCAATATTGTTTCGCTTTCAATTAAACTTCAATCGGCCTGCATAAGCGGCTAATAGATTTCGATGGCGACCGAGGTCGAAGCCGCTAATCGCATTATATAAAAAACATTCTTTGTTTGTTTTCAATTTAACAAGTTTCTGCGGAAAAAAAAGAGAGCAAACGCGAAGCATGATGAATGCCAGTGTGGGAGGGAGAATATATATTTTTTAACAAAAATATTTGCGCAATTCACACATCAAACGGGAGCAAAGTTTTTTCTTTCTTTATTTTCCCGAGAGTGGAGAGATTTTTCCGTTTGATGTTGTGTTCGTAGGCGGAAATTGCACAAATTGTAAAGCGCCACTTTCCGGTCACTCAGAGTCTATCGTTCTCCATCTCTCTCTA
Source organism: Drosophila punjabiensis (assembly GCA_008042585.1). Taxonomy (NCBI): domain Eukaryota; kingdom Metazoa; phylum Arthropoda; class Insecta; order Diptera; family Drosophilidae; genus Drosophila; species Drosophila punjabiensis. Next base: position 54,399 of record VNJR01003832.1, read on the forward strand.
CCCAAAGCTCTCTATCTCTATCTATCCCTGTGTAAAGTATCTATTGGATCTGTGGGAATCGGTATGTATTTTTTTGGTGTTAATTGAATTATGTTTGCCGCACAATTGGCCAGGTTGCAAGTGCAGCGAAATAGGAGCAGCGAAAGCGAGAGTAAGCCTTCGAATATGTTTTGTTTTGATCAGTGGACCGGAAATGGGAAATCCAGTCGGGAATATATATATATATAATATATGGCAGAGTCAGTGCAACGCACAAATGAACTGAATAAACAGGCAAAATGGAGCTGGCAAATAAATTCAATTAGCTGGAATCACATTTCAAACGAATCAATTAAGTTGCAAATTAATCGGCGCATACTTGTGCCCCTATCCATAAAGCTGGCCATTGATTTTTTATAAATTAAATAACAATGGGAGGCAATATATAAATAATTAATAAGAGCAAAAAGGGGTGAAATTTAAACAAAGTATTATAAATTCGAGAGGAATATGCAGCCTACGTGAGCTGTAAACGATATTAACAAAGTTTACACTTATTATCAGTAAAATTAAATAATATTTAATAATAAGAAATGTGAGAATATGATTATTCAAAGTTAACAAAGTTTACATTTATTATCAGTCAAATTAAATAATATTTAATAATAAGAACTGTGAGAATATGATTTTCCAAAAGGCTTTAATTCCGAAATATATTTAAAATAATTTCTACTGCGATAAGTAATTAGTAAGAAATAAATTGTAGTAACTTAATTAAAGAAAATATGGCTTTTGCCTGATGGAAAAAATATTTTCTTTGCTGTAATCCCAACTATATTAGCCCTAAATCACATTATCCAAGTACCCAAGGCCCCACCTAATCATAGTTTGAGTATTTTGACTGCTTGACATTTGCGCAACCTTTATCGGGCCGCCGAGATCGATGTTTTATTCATGCCACTGATGACCCGCACCATAACCCGGCCGGCGGAGCTCATTACAAACAATCAAAAGGCAATAGGACACACATAGACCAACCGCAGGACGAGCAAGACTCATAGTTTGGGGCCATAAAAGCAAATAGGCCCCAAAATCCCACACTGTAAGCCACACGCATGTGAAGAGAGTGCCAAAAATAAATGAAACACTAAAACTTAATTTGGTGTTTATGCCAAAAGGACAGCCCCTAATGACAACTGGCCTTTGTCTTGGTCCTGGGAGGATTAATAAAGCAAGTTCCTGGCTCCCAGGGACCAGGAGGACCGCTAATGAACTCTGCCGTTAAGATCCTGTCTATGAACTCGAGGCGGCCGTTGGTCTGATGGCTGACGGCCAACGGGGCGTATGTGTGATGAGCTGATGTCTGTTGTTTTGTTTGTTTGCTCGCCGGCTCTCGCTCTCTCGTATAAATTATTTGGGCAAACATTTGGCGCTGATTGCCAAATGCCTTTGGCAATTGCCGGAGCCACAGTGCCACAGTGCCACATAAAAAATAATGAAGAAAAATATCTTAAAGCGACGGACTATAAAATAAATGATCCGGCAATGGGATCCTCAGTGTCTCCGCTCCGCTTCCGTTCCGCAGACGTGCATAAATTGTGTGTGGAAATTTGTGGCCCAAAGTGCCCATGGCCTGCGGTCATATATACATAAACATACCATATATCCGTTCCCGTTCCTATGCCGCCGCTATATAGCCTGGCAAATTTGTCGGTCATTTGCATTTGACTTGACACAGGACACAACACACAACACACAGGACACAAAACACAAGGAGCTGGGAGCAACCGCCTCCTTGTCCTGTCCAAAGTTTTGCTCGCCCATTTATTATGCTTCATGTATGACATTTGCGGAGCGAGAGAGGGGTAAGGACCTGCCCCTAAATCCGGGGCTGAGGGCTAAGCATTTGGGGAATTACCCGAAAACCGAAATCCAATGCCTAGAATCAAACCCGGACCCCAGACAAGGACAAATAAATCAAAGCCTGCTTTTCGCCATTTTATTGGAATTTTTGTTGGCCAAATTTTATTTCCTTCACGCAAATGTCATCAAATGGATTTGTATTTTTAGCGCAAATTGCATAAATCAAAAGTTTTGCTTTGTCAATTTTTTTGTTTTTATATTTTGCAGCTATTTTCCTTGTGTTGCCACTTCCTTGGGCCAAAGTTTTGATTGCCTTTTTGGATGTTTTCATGTCCGAGACTTCTCTCTCAGAGACCTTCGGCCAGACTTCAAACACTTGGACAGAAAGCTGAGAAAATAATAGAGAATGTGGAGCTGCTGGCATTTTGCATGTTTTGCCAGCTGTAAGCCGCTTTGTGACTTATGAATCATAATTAAATAAATTTCCATTTAGCCTGTTGACACATCTGAGTGCTCATTAAACAGCCAAATGGCGAGCACTAAATCAGGGGCGGCTTTATATTGTTTATATTGTTCGCTGCAGCACGCTTCCATAATTTATGCCCGCTTCCCAACTAATATCATATTAACTTGTTTAAATTCAGCCACAATTTATGCAACGCCCAGGCCCGGGCCTCCTTTAGGCCATAATTTTGCCGACCATCAAATCATTTTCCACAATCAAATTCGTGACGCGTTCAGGGACAGAGTCCATATAGAAGGCATATTCAGTCTATAGAAATTTCCATTCTCTGTATTTAGGAAATGAGCGTGTGCCCAGCGTTTTCCAAATCACGAAACATAAATATTTTATATTCCATATAATGTCATGTGGGGAAGGCTTTAAGACCTGCTAAGCATTTTACGGCATTATTTAAATTATTTATTGGGATCTTATGATTTACAAATTATATGGCAGACACATCATACAAATTTTAAATAGGTCTTGCGTTTGAAATTTATTTTAAGAATATATTTCCGCAAAGAAAAATGAAAGATAAAAATATTACAAGGTATTTTTAGAATGATTTCTTTTGAGTTTTGTATTTATTTTGTTAATTTTGAATAAAAACAAATATTTTTCATCACAGAACTGACTACAAAGTAAGCCCAAAAAGCCTCCCATCCATCAACCATCCTTCTTGTCCCAAAAACTGTATAATTTATGCCACTTTTACCGCTCACATGACTTTGTACATTATTTTATTTATGCGTGTATTTATGCTTTTATGAGCTGCCGCGCGAAATATGTTGTTAGTTTTACGCGCATTTAATGAGAGGGCCAAAAGGCAGTAACAGAACAAAGCACAGCTCTGTCATTTGCCAGCCAAATGGCTAAAATATAATTAGAACAAAAAAAAAATAGAGCGATATATAAACAGAGAGATGTAAATTTTTAGCTTGATAAGTTCATAATGGTGGATGCTAGAAACTAATTCCAGTTGAATTTTAATTAAGCCATAATGAATGTGGCAGGCATTAGTGCGAAATTAATTACGGCAACCGACAACACAAAAAAAACTGAGCGTAAATGTTGCCTATTTCTCTCGTCGGACTTTAATGAGCCTCAGATTTGACGGTGAAACCGCATATTAAACGTAGAGGCCTCAACGCAGATGGACACCGAAAATAAAGCAAAGCCAAGGAAAAACATTTTTCCTTTGCAGCATTATTAATAGGCACTTAGGGGTCTCGGGGGGAGGCCAGCTATATTACGAGCTGATGAAGACACGTTTTTACATTTTGTATATTGACGTTAAAATTAGATGCCAACTTGTCGTCGTCGTCTCGTTGCCGTTTTTTCCGAGACCCAAACAACGCGTATCATATTTTAGCTGCTGACGGAGATGATGATGATGATGTGGGGGAGGTGGAATGGAGCTAAATGTGTGAGGCTGACTGTGGTGTGGTTTTAGCTTTTTTATGGCTTTTATATAGATTCTTTTAAGGAAGATTTTTCTATAAAATTAGGACTTAAAAACAAAGGCTCATATTAAGAGTTTTAAAAGTTATTTCTTTAATTTCTTAAGTCGTTTTTAGCTATCCATTTTTTTGTATCTTTTAATATTTATTTATAATTTTTCCTCTCACTTCAACAGTATCATCACTGACTCGCAAGGTGTCTGTGCTAATGCCGAGATGATATATGACCGCCACGCACTGTGACACAAATCAACATGTTAAATAGACTGTGAGTGCACAACCCACCCCTCCACCCCTTCAGCCACCCACTCCAACCCTTCAGTCGAGGGGTCTGGTATTTTTAGCTCCTCTCTCCTCCCTCCTAGATCCATAAGTTGTTCTTCGGCGTGGTCTCCTCCTCCATGACCGGCTGTTGGTACTGCTCGCCCGCCTTGCAAAGGAACGGATACTTCAAATCGAAACCGGACTTGCAGCCAAAGGACTTCTCCTTGTACAAAGGCCAATCGCAGATATAATCGCTGGCATAGTTGCAGGCCAGCAGGAAGTGAGGCTGCCCCGGGGACTTGTCGAATCTCAAGGCGGCACAGCCCACAAAGGTATTATTGTCTCTTGCCATCACGGCAAAGTGGCGAGCGGAACTGGTTTCGAGATACAAAAAAAAAAGTGAATCAAATCAGGATTAAGGAACCAAAGGATATAATACCCACTCTTCTAACTTGCCCTTGGGAAAGCGGTGCACATCCGTGGCCGTGACATTGACACTCTGATTCCACCAGCCGGCAATGATCATCTTGATCAGACTCTCATCCGTGTGAATAACAACATCCAACTTGACGGGACTCTCTTCCGTGTGATTTGCGGCAACTGTCTTGTTGAGAGTCTCATCCGTCTGATTCCCGGCGACCGTCTTGTTAAGAGTCTCATCCGTCTGATTAACGGCGGCCACCTTCAGGACACTCTCATCCGTGTGATTGGCAACGGGCTCTGCGGTCAGAGTTAAGTTGATCAGAGCCAAATTCTGTCCAGAGTTGCGGAACTCCATGGTATTGTGGCAGGGATCGTACTGCAGGGCACATTGCTTCACGTTCAGTGTGGCCAGATGCTCCAGTTCGGCATGCCACTGCAGTGTGGCCATGCGCTGGGGCTGGGGCAAGTGCTTGATCTTGCCACCAGCCAGCAAATTTCGATAAGCATTATGCTCATTAAGGATCAGATCGTGCAGAGAAGACAGGTTTACCAGCTGAGCGCCCGCAGGACACTTGCTGCTGAGATTCTAGGCAGGGAAATGATCCTTTTTAGAAAACTTTTAAAATATTCCAAAAGTGTATAAACTCACTCCCTTGTTGTTGCAGGCTATGTGCCTCTTGTGAATGTGGCACAAGACACTCTGGCAGTAGTCCGCCGGCGTAAAGGACTTATTAGCCTGGCAGTAGCCAGCCTGCAGGAAACCACACAGCAGGACAACGGCCACTATGAACACTGTAGACATGCTGCTGCCAAATCGCTATCTGACTGTCCGTTTGCCAGTCGACTTCCCCTTTTATATCGTCAAAGAACACCGAGTTGCTTGGACAACTGTGCCACTTGGCACAGCTGTTTTTGCCAGTGCAACTTGAGTCTAACTGCAAACTGGGACTAAGCCGGGCTAACACACAGACACAAGGGGGGATCGGGTTCAATGGGATGACACCTGCTTCGATCCTATCAATGGCAGCTGCACAGGCTTTCAGCCACCGACTTATGCCACTTGACATATTATCCCACTTGGCCCCGAAAAGCAGCAAAAAAAAAAACACAAAATCATAGAAAGAAATAAAAGCTGAGAGAGAGAGAGAGAAGCCAAATGAAAACGAATCCTTAAATGTGAAAATTCCTTTCATACTGCAATTTAAACTGCAAACACACATAAAGGAATAGAGGAGGGAATGGGCATCTCATTCATGGCAGGACCAAGAAAAAACAGAGATGCCAAAAGGAAACGAAAATATACGACACAGAGAGTGAGAGGAAGAGGAAAAAAAACCAAGGGGAAAATGCCGCCATGTCCTTGTCGTTCATTTTCTACCTCAATTGAAATAGTTTTCTCCTCGGCTGCGAAAATGCTTCTTGTTGCTGTTGCTGTTGTTGTTGCAGCTGCAACAGTTTTTCACTTTCATTACCGGAGGAAAGGCGGCGAGGGTTGTTCGAGAGGGTTTTTATAGTTCAAAATTAAATAAATTATTATGAAAGAAGAAAAATGTTTATAACTATTTATAACTTAAATACTCTGAAATACTCTGCAACCTTTTACACAACTATCTTTCAAGTAAAATAAATTCTCAGAACTCAGACTCTCTTTCTAAAGAAAAGACTTTATTTTCCACAAGATCTTAGGTAAGTGCAAGTGCACTCTAATTTCTCCATATTTATTCGGAAAATTCTTCGAGCAGACTCAAGACTCAAGTGGAATTTTCGCATCAAAAATTAAGTAGGACTTGCCAACTGGTGAAGCAACTCTTGCCACATAATATCTCATTCTCTTTCACTTTACTGGGCGTTTCAAACCCACTTTCACCCCTCTTTCACTCCTCTTTCACCCCTTTAAATCTGTGACTGTGTCTGTGTCTGTGTCTGTGAGTGTGTTTTTGTGTGTGTGTGCAACACGCAATGACAGTTCACAGCGGACAAAAGTGAGCCAAGTCCAAGAGCGAGCGACGAGTGAAGAGCAAGGATGGAGGAGGCTTTGCTCCAGATAACAGCAAAAGATTTCTCTCTCTTCTTTTGTAAACACATTTAACCATTATTATTTATTATTACTATTGCCATTGTTGTTGTTGTTCTTGTTGCTCGGCAATTTCATTTCTTGCTGGCAGAACGGCAGAAAGGAAAAAGGACACAAACTTCAAGGAGAAAAGAAAAAACACCCACCAGAGCTGAGGAAACCAGGCTAAGGTCAGGAGCTTCAGTTATCCAGTTAACTGCTGAGGGGGGAAAACGGGGGGAGAGACATAACAGAGAACCAGGTGAGCTGGTCAGGTAAGGCATCGGCTTACACTTGCTTTTCACTTAATTGGATTTGCCTTGGCAGCGCCTCCTTAGCCGGGGCTAATAATTGCAGTTTGTAATTATTTCTACCTCCTTTTTGCGAGATCCTTTCGGCTCAAGCCAGCCAGGATTAGGACGGGATGCACTTGCAAAATGTCAATTGCAAATTAAAACTTTCCCGGGGCTTACAATGAGCCCCGAGAACAAGCACTATAGTTAAGTGTAGTGATCAGGGGCAGCGTCTGGAAAAGTTGGATACACAATTATGTGTTGCTTATAAAAATTTCATACTTATTTGTTTCGGAAAGTATTCTTTTCACACACTTTACTACTTTTTCAAAAAGAGTCAAAACTTAAAGAAAACTTTTGTACGCGCGAAACAATTTCAATTTGGTTTAATTTCCGAATTTCCTCGCTCATCGGCTCTCCAAAATTTATTCACCGGCACACAAAGTCCTTCGATTGGGGTTTTCTTTTGATTGGCACCGTGCCTGGGTGTGAGCAGGAAATTGAAATTCTCACACATTCGCACACACATTAGGGAGGAGGAAGTACGTCCCGCCGGCACTTTGGCAGCACTTATTTGCATATTTTAAGTAAAAATTTTAAGTGCTAAGGGGCTGCGAGTGTAGTGTGTGTGGAGTGTGTGGAGTGTATGGAGTGTGTGAAGAGTGTGCGAACTCCCTCAACACTCCTTCTTATTTGCTGGCACGTCAATAAAACAATGACAATGTCCTTTACTCGACAAAGTCTGCAGTTCCTCACTGACTGCCAACTGTCACTTGAAGCACTCTGAAATACAGCTCCTGCTCCTCTGCTAAAGTCAGTCTCGTCTCGTCTCGATTCGCCAGTCAACTCAATTCGCTTGTCCCATCGACGGGACTTGTCGGGGCTTCAGTTTATGTCACGCATTATTAACACACGCCCCAGCCGGCCGGGTGCAACGTGCAACGTGGCGTATGCGCAACGACAGTTCAGAGTTCTGAGTTCCAAGTTTCGAGGCGGAGGAGCTGCAGCTTTGACTGGTTGCCAAGTCGTGAGCTGATTGCTAAACGCATTGGTAGGCTATGCACTTGGAAAAAAACCTTAAGGTCATAAAAATAATAAATATTTAAAGAAGTTAAACCTTAGATCTTATAAAAATTAGGAATGCCTTAAAGAAGTTATAATACTTAAAATATATTATTGAACATTAATTGAGGACAAGAAGATGTTTATATAATAAAATATTTTTTGTATATTTATTAAGATCAGGATAAACATTATATTCACTTTATAGGCAAACAATAAATGACTGAAATAGACCTTTTTCTAAACCTTTTCTCTCAGTGCAAATATCTGCGTGTGTGTGTGGCTGAGATTTGTTTGGTTCGCATAAGGAAAAAGGAGCATCGGCAGCAGAAGCAATCGGAGAGGCAGCAAAAATATTGTCCTCTTCTTGTCCGTATTTACGTTTCATTTTTTTTCTCTCTCTATTTTGCTTTCCGGCACCTGTTTTTTTGTTGTTTTTCTGAGATTTTTTTTTTGGTTGTCCGCCTGCGCTTATGCAATGCTTTTTGGCACGTTCCGCAATGCCTGGAACGTGTCGGGAGTCGGCCATGTGTGTGTGTGTGTGTGGACTGGGTGTGTGGCATGCAGCTGTGCGGCACTTGCACTAATGAAAAAGTCCTGCGGTTGGTCCTTGCCACTTTCGTGGCAGTTTCTTCCGCCCGGAAAAGCGTTTGAAAATTCCCCTATGGAAATGTGGTCTCCACACATTTTTGGTGTAAAAGTGTCTTTAGGAGGGCAAAAACGAGTTCCATTTGTTATCGGTGGGGATTGCTAATGAATCCTGTATCAGCACTAGAAGGAATCCACACACATTTCTGGTATTTCATTTTTACCCACCCAAAAAAAGCCCTCCTCAAGGTCACTGGCTTCTCGGCCTCTGTCGCTTGTCTTCTGGGTGTGTTGTCAAGCATATTGATGTCATTATCCTACCTAGGCAGCAACAACAAAGGACCCATCACATCACGGCCTAGACAATTTTCGGTTGGGTTCGCCCCAATGGCAAATACCAGAGGCCGCCTCCACTTCAGTTCCCTCGCACTCCCACCCTCCAAGTGCAATCGAGGGAAACGGAGACAGACACGCATCGCGGTATGTGCCACAAGCTCCCTGGGCCCCCTTCTACTTGTAGCAATTCCAGCAGGGTGACAGTCGGAAAAATAAATGGTTGTAAGACATTAGAAGGAATATATTAAATTCAAAGGATCTTAAGCTATTTTTACTTATAAGAATCCTGAGAGATATTTTATTTAACAAAAAGTTGAGTGGAATATAAATGTTATCATAAAATCATAAAAAACCTTCAACAGGTAAAGCCACTATTAAAAGTAGTAAGCTCCTTAAATATTAAATAATTATGCTATCGTTTATTTATTATGTGTCTTTTTATTATTACTATTTATTATTATGATTATTTTTTATTATTATTTTTATTATTTTATTTATTTGACTATTTTATTACTATAAAACTAAGCACCTCAAGAAATCCACATTTTCAAGCTTTATTACTTTAGGCAAAACTCTTTGATTTCCCAGACATCTATAGTATTTTTTTCTACATTCTGATTGATGGCTTTGAATATTTTTGAACATTTTTCTTTTTCTGTTAGTGCACCGAAAAAACACACACTCAGACAACAATTTCACCCCAAAAAACACAATCCCCTGGCAAACACTGCCAGCATGATGTCGCCGTCGTTGTCGTTGTCGTTGTATCGCCGTCGTTGTTTCGATGTTGTCGCCGCGGTTTTAGCCCCCTTCTCTCCCCTCCCCCCCACCTCCGACCCCCCTGTAGCTGCCACTGTAGTCTGCCGTGATTTCTTGCCAACTGATTTTGTGATTTTCCCAGGAAGAGCACCACAGCGAGGCAGCACTTGGGTGATGCGGTGGAGGCTACTCATTAAATTCGCAGTGCTACGCTCCGCTTATCTGATTGTGGCACAGACAATAATGATGGGGATCCCGACGACAGTGTGCATGTATATAAAGAGTCGTACTCGGGAATATAGCCGGCACTTTGTGTACCCTAATTAGCCGCCTGATCTTTAAATTTGACTGCACTATAAAACAGCATATGGCGTTGGGTCTGCGTAAATACACAAGTACAAGTACAAGTTTATATATATAAGGACAGTCTCCCCGCTCCGTTGGCATAATTGTTATGTTGATTGCGAATTTGCAGCGCAGCGAAAGTAAATTCCCAAAATGCTTGCTAAACAACGCTGATGATGGCCGATGGCTCCCCCGGGCGCTGGGGTAAAAATGCGAACTCGAGACGCACTTTTGACATGCAAATTTTATGCAATTTTTATGTTTTCACTGTGGGTGTTCGTGGGGGTCCAAAGTCAAGTGGAGCTTAACCCCTTGGTGACGATGTTTCTGGTGCATTTTCATGTTACCACTGGCAGTTGTAATTAATATAATTTCACCTTTCATACGCATAAATTTTCGAAACATTCTTTCCCCTCTGCGTGTGCTGCGTGACTTTTAACGAGCGCTTGAAGCCATTTTGTACTGCAATTTGAGCTGCAATTTTTCACACTTGACAACTGACCAACTCAACCCCTTTTTCCTGCTACTTTCCTCCATTTCTCGGCCACTTTTTTCAGCCGGGAAAGCCTTGGCAGCAACTAATTAAGAAAATATTTGCCAAGCTCTCTCGGCCGGCAAAAAAAGGGCACAAGGAAAAAATGTAGAGTGACTTAACTGAGCAAATAATATTTATGAAAGGGAAGTAAAGGTATTAAGAAAATATATCTTTATTTAAAAAATTAATCAGAGTTTATTTGTTGCAATAAATTTGAAAAAAAGTATTAAAAAAACCAGCTTTTGCTTTCTTTCAGTGCAAAAAGGATACGGGCAAGCAGGCAGCCAGGCGAGCAATTGCCGCACTCCGTCTGCTGAGACCTGCTGCAGTTGGTATTGGTCCCCGAACAACCTCAGCAACGTCCACAGGATGCCCCGCAGGATGCTCTCACCTCTCTCTCTCTCTCACTCTCATCCACTGGAAGCTGGCACAATACAATTCTCAAGAACCAACATCTTCGCTGAGGCAGAAAATTCGGCCACAACAAAATGAGAATTTTTCCCATACCCTTTCGTTCTCGGAAAAGCAGACAGAGTCACACAGTAAGTAAGAAAATAGTTTGATTTCTCTAAAAACTTGCCCCGAACTATCCGTAGATTAAAGACAAACCCTTTGGCTCTCTAAGGGAACCGCAAAGAGCACAAAGTTTTTGCCTCAAAGTTTTCCACAAAGCTAATGTACCCCAATGGGTTTTCCACTTTTCCTGGGTTTGTTTGGCCTCCTGCCTGCTTCGCTGCACATCAGCTCACTCATCCTCAGCCTCCTTTACATCCTTTCACCTTCCTACCTTTGGGCAGCCTTGAAATGGGTCAGGTGGGAGGGTCAGTAGTGAGGCCAACTTGTTTTTCAGGTGCGATTTCACATTGGGGAAAAACTGGACTCAAGATTGTTTTAATATTGATGTAAGGACCTTGCAGAAACATTGTGTTTTCGTCAGAAAGTAATGTTAATCCTCTTAACTGGGGTTTAATTTCCTTTAAAAGCTGCTTTTCCGTGTTATTTTTACCTTAAGTCTTGCTTTGAATTTATATTATTTAATTATTTTATTTATATTACAAGCTAACATTAATATTCTAAAGTTTTAGAACTAGTTTTTCCAAGTGCATCTCATCTAGAGTCTGCCGCTGATGGACATTGTTCATCAACTCTGAGATGCATTTCTTGAAAAGTTCCCTGTTTCTGGGTTAAGTTATTCAGAACGAAGTCCCAAAATGAAGCTATAGTCAAGGTCACTGGGGGGTGGTTATAGCCCGGCATAGTCTTTGTAAAACATAATTTTGGAAAGGGACTGGAACCAGTGCTTTGTTCATGCAAATTGAAGTGCGTTGCGTTGCGAGGCGAGGCCTTAATGATATAAAACAGCCCAGGGTGTGGGGTTGGTGGTTATTCCGGGGGTTGGTTTATGGATGTTTCGGCAACGGCGTCAGTGTAAACAAAGCTGCCACATGTAGCGCCGCAAAAATTAATATTTGTATTAATAAAACCAGCGACAACGCCAGAGGAAGAGGAGGAGCAGGAGGAGGAGGAGGAGCAGGCGGCAGATGTGCGGTCGTAAGTGTTTACATAACATGTTTTGGATGCCGACACATAAACACTGGGAGGAGAGATAAAGCGGAGAACGTGCCAAACACCAAAATGCTTAAAATAGATGGGAACTCCCCCTCCCTTTCCCCTCGTGAACATTCCCTGCCAAAACATTGACCATTCGGTACGTGGAAATCGGGAAAAACCGCCTGCAATTGAAGCCATGCAGCGAACAATTCAATTAACGAAGTTTACTCTTTTTTTTCCCGCCTCGCTCTTCCATCTCCATCTGCTATTTCTTTGTCTCCCTCCATTTTTTTGTTGTTAGAGTTTGCCCCTTTATTCCATTCCGTTAGCTGTGTTGGCGGTGACGTCTCAATTTTAGCCACCGCCACTGCCGCAGGCCAAAAAGGCAAGAGCGATTGGAATGTCCGAGCCGCATTTAAGAGTGCCAAAGGACACACAGGGGTGAAGATCTAGGAAAATGGGCAAAACAGTAGGAACCCTTGGCTAAAAATAAAATAGAGTCTGTAGGGTTAGCTTCAAGTATTTTGAGAAAGCAAAGTTTACAAAATTATGCCAGGAAATTAATTTAAAAATTCTCAATTTAAAGTTAAAAGATTTTAATAAATGTTTGGTTCTTAGGAAAAATAGATTTTATAATAGAAAATAAGGATAATTCGTAGGAAAAATAATTTAATAATAAGAACTATTCTAAAACGTGAAGAAAAACTAAAAAAAAATCTTTTGATAGTTAGTTACCCAAACAAAGCCTTATAATCGCTGATTTTTTCATCTTCAATTTCATTAGTGACTTTCTGGCTTTGAATATCTGCTCATTTGATTTTTCGGCTAGAGTTTTCTAGTGCAAACTTTGGTTAAAATGGAAAATGGGGGGGGGGGGGAAATGGCATGCGGAAAATGGGAATGAAAATCTAAGGCACCACTAACAAAAGCCAAGCGGCTTAAGTTGTTCATTTTTTTCGCACTTGCCGCGCTCGATGCACCCATTGTTCGCATTTCCCGCTCTCCCTCCTCTTTTTCGCACTTTGGCGCTCCTTTGCCAGCCACACACAAACACACACCCTGGCACTCGGCCTCACCCACACCATTAAACGAATTCGCGGCGTGGCTGTACCCAACACCAAGCAGCAGCCACTTGGAATCACATTCTGGATTCGGTCTTCGCTTTATCCACTTGGAAAGGAATAAATGGGGTATATTCATTTTGAAAGAATTTGTAAACATGAGAAATATCTATTTATTGAAAAACAAAAGTTTATTAAAAATTTAGTTTACTAAATTTTCCATTATTTTAAATTCTTATAACAGGAAATTTAAATACGTGACCTTTTAAGCTGTATAATTAAAAAATACATAAAAAACTACCCTTTAAATATTTTAATGTGATACAAAACTCTGCCTGATTTATTAAAATAAAGTCGGGCTGATTTATCTAAATAAAAAGTATATATTTTGTTTGCGAAACTATATTTTTCCAAGTCATTCCACAGTCGTTGCCCTTACTCTTTCTCTGCTCCACTTTTTGTTTCGCTCTTGTTTTTTATTTTATTTTGAAGCATTTCGCTGGAACTGGTGGGGAAATGGCATTGAAGAGAAATAAAACTTCACACTATTACTGACACCTTCTGTGCTCTCCCCTCTTTTACTCTCTCTCTCTCTCTCTTTTCCACTGGATGGCTGCTTAGGTATGAATGAAATGCAATTAAGTTGATGTCGAAGCGGCTTTAGAATGCCTCACTGAGAATGTGAAGCCAGAGAGGCCTACACTGAAGAAAAAAAATATGCCAAATGCAACTAGAAATAATTTAGGAATTTTATAATAATTTTTAAAGGTTCCTATATTTATTCCTTATATATTAAGATTTATGTTGTTAGGAAGAGTTTAACTCCCTGCAACTATTTAAATATATTTAATCGATTTATACATTAGCAAATTTCGTTTAGTGCATCGACTGAAACCTCATTGAACAAAACAACACCTGATTATTGACGAGGGTCCTGGAAACAGCTAACTGTATTTGAGCCGCCGAATGAATGCATTCTCAACGGCCATTGAAGTGGGCCAAGTGGTTACGTGGGCGGGTGGTATCCTTGCCGCCTGGCTGATAGTCATGTGTGGCTCGGACCTAATGAAGTCGCTCTAGTAGCAGTTGTCATGCCAGCTTATTTAATTAACTCAATTGCCGCCGACATGCTGCACATATTTCAGCTGCTAATTAAGTGCAGCGTGCAACTTCAACTGCAATGCCACTGTGACTCTCTCTATGCCACGACTCTGCACTACGACTCTGGGTTTATATGCTTATGCAGCTCCAACTGCAGTCACGACAGCAGCTCGAGCTGCAGGCCAGGCAAATATTATTAAAATAAACTAGAACCGGACTGGCTTCCCCACTCTCCTCTCTCTCTCTCTCGACAGTGTTTATTCAAGGCACACAGTGCGTTGCAAAAGCTAGCTCTCGAGGCGTATTCAACTGTGAAAAGTAACACGATGGAGTGGGGGAAATTAAGGAAGTTACTTAGAGAGCAAATATTAGGATTACATTTTCTTAAATACATATAATTTTATCAATATTCTTTAGAAGAAAAGAGTGCAAATTAATAATATCTCTAAAAAGTATTTTACAAACTTTATTTTTGAAAGAAATACCTTACGTGGTTTTCTCTATATTGCTAAGCTATAGTATATAATATATAGTATCTAAAATAAGATCTCTCCCCGCAATATGTTCTAATTCTTCCCCAAAAAAAATCACTTAATTTAGGACATGTTTTTGTGACATTCTGGCCAGAGTGTTGCCCAAGTTTAATGAGCCACTATGCCTCACACTATACACTTGCCTCTTGGTGCGAAAAACTGTCAAAGAGTGGAGAACTGGCAAAAGTTTCACTATACACTATACTACACACTAGACTACACACACCATATAATACACACATGTTGGCCACGCCCACACACTTAGTGGGCTGTCTTCATAATGGATTTCGGTTTTCGGGGGACTGAGCGGGTGGCGGAGACAAAAGGCAAAAGCAAAAATTTGCGGCTACAAGTTCATTTATCATTTTGCTTGAGTAATTGAAATTTCAACGTCGCCGAGAGCAGGGATGGGCAATCAGGAGGTGCCACAGAGGAGCAGCAGCATCCCAGCACCCAAGTGGAGTCGGAGCCAATACATTAGATGCTTCCGTTGCCGTAGTCGTTGCCGCCTGTCCGGACACATCTTTCGCTTTGAACTTAATGGATATGAAATACATAAAAAATGTATACACACTCCCCGACACCGGAGACTTGCCCCCTTTCCCCCCTCTTAGAGGGAGACCCACATGCAAAAAAGGGAACCTCGCTCAAAGTCACCAAATGGCGAACGGAAACTCATTGAATGAGTCTCGCTTCTCTTTTTCACCTTCAGGCGCCATTATATACACTTCCATTTTTTTTTTTGTGTAAATCGATTGGGGATTACTTTCGGGGCATCGCTTTTCATTTTTACCTCGTTTCACATATTTATTTTTGGGGCCCCGGGATCGGGATTATCCCTCGGGTGGCCGCCTCTTAAAGCTCTTTTTTGGGCCGTTTTGCTCACGCATCGCCGCACAAATGATTTATAAGTTAGACAAAGGGCAAAAATTGAGGCGGCACCTCACCTATAGCTATGTATATATCCTTATTCCCACCCACTCTGCCGCCTTGTGGCACTGACACAAAAATGAAATCATTTGACCATAAACATTGAACTAAATTCAAAATCAATTTAGCGAAATAATAAAACCCAGCCAGGATCGAGGGCATGTTTGTCCTGCCTGCCAGCCTGCTGCATGTCTGTTGTTGGCAATTATGTCAACAATCGGCTTGAATTGGCATTGAACGTGCCGCAGACATACGGCATGTACTCTTGTAAATGTGCTGGAAAAATTTGTGGAAATTTTCTTCTGATGATTTTCAAGTGCTTCGATGGGATTAAAGAGGCAATAAATAAGTTCAAATTGAAATGTTTGTTCAACACTTATTGCCAAAGATGATTAAGGGATTGCCACAGCAACGACTAGCTACACGCAGAAACTATCTATTATTTAAATATCCAAAAAGGGTTTATTTTAATCCTCTTAAATTTTAAGTTCTTTTCAAGATTGTTTTTCTTCCCTTAAACCGTTTTCCTAAAAGTCTATTTACATCTTTCCTCCCCGATAGCCAATCCATCTCAATCAATCTTTTTTTGTGCAGTGCAGCAAACTTGGCTCGGAGCTTAAGTAAAGACCAAAGTAAGAACTGCTAAGTAAACTTGGGCGAAATGTGTTTTTATTTTTGTGACTCCGGAATCTGTTGACTTTAAAGTTGGAAACTTTGTGCTGCGATATGCATACAGTAACGAGCCATAAAGATGCCATGAAAGTCCTGGCCAACTCCGCCGACAAATAGCCATAAATAAGTGCCCGTATTGGTAGTGGTTTCTATGTACGTGTGTGTGTGTGTGTTTGTGTGTGTTACCTATTGGCAACATCAGCCATTGTTGGCCCAGAACGGCGACAACTGCAGCAGTCGGACTTACAGTTGGCCTGGTCTGGCCCAGAGCTTATTTATGCCGCCAGTTTGCCAGTTTCAACCTCAGCAGCCGAAGAAGCCAAGAAAAAAAATGGTAGCCAAAAGTCAAGTGAATTTCCTCAGCACACACAGAGATACCCCCAAAAGGCACTGAGAGAAAATTGAATGAGTTTAATATAAACATAAAATGGATTGTATAAATATTAACATCAAAAGTATTTTCAGGCAAAACAAATTAAATTTATAGAAAAAGATATTTAATCCGTAAAAAATTACTAAAAGCATCTCTTGAGATATGGATTATTAATTAATATTTTAAAAATAATAATATTGGAATTTATGGAAAGAATTTGGCTTAAAATACATAAAACATCTCCAACTTTCCCCTTGAATAGTTCTTGTTTCAGTGCACAAAACTACGACTGACACAATGCCATGAAATGTAGTTTGTTATGAATTTTTGCTACATCCTCTCCGGGTTTTTGGGGTTTTCTTTCTTTTTCCTTATAGATATATATTCCTGTGTTCCTTGTTGTTGTTCCAAAGGAGCGGGTCGCAAACACATCCGTAAACAATTTGTTCATGCTCCTATTCGCTTTTATTTTTTTGCTGCCCAGCTTTTTCTTGGGGCTCTTTGTGGTCCCTCCGATAAGCAAAATAAAGAAATGAACGGAGAGGAATTGAAAATAGGGAACCCTATTACAAGGGATACGAACAAAAACAATTCAAATGAACTGCTAGGCAGGACACGAGGAGTCCTGGAATTTTTCAAGTTGCTTCTCCCATTTAAAAAAGGGTTAAAAAGGGGCAATCAACGCTCTGGGTGGCAATTGGCGGCGGAGAAAGGGTTAAACTGGCGCGTGCCAACGAGTTTCCAGTTTCACGGGTTTAAAATATGGAAGATCGTTAATCACAGCGATTATGATCCACCGGGAGGGGAATTCTTTAATTCTGCAAACAACTGTAATTATTACTCTTCATTTGCAAGGATTTAGCTCTGTAAATATATGTGTAAATATATATGTAAATATATGTAATTTACAACCCTCTGCAAGTGTTTTCGTTTTAATTAAGCCAACTATCTGGTAGCTTTAATTATAATTGAATGCTGCATTCCCGAAAATCCCAATTTATTAAACATTTCAATGATTTCGTAATCCATTTAATGTAAAGCAGTAATGGCACTTAATACTTTATCAGCTGCCTGGCAGCCGAAAATTCCACAAGGGGCAGAGTTTTGGAATATTTGAATTATTTGCCGGTAAATTAGTTTGTAATTTTGTTTACGAGAAGTTCTAAGCTTTAAAGGATGGGAGATTATGTGTTAACTGCAATTAGCAATGTTTAGCAGAATTGGGAAATAATTTAAATTATATATCATATTTTATAACTAAGAAATATGTTACAGAATTTATAATATTTATATGAGGTTTTTATATTTATAAATCATATGTGTTTAGAACTTGGTAAAAATTCATTTCTGTTCCAACTTATTTGACACTTTTATGCAGATTAATATATTTTTAAATCATATAAGATTTATTTCCTCCAGTATCTCCCTAAGTGACTTACATTTTGCACTCTTTGCCCCTTCCCGTTTGACTTCCTTACATTTTTTAATAAATCACATCACAGAGAGGAGACAGTAAATAATTGCATTAAACTGTTGCTGTGACTAGAAGGAGAAAAGTCAGTGGAAAACGGGGGAAAATGTCTGCTGCCCCGGCCAATTGGCTGTGTTGGTGTGAGTGAGTTTATTTTCCTTTTTTTTTTATTTCTGTGTGAGCGTTTGTGTCCTGTGTCAACGTAATTTTCCCCTGACTTTTCTTTGCTCCACTTCAGCTCCCATTCTTGTTTGCCATTTCATTTCCATATGCACAAAGCAAATAGGCAAACAATTTGCGGGGGGCGTGGGGAGGGGGGATGGGTTGGAAAATGGGGGCGTGGTTGTGAGCGAATGTTAATACAGGACCGATACAATTTTCCGATGTTTCCCTGTTCCTGTGTTGCTGTTGTTGTTGTCTTGGTTGTCTTGGCAGCCGGGTTAGATTCCCGGTCGGAGGTTCGCAGGATTGCAGGAGGCCTGTCCTGGCAGGATCGCCCGGATTGAGGGGCTGTGGCATCTTGACAGCCAACAACTCACTGCTCAGTGACACGTGTGAAATGTTATGTACTGCCGGGGGGTTAAGGGGGGAGTGAGGAGTGAGAGGGGGCCGGGCAACCGAAGGGCTCGATTCCAAGTTTTTTGACACATACAAGGGGCGAACGATGGCAAATTGGAAAGTCAGGCCAAAGTTGACAGGATTTGCGCGCTAAAGGATTTGCCAGGGAAATATACAGCGAATAATACACGCAGGAAAAATATATGTATATTAAAGGGAATTAGAATAAAAATTCGATCGTGTATGCAAAAAATATATATATTTAAGAGGCATTAAAACATCGATATAAAATAAATTCGTCAAGGGAAAGCCTCAAAATTTTCTTTATATAAAACCTATTAATTATGATTTATTAATTTTATTACTACTATTTATTATTATTTTATTATTTTCTTATTACTTTTTAATATTATTTTATTATTATTTATTATTACTTTTTTTTCCTTATTATTTTAACCATAGAAAAGACATTCAACATTTTCAGAAATTGTTCAAAAATAATGTTATACTAACTCTGAGGAAATGTATCCAAGGCTCCATCAAATATTTATTTTATTTTATGTTTATAGGAATTAAATAACCTTTTTATGTCTTTTATAAAAAAATAGAGACTTTCAACTAAGTCACTTCCCTAATTTATATAATTTTTTATAGAGCAACAACTATTCTTTTAATTTCTTTGAAACCTTCTCACAACCTAGTCCTTTTTAGACAATATACATTGAAAATTAAATAAATAAATTAAAACCCATAAAGCAATCTGATGTATTGTTTCTTCCTGTACACATGTATATATATTTAGATTTATTTTGTGTATGTGTTAGCAGGAAAAGGAAAACGGAAAAGGAATCTGGAGCAGTATCTGTTTGGATCCGCAGTAGCAGGATAATCGACTGCCTGTCATTGTGTTTACACTAAATTTCAATTAAATTTTGAGGCCTCCTTTGACAACTGACAGTACATGGAAATTGGGGAGGGCTTTTCCGTTGGAAAATTCAAGTGTCTATATATGGAAGGATAAGCGCAAGAGAAACAATTGCGAATGCCACTTGCCACTTTTTTGGCAAACGACAACAAATCTCGGCGAAAAACTTTCGGAAACAATTTTATATGCGGGGAAAATTGAGCCACTTTTGCTTAGCGCCCACAACAAGCTCAAAAACATGGCGGAAAGGAAAAACCAAACAGAAAACTGAAGATGTAAATGGAAAAGTGAGAGCGAGAGCGAAAGCGAGGAAAATACCAGCAATTCAGTCAAAGTGGGCGGGGATTTGCCAACTGGATTTAAAATGGAAATTATTTGAGGGAAAACCAATTCGCTTTATTACTTTGGGGCATACGCAACAAAGTAAAACAAAGGCAGTCAACGGTAACGGTAAAACAAAACCCCAGAAGCAAAAACAACAACAGCAACAACAATAATAACTAAGAAACAACAAAAGCAGGCGACCATAAAAATTAATGCAATAAAAACACATGGCAGCACTGGCAGGAGCTAAAGCCCCCAACAAAAGGACACAAAACAATGGGCCAAGTTGAGTTGAAGCGGAATGGTGAAGCAATAAGCAGACAAGGATGGATGGCAAAGGACACAGGTACATGTACATGTTATGTATGGTGTCAGGATCGATAAGTTTTCTAACCTCTGTCGTCCTTGCTTAGGAATCTGACAAGGATACACGTTAGAAGCATTTATAAAGATCGCAACTGAAGGGGAAATATAATTATTTAGGGTTTTTTATTATTTAAATAATAAGAGGTTTTGGTTGTTTTCTGATAAATTAAAATATAATTCAATTTGTATTAATATTATATTGGAACAAGGACCCTTCTTCGCTCAACATATTTTAAATTCAATCTAGGAAACAAGGAAGTCTCTCACTTTCCACCTGCTGATGTATCACACTGTTGCCATAATGAATTTTGTAATATGAGTCCTTTTTGAAACATTACTTTCTTGACATAATTTAGAGATGGGTTCAAATGTGTCATGGCAGGATTTCTCCTTCTCCTACGTTTTCAAGAAAGCCCCATCAAGTGCTTGTCCTTTGTGCAAAAGTCTGGCTGTGTCAGGAGGAGGAGGAGTAAGCCTGCAGGACTCCTTGGTATTTTTTTTAGCCTCCTTATTTTTATTGCTCTTTGCAGGCGGCACGCAATTAAAAGGACTCATTGCGACTCATAAACATTGCGCCGGTCGAGTGGAGGTCCTGCCTCGACCCCGACCAGAGCCTGTTGCTGTTCGCCTGATTGAGCTTACCGTTTGCGGCTCATAAAGTCACCGAGTCTCGGGCATAATTACACTTTTCAATTATGCATAATTATGTGTAGAAAGCAATTTGTGTGTTGTGTTTGTGCCTGGGTGGCGCGTTTAAAATTTAAAGTGCAGTGACACACCGGCACCTCTTGGCCTTAACCCCCGAAGCCAAGCCATTCCATGGCAGCCGCCATCCTTAACCTCTTAACCCCACACTGCTCATTCCTCATTGGAGCTGCTGCTGCTGCTGTTATGCGATATGCCCTTAAAAACGACCCCAAGCGACCAGCAAGCGACCGCATTTGTTTGTCCTGGCACCACGTCGCTCTCTTGAATTTATACACGGAGAGAAATTAGGGGAAATCTGATCAGAAATGGAAGCTTTTCTTAGTATAAAATTAAATATAAATTCAAAGTAATATATTTAACATATTCCGTGATAATTATCAGGCAAATAATGTAGATTTTTATTTTTATTTTTTCTGCTGGTGTAGCCAATGCTTTCTCACTCTCATTCAGCTCTGGTCCTGCTGCGGTTGGCAGTGGCCATGTCAGAACAGAACAGAGCTGAACAGCGGCACAGGACTGCAAGGACAACGCAGCAGGCAGAAACATAAATCAGGATTTTCGCAGCTCGAACCACAAATGTTTTTAAAAGGATTCAGCGCTCGCCCGGCCGGGCGGCAGCAACAATAACAACCTTGAGGCGGGTGAGGGGTACCCCTACATATATATACATAACATATATATTGCTGATAATCTTATGCATGCTTAAGCAGGATACGGAATATGGGATATTCTGGAGGAGGAATGGGAAGCTCGACTTACCCGTCAGGCAGCAAAAAAGTGCCGTCCACAGGGTCAACATGTTGCGATGACCCGACTCCGACTTCTCCTTGTTGCAGTCCTTCGCTCAGAGTTCTCCTTTTATTCCGCTTTTATTACCTTTTCTTTTTTTTTTTGTTTTGTAGCACTTTATCAGGGTTGTTTTGTGTGCTATCAGTTCGCACTTTGTTTGCTATTCGGGCTTTGATCTATGGCAATCTCTGGGGGAAGATATATTTTTGTTTTGATTTCCCTTATTCACACACTACACACTGTTTTTTTGTTTTTTTGTCTCGTTTTTTAGTAGACCTAGTTGCTACAGAGAGAAAAATTGGTCAGAAATTACTTAAAGAAATTTTATTAAATAAGAAATTTGTAAAACTAAGAAGGTGTTTATATGATATTGTAAAAATAACGTTTATTTTGTCTTTCAAAAACAAAATAAGAAGAATTCAAAATATTCGGATATCAAAATTAATCAATTCACTCATTGAATTAAATTGTTTTCTTATATTTAAATTAATATTTTTCTATAACAATATAGTTTGAAAATTCTCAATTACTTCTTCTCTTAATTACTTAGTTTCCTCTTTACTTCCGATTATTATTTTCTATTATTTTATATTTATTTTTTCTCTCTGTAGCTTTTAGTCTCTCTCCCTCTCTGTTGTCGCTGTTTTTCGCGTGAATTAAACACTTGCAATGACATTTAAAACACTTAATATCAATGGCAGACAATTTAATCCTTTAACGTTCGTTTGTTGAACTTTTTTTCAGCACTGTCCTTGTTGCTGCTTTCGTCCTTGGTGTTACTGCCGCTTTTTTGTTGCTGTTGCTGCGATTGTTGCTGTTGCAGAGATGCATTTGCTCTTTTTGGCTCCTGCTAGGCCGGAATAATATTTTTTTGTTGCCGCTGCTCGCCTCGCATTTCCATGAAACGACTCTTTTTATTTACCATCCTGGAGCCTGGAATCTACCCAAAAAAACTGAACAACAAAAATTGATTCTCGTCTCGTTGGGGGGCTGAAGAAGAGCTTTAAGAGGAATTTTTGGTAGCTGCTGCTTCTGTTATGAAACATAAATTGATTAAATTCGGGTTTGTTGCCTGCTTTGATAAGCCAGATTTTTGATGGAGTGTGTTGCACGTGCAACATTGCCCTGAAATCTTTGTTCAATATTTTTTGGGTTAAGCAATAAATAAAGAGTAGCAATTATGGAACGGAAAACTTGATATTTTTCCCCGAAATGGAGCAGACTTTAGCTTCTCCTTGAACAAAAGTTTAGCCTAAAAATTAGAGGGGCAACGCCTAACCCTAAATTCTCTGGTGAGCTCTCCTATCGTACAATTAATTATGGTTAATGCATAAACCAGAATCAGTTATTGGGCCCAAGTTGGGCTTTGTCCCGGGTCAGCTGCTTTCCTATTGAATATTTTATAAGCCAAACTTTGGTGGCATGTGTGTGTGTCCGAAAATAAACCCCCAAAAATTATGAGGAGTATGTGGCAAACTGTTCCAGTCACGCCTCTTTTTTCCCATATAGATATAGACAAGTATTTTCGAAGGTGGCTATTTTCGGAGACCTGCTGCCATCCATTTACTTTGGCATCAATCAATTGCTCGGCTGTCCCGGGGGCAAAACTTTGCTCCCTCACATCTAATTTGTTAAACATTTGCCGGGGAATTGCCTTTTTCACACGCCCTCCTGGAAAAATGGTGTGTTCCCTGCCTTTCTCTGGAAATTTTTTCCCTCGCTGTGTGAAATTAATTAAAACTTAATTAATTGCAAACTTCACAGGGGCGAGGAGGAGGAGGAAAACAGACAGACTAATGAGGAGGGGGGCAAGGTTTAAGGTTCGAGTTCAAATGCAGGACTCAGTCAGTTACCAAGCAGAGAGAATAAAATTTAATAAAATCTATATTAAATATTATAAAATGCTTGATTTTTCAGGTCAATATTCTTAAAACTCTTAAGATATTTTACCAAGCAAATAATCATCTTTAAGTATATTTCCTTTTAGTTTTCTTTACTATTTTTTCGCTGTGCATGATGCTCGGTGCGACTTCAATCACAAGTGGCTGCTGCTGACATGTCGCCCCTTTCTGCCGAGTCCTGCAAGGAATCCTCGGCCACTTGTCACTGTTGCTTCCGTAATGGAATTAGAGAGGGCACGAGGGCGTGTGTGTGGCAAAGTCAGGGATGCGGGGATGCGGGGCTGCAAGGACCCCGAGACGCTGGATAAGAGTGAGCCTGAGACTCCTGCCAACGTCAGCAGTGTCTCTCAAAAGTGTTAACGCACTCAATTGCTCTAGCTCTGGCTCTGGCTCTTGCTCTGTTTCACTCCCATTATCCTGGCGAGCATTGCCTTGGGTCTTCGTCCTCCGTCCTTCGTTCGTCCTCCCCTCCTCTAACTCCCTTTAATTGTTGGCGTCTGCACTTTGTTGCTCGGCTCGGGGCCGAGTGTCTGCTGTAATGCTTAGTATCTGTGATTAGGAGGCAACTTTAGTTCCGGGGAGGGTTTAATTCACCCTCCGGCCCAGCCTTTGTTTCTGCTCTATTGTGCCGAAGTTAATTCCCGGTGTATTCATATTTTATTGAGGAAGGTTCACCCATGAAAGGAAACCCGAAACAATTACATTTTGTTTGGGGATTGCAGCTAAAATTCCACATAAGCTGATGGCCTTAAGACGTTGATACCCTCAACAATTGTGAGTTTCCCCCGCGGAAAACCCAAAAAACTTGGCACTTGACAATTTCCAGTTGTCCTTGTGTGTGTGTGTTTGTGTGCGGGAAAAGTTTTTCATCAAGAAATGCAGTCGAAATAAGTGAAAGTTTTTCCTCAAGGAAAGTTCAGTTCCTTAAGCAGCTACCACAATAAATACGATGAAAACATAAAAGACTTCCTTAACTATATTTCAGAGCAGTCATGTTTTTAAGGGTTATGTATATATTTTTAAAAAGAAATGCTTTAATTAAACAATTGTAGTATAATTAATAAAAAACTATCATTTGTAGCTAACCGAAATATGAAATTTAAGTTGGCTAATTATTTAATGGTAACTTACTCAAAATTTCTTATACAAAAATATATTTAGCTTATACAAAAATCTTAAAAAAAAAGATAAAAATACTAAAATCTCATTCGGAAAATTCCCAAATACAAATATTCCCTTCCCCGAGCGCTCACTGTTGTTTTTTGAAAAACGAAAGTGCTTTTCGATTCTTCTGGCAGCTTTCAGCATATTGCGCATACGCACTGTGATCGGCGGCTATGAATCTGTCGTAAATTTCCCACAACTTTTCCGCTTCGCTGTTTCCCGTTAATATTTTATGTGTTTTCTATTAATTTTTGTCACATTCTTGGGCCCCGAATATTGGATTACACAGAAAAGTGTATTAACGTTCGATATATTGTGTTCTGTTCTGTTGTGTGTGTTTTGACGCGGTTCACTGGCAGATCAAAGATAGTCCCTCTGCGCCTTTGTTTTGTATTTGTCGGCGGGTTGTTTTAATTTGTTAATTTGTATTTTGGGGGCAATGCTAAAAATAAAACAACTTAATTTGCTGCCTGCTAATGAGAGGGGGCGGTAGTGGGAACTGTGAGGGGGCTGGAGGTCGTTTCGTGGGCGTTTAACACTTTTATAATTTGTTTGTCGCAGACGGCAGGCAGCTTCCCATTCTGTTATTCTGGCCAGCAAACACGCACCAAACTCTTGTGTTTTTCTGTATTTTGGTTTTGTTTTTTCGAAATGAATCGTATATAATTTTGTCGTAAAATATTCGCGTGTCGAGCGCGTTTTTAGAATTAACAACAGCAGCAGAAAAGGCAGTAACAGTAACAGTAACTGGAGCAACAAAAAAGCGACAAAAGGTCATTCAATTTTTCGACTGCCGGCAATGAGGCAATGAGGCTTTTCCTGCGTTTTCACACGTTTTCCAAAATTTACGACCCAATTGTGCCCGCTTTCCACAGAGCTTGGCACACACACACCCGGCAAACACACGCGCGCACACACACTGTAGTAATTCTGGTCTCAAAATGTCGCGTCTCACGTATATTTTGGGCCTTACATTTTCCAACCAAAAACTTTTCTTTGGACCTTCACGCGCTTTTCCGCGCCCTTTTCCGCCTGTCGTTCACCGTCGATGTCGCGCTGAAACTGAAACAGAAACTGAAACTGATTTTCCGCGTCTCGGGGACTTCAGAGGGGATTCCCGAACACGGACCCGAGCCTTTATCATTCGTCTTCTTCGGCTGTTCGGTTCGGAAAAACTCGTGGGGCAAAGGGGTGTGTGGGAAACTCGCCTGCCGAACATTCGTCTTCCCAACGAATTCGCCGCATTTTAGTCTCTTGTTCTCTTTTGTGCTCTTTGCTGGTTTAACAATAAAATGTTTCAAATAGTTTCGGAATTTTGCGATAAATTCTGGCGGAATAACTTAATTATGCCGAATTATGGGCTTCAGCCAAATTAAAGTTTGTTTTATGTTTGTCTTTTAAGGGCTTCGAGTGGATTTTTATGGTGGCAGAGATTTCAGTTTGGGAAATTAAATGGAAATGAAAGGTAGTAACTTAATTTATGGGTATTATAACTAGACCTGAGCGTGAGGTTTAAAGGATTTGGGATGTTCACTTTAGAGGGGAATTTTTAATGCTTAAAGCTTTTTTTTATTGTGGCCATAAAAAGGTGTTGTTACTAAAAACAATTCTTAAAGTACTTATAGCTTATGCTACTGCTAATCCAGGTTTATGGTTGTCAAGGGAATAAAAGCAAACTTGGGGTTGTAAATATTTTAATTAGCTGATTATATATGTTGGGAATGCTAAGCATTATTATTTTATAAAGATTAAATTATATACGAAACTATTTTAATTTGGAAACTGTAATAGCTTCGTAGATTTATGTACTTTAAACTACATATATTTATAATCAAAGTATTTAAACCATATTTAGATTATTTAATCCATGAACTATGTTGAAAATACAACCTTATTAATTATATAAAAATTATTAATATACTTTCATACTTCTTTATAATAACCTTTATCCTCATAGTTTTCCCTTAAACTTCAGCCTTAGACAACATCTTTAGTAACTCAGTCTGCTTTAGGTCAGTGTCAAAGAGAACCTCTCCAACTTAAGCGAAGAGCGCGCATGCACTCACATAGAAACAAAATTCTCTTAACTTAACTCAACTGTAACTGTACTCTGTTGCGGCGAATTGGATAATGTGGCCAGCAAGCAGGCGGGGATTTCAATAAAATACACTCGGAGTTTGCACAAAAAGAGCTAATGACAATATAAATTCGCATGCATGGCAGATGGGCGACGGGAGAAGCGCGCTGGGTTCCCTGTTTTTTTTTTTTCCCAACGGATGGAAATTCGGGAAAATCGGGGGAAATGCGGAGGAAGCGGGGCGGCTGACAGCAGTTATCGCTGAAGCGAAAGGCAGTAATTAGCGTAAATTGAGTTGGTAAAAAGCGCAAGTGTTCAAAATCCGCCAGCGAGCAGTTGCCACCCCCAGAGGCACCCCCCGTTCCCCCTTTCCATCTGGGGAAAACCCAAAGGCCACCGCAGTAGTTGTCCCTTGTTGTTGTGGTTGCCACTGCTGTTGTCTCTCCTCCTCCAGCTGCTGTTGTTGATTATGTGGCAATTAGTTGTCGCTTTTGTGGCAAGCCGCGCGACACTTTCAATCAGAGCTTCTTATTCCGACAGCCCGCTAATGCCCCATCCAGGTGGGGCTTAGTGAGCTAATTAAACAAGCCGATTACCTGCCACTCCCGCTGTCTCAGCATCCGGATCCCCTTGACCTTGACCTCGCTTTAGATCCTGGAAAACTTTCCCCCCCCACAACATTTCTCCAGTTATCAACTTTCGCCACATATTGTCAGAGGTGTTTTGAAAACTCCTGCTAGTCTATGTGTGTTTGTGTGTGTGCCTCTGGGTCACTGTGGGGTTAAGTGGCCGGCAGGACGGGGGGGGCGTGACTGTAGTCTAATGAGCGGGCACTGGCCCACCGAAGTCTTGCCGAGTATTAGAAACTTTGCGCCATGGCAAAAAACCAAAAGTTTCCAATTTGGTTGCACAGAAAATATTGTTGCAGAGGAATTTGTGTCACTTATTAAAACAGCAGCGAAGAATTTATGCTCTTTTTTATAAGAATTAAAGGAATGTTTATTAAAAATGATTGATAAATTAAAAAGATGCTCAGGAAAAGGAGAAAACAACATATAATTTCTTAAAGTGATTTAAAAGATTTCTTTTTAAGCTCTTCTTTGACTGAACTTTAATTTATTTCAAGGTTAAATGTATCTCCTTCTTCTAAAAACGATTCCCTTATTCCCTCGTTCACCTGGAAAAACCACTTTAAAATATTCCCCCCACATGATTGATGACTTGAAAGTGAAGCCAAAAAACCAAAGTCTTTCTGCTAAATGCCAGAGTTCTTCTTTCAATTTTCGGTACAGATTACGAGGCAGCCAGCCCTTTGACGTAGCTTAGCGACCCGTGAGGAATGCAGTTCATTTGGCTGAGCGTAAATTTTATGATTTATGAAAATGTTCTACGATTCTGGGGATATTTCTCTGCTGTTCTGCTCTCTGGCTCCCCCTTAGCTAAACAGGAGGGCGTCATTCCGCCCACATTGTAATACAATCAGGATCTGGCTCGGAATTAAATCTGCTAACCGAGTTATCGTCGATGAAGAGGAGGAGGGGAAGGAGCTTGTTCTGGGGCATTGTTGCATATTCAACAATTGCAACTGCAAACCGACGAAGTAATAACAAATGCAAATTTTAAGCTCAAGAATTTTCAGTTGCAAAATTTGTACAAAATTTATATATATATTTTATATTTTTTCCTTTATCATATTTTACTTATTTGTGCTTTCTGCCTTCGGGCAACAGCAGCAGCAGCAGGCAAAAGTGCAAATGAGTTTCAGGGCTTCCCCTTCCTGCCTTCCTGCCTTCCTTTCCTTTCCCCCATGACAATTGAATTTGTTTAAATTGTTGCCTGCTGAATTTCTGAGGCGGTGGCCAGGTCCAAGCCATGCATCAGCAATCAGCAGGAAAACGGGGGGATCACAAACACAGGAGCACCCACTAAACTTGGAGTAGGAACACAATGTCCTCGCTGCGAAGAGCCAATATAATCAAGCGGCAGCAGCTGGCAAAAAAATGAAGTGCCAATGTGTGGGAACTGGTGATATGCACTGGAAAAAACAATTCTAGAAGGTAGATTAAATGAATTTAAATTGTTAAGAAGTTAAAGGGGAAAATTAGCTATATTTAAGGTGAAGAATCATGCCTTTTCGTGAGCTTTTCATACATTTCCATCTATAAAATCCTTTCCCCTTTTATATTTTTCTCTCACTGCTATTTACGGGTGTGAGGACAGGCAGGCTGCAGGACTCGGGCACTGATGAGTTCACTTCAGTGAGCAAATGAAACGATATTGTTGTCAATTTAGGTGCAACAAAGAGCAGCGGCGTGTCCCGTTCGTCCCTTTCTATCCTTTCTATCAGACAAGGACAAGACAGAACAAACAGCATGCATGATGAGAGAAGGAGAGAGTGAGGGAGAGCTATAAAGCTAGAGGGGGACGGACTGATAGCTCCCGTAACAACAAAGGCAAACAACAACAAATTGCATGTCCTTCCGCCTTAGGTTGCAACACACACGACACACAACACACAACACAACACAATATACAACGCACTCATATTTACTTTGTTCGGAGAGAGAGAGTAAAGGATCCTGTTCGTCCTGCAACTCCTCGTTGCAGCTGCAGCTGCAGCATTAATGAAAACTGCAAGCGACCTGACGTGGAAATGCGGGGAAATTCGGGTGGCAAGCAGGACACAGGACACAGGACACAGCGTGGCAGCACCACCTTTATTAACCGAAAGCGGGGAGAGAAAAGCGGGTAGAAAAGCGGGTAGAAAAGCTTTCCCAGAATTGGACAATATTTTTAGCCACTTTCCAGGGTCTGATTTTCCTTCGGGTGATCTAGGATAATTGCCAACTAAACTGAGCTTAATGGCTTGGCAAAAGGGTCCCCAATTTGGGGCCAAAGTGGCTCCAACATAGTTGCATTTTTAGTTAAAACAATAAATATATATGTTTGAGCTGGAGATTTTTCAACAGATTTCGCAGATTCCCTTATCCGGAAAACCGAAAATAATTGCCTGCTAGCCGAATCTTTGGTCCGAATAAACCTGGCTAAAAGGTAAATAGTTCAATGGCCATGTAAATAAAGCAAATCGCTTCGAATTTGCAACTAAATTGAGATAGATGGAACGCAGTGATTTATCTGAAATATAAACTGACACCGGTTAGTAAACAGTTTGCGTTGGCTGATAGCTACAGAGATATATATATATATATTTTTAAATAGATACGCATTTTAATTGCATGGACAGTTTGACTGTATCTCGGGAATGAAATCAATCGATTTTTCGGTAGTTTATCTTTGGTTTTGTTTTGATTGAATTAAAAGTGATTTAAATAACTAGGCTTAGACGGGTTTAAAAGTGATAAATCAGCAAATAAAGTGTACAAAAAGATACGTTATTTTAGTTACATGTTGAATTAAAATAATATTTTCTTCACAGAAATTCCCGCTTTCTATTATAATATTTTAAGGCAGGAGAACAGTTCCTATTCCAGGCGCATAAATTTCCTCAAAAACTTTTAACCAAATATTTTTGAATAGACAGAGTTTGCATTTATTATCGATAGATGGGTTGATAAATAGATGGTTCAATAGATGAATAAGTTAAATAAATAAATAAATTAGGCTTTAAAATTACGCATAGACTAACACTAGACACGGACAGCTGAGCGGAGCAGTGAGAAATGGCTTTATCCTGTTGGCTCTCTTCCTTCGCTTTCGACTTTTCCCAAAAATTAGAGCCTGACAACCTCAACGCCCTGAGGGGCAAACAGGGATTCGGCTGCCAATTTCAGCTTTTCGTTGACCAATTTGGCGATTTTGGGCGTGCGTCGCCACACAAACTCGCGGGTGCGGTCGTGATTGTCCTTGCTCTCCACCTCCACCTGGGAACAGTCAAAACAGAACGGAAAGTCAACGAATGTCACTTCAGGATGTCAAAGCTTAATTGGTCAAAGGATTGACCAGGACCAGGACTCACCTGCTTGGGCTGCTGCACCTTGATGGACATCAGGGTGGCCCGATCGTCCAGGACACTGAACTTGATGCGTCCGATCATCTCGTTGGTCCTGGCCGTGGCGCTCTTCACGCTCCTCACGCTGCCCTTCTTGAAGGACTTCTGCACGCGCAGGATCAGTGGTCCCAGCGTGAACTTTGCCTTGATCGTCGAGTTGCGTCCCTCGGCATCGCTGATCACCTTCACGTTGCCCACGCGCTTCAGGGAGGCCAATCCGGAGAGGCTACCCTCGGCCTTTTGGAGCTTCTCCACCTCGGCACCCGCCTTCGAGGACCCCGCCGGCTGATTGTAGTTACCAGATTTCAGGCCAGCCGCCTTTTTCGTGCTGTTGTGCTTGTTGTTCTGGCTGTTGTTGTTGTTGGTCGACGAGGACTTCTTTTGACCAGATTTCGGACGGGAGACCGTGCGCGTTTCCGCCTTCGCTGACTGTGAACCGGTGGCATCGTTGGCAGGAGCAGCAGGGGCAGCAGCAGAGTCCTGCGATTCGCTGGGCTTCTTTTCCACGGCTTTGATGGCCAGCTCGGACTGTAATTGCGTCAATTGCTCCTGCAGCTTCACCGCAGCCTCCTGTGCGGCCTTCTCCTGATTGCTGCCACTGGAACGAGGCTCCGAGCGCGTGTTCTTCCTGCAAAATGTTGGGGGGGGGGGGCGAAATTTAAGTTCAATCGTCAAAATGCCTGAAGTTGAATTTAGTGAAAGTTGCCATGCTTTCAATTTGGGTTTCTTTTCTTTAAAATGTTGGTTTTTATACAAGTCTGTGTTGACTTACCACAGGTTAAAGGGTTAGATACCTTTAAATAGCCTTGGAGATGTAAAATCACAAAATGTTTTTAAGCTAACAATTTTGTTAGATATTTAGACAGTACTAAAATTCATAGATTTACTTAAAAATATTTTACATTTACTGCTTTATTATCTTCCTTAATTTTTGTACATTTCTTTAAGTTTAAACTAATATCTTTTCTCGATTTTGTGAGCCTTGTTCTGGCCCTTTTTTCTCAGGTATTCCTGGTGGTTATGTCAC
The DNA here is from genome assembly GCA_008042585.1 of Drosophila punjabiensis. NCBI lineage: Eukaryota > Metazoa > Arthropoda > Insecta > Diptera > Drosophilidae > Drosophila > Drosophila punjabiensis. The sequence goes on from VNJR01003832.1 coordinate 86,401, forward strand.
ACCTTGTGTTGTCTGCCGACTCTGGCAGCAATAACGTCTACACAAGCAATGCAGAATTGACTGAAAATCATTTTCAAAGGATATCTATGATATTAGTTTCACAATCTCAAGAACACATAAAGCTTCAGTTCACCAAAAGTCGCTTATACACACATAATAATTTATGTTTTTCCAACAAACATGTTCCACATACATATCTAACTTCTAACTTGTATTTCTCTTAACACAAAAAATCCCAGTTTAATATATATTTTCACAAAGTACATAAAATACCTTAAAACATCATGTCCATTTCCTTATATTTGTAGAAGGCAAAGCATTCTTGTATCAAAGTGTAAGCTGAATTCTTTGTGCAAATTAATGTTTTGCAAATGAAGTTTCCCCAAAACATTAACTTAATTCAAATTAAAAAAGTATAAACAAACAAAGCTTTAGTTCAACTTACAGCTTCTTGTGACCTCCGATCTCGCTGGTGGTGATCTCCTTCCTGAGACTGCCCTTCAGTCCTACAGGCGAGGCCGATCGTCCTGCCAGACGGACAACGAAGGGATCAAAGTTATCCGCCACGATGCGGTTGATCCTCGAGAAGATGGCGTCGATGAAATGATTGTGACGGGTCTGGAAGGCATCCGAGGACATGTCGATGACGTTGTTCTTCAGGTCACCTGCAGGACGGGTCAAAGGGGATGAGGCGGGGGGAAGGCGGGAAAATGTTCACATTAGTTCGGTTCAGCTGAACACAATAAAAGTTCGATTCGAGGGCGGTGGGCGGACATTGTGGCTTTCCTTTCAGTGAAAGAGAGAAAGACTGAGTGAGTGAGTGAGTGTGTGAGTGTGTGTGGGTGTTTGAGAGACTTTTCCACAGGCTTCGCTTTGTTTTCCACCTCTAATTACATTCGGCAGAGAGTGTGTGTGCGGCATAGTGTGTGTTTTGTCCTGACCACAACACACTCGCAGTGATTATTCGTATGCGTGTGTGAGGTAGTGCGTGTGTGTGCGTGTCGGTGGCAGGGGTTAGCAAATAATGTAAAAAAGGATTTCCGACATCAAGGACTCTTCCCCAACAACATGCACAGGCTTCGTGCATTAATATCAGTCCCATAACCCCAACGGAGCGAAGCAATTTACAGCACTTTCCCAGTCATAAATCATTGAAACTTTAGTGTTAATTAATAGGGTGCTTAATCATCTGATAATTAAGTGATTTGTTGTCGCTTTTTAAATCTCGCCAAATAATTATTAAATATTGATTTGAGCTGCCTTGAGGATATAATTATAATTTAACAAGGCTTTAACTTGAAATGAAATGGGAGCTACAGAAAATATTTATTGGTATTTTATTCTGTACATTAATGTTTTAATAAATAAAATAGTATTTAAAAAACAAATTAATAAGATAAATAAATTAATATTTAAATAACAAATTGATAAGAAAATATTTAAATTTAAATTATGATCTTGTTATTTATCATTAAAGATTTTATTGATAATTAAACACTTTAAAATCAAACAATAAAAAAGTTAAATAGAGTATAAAAAGCATATGTCTACTTTTTACATGTTTAAGCTTGAAAGAAGCTAATAAGCCTGACCTTTTTATGTCTATCAGTAGTTGTTCTTTATTGGTTTAATTATAAATAGATTATATTGCCCAGAATAGTTAACCTGTGTTAATCACTTTTCAAGTCACCAAATGGAAACTGATGACAACTTGTGTCTACCTCTTAAAATATTAATATTAGCAGGTGTCTATTATTAAACCTCTCTATTTAAAAGTCTAAAAAAAGGAACTCAACAAAAGTTTTGTTTATTTTTAAGTCTCCTAAATTTTTAATTTAATAAGTTTGGTTTTCCAGACTAGACCTCTAATTAAAATTAACTTTTTCCCGGAAGTCCCGAAAAATGCTGGAAAACCCTTAGTTAGCGGACACTTAACCCCAGAAATAATTCATTTCCGAGGGTGTCACAGTGTGACATTATGTGCAGCGATTCGCCAGGAGGTTCCTCCGCTCCCCCCCAGGACCTAATCCGTGTCTCCTGCTTATCGCGGTGACCCATCGCCCCCCCAGCCCTGCCCTCTGTGGGTCAGTGTCTCCGCAAGCGGATATAATCTCACACTCGACCGCCGTGGGAAGTGATGAGGTACTAATGTACTTTTTGCATGTCGACTCCCCACGCCCCCTTAAGTACTCGCCCACGCCCAAGCCGTTCTCAGTATAGGGTTCAGTTTTAGCATTTGCCCTTTTCCCGTGCCCGTTAATTGAAGTAAAAATTGTAAATTTAAAGCGGCATATTCTAAAATAGATAATCGTGTGTGGGGGCCACCTGACTAAGGGTGAGAAATGCACAATTACACTACGGATAAGCTCAGGATCTGGCAACTAATTAGAGCGAATGTTACGGCTTCGGATGGATGGTGTACCGTGAGATAGCACGTGCATTACATTAATGACAGAAGCTGCTAATGATGGGAGTGTATAAGAGAGAGAAAGAGAACGTGTGGAGGTACAGAGATAGAGTCAGACACATAGAGAGTAGAGTAGAGAGAGAGAGAGAGAGTAGAAGAGACCCAAATACCTGGCCTAAGGTGACGCTTGAAAGTATGCTACGGATAGTGAGAGACAATATTTTCCCATTAAAAATCGCACAGCTTATTTCATTTCGCAAATTTATTTAAGCAAATTTTTCGTGTTGGTTTTTGTGGTTTGTTCTTCGTCATCTTGCTTGCTTGTTTGTTTGTTTTCTTTTTACAATAAATAATAAATAAATAAATAAATAAATAATAAATTACAAATTAAATGACCTAAAACGCAAAAGTTTAACAATTCTCTAGATTTTTTTCTCCATTGTTTGTTTGTTCGTTCTTTTGTGAAATTTTGCGCTGCCTTTCAAGCGTTCAACTTTTAGCTACAATTCATTGTGAGTTTAATATTTTTTTTGTTTTTTTGTACAAAATTTGCGTTATTTACGTTTGGAAAATTATGCGAGCCGAAAAAAAGACAGAAAGATAGAGCCAAACATTTACATTTACATTTTGTTTTCAATGTTCAATTGTAAGCCAAATGTGTGAAAGCAAGAGAGCGATAGTTCTTAAATGCGTGTGTGCTTGCGTGTGTGTGTGAGTGCATGAGAGAAACAGACATAGATACATAGAGAGAGAGATAGAGGGAGAGTATTACATCATGATACATTATTCCGAATCTGATCGATTTAATTACACAAATAAATAAATTTGGGAGATTACAACTAGAAATAAATAAATTACACTAAGTGAACAATTCTTAATTTGCTTTTGTTGTGTGTTGTTGGTGTTACATCAATTTAGCTAAAAGTGTGTGTAAAGAGGGAGTGTGTGTGTGTGGGAGAGACAGATATGTATGTGGATGTGTTGTGAGAGGAAAGGAGAGCAAGGGAAGCCTTTCTTTTTTGTGTTTATCTCTCTTCTAACGGCTCTTCTCTTGCTCTGAGGTTCTTCTCAGGATTCTTCTTCCATTCTCTTCATCTTCTGCGACTTCTTCTTCATCATCTTCTGCTTTGTGTTCTCTTTTGTTTTTTATTCGGGAAATTCAACAAAATTGTGCTTGGGCATTAAACATGTTGCTGTTGCAACTGCAATCTCTGTTGCAGGTTGCATGTTGCTCTGGTGCTTTATAGTTGCTGTTTTTTTCTCATTTTTTGTCGTGTGAAACAGTCCGTGCGTAAATAACTCAACAATTGTGCGTTGGGGAATGGGAAATTCGGGTGTTTTATGGGGGAAAATTGTGCAGTTGTTGTTTTGCAGATAGTTTGACTAGCACCAAACTCTCGATAAATAGCATCCCCTAAGGGTCTAGGGGATGCATAAACGTATTTACTTAACTCAGTTTCATTTTGTTTTCTTTTTTCTTTTTTTGTTTTTTTGCAATAAATTATAGGGTAGCGAGGGGGGTGGTGGGGGAAGAGGATAGTCAGTGCAGGCAAAGATTGCAAAAGTCCGGATCGCGTCCTGCCCCATTTTGGGAGTGAAAAATGTCTAGAAAATTCGCTTTCCTTTCTTGATTTTGTTTTTGATTTTTTTCGGGGCTTCTCGTCGTCATTCTTTGTTGCTGTTGTGGAGGTCCCTGTCTTTAGTTGTTGTTGTTGTTTTCTGGTTGTGTTGTTCAGGTTTCTGTTGTTGTTGTTTTTTGTTGTTCAGCAATTTAATGTTTGGTTAATGCTTCAGCTCTTTTTTGGCCTTCTTGGAGGGACTTGTTGATTTCTTGGCCTTGGTTTCTTTCGTCGCCGTTTCCGACTTCGATTTGGACTCACGTGCTTCGCGGGCCTCGATGATGTCATCGCCAATGATGTCATCGTCGTCGTCGTCATCATCATCATCGGCCTCCTCGTCATCGTCGCCGGCGATACCTGTAATATCACCAATTTCATCGACTCCATCATCAATATCATCATCATCATCATCGTCCTCGTCCTCGTCATCATCATACTCGTCGTCCTCGTCCTCGTCGTTAATGTTGTTGTTTTTGTCAGAGTCGGCGGCGCCAGTTGCAACAATCCCCGGAGCAACGCCTGCAACACCTTGTGTTGCAAGTGGCCCCAAGGTCGCCGCACTGGCCACCGGATTATTATTGTTGTTGTTGTTAATGATGTTATTCTGGTTGTTGGTTAGAGTGTTCTTGGTGACTGTTGCTGTCGCATGCTGAGATGTTGCCGTTGCTGGCTGCTGCTGCAGCAGCTTGTTCGTTTGTTTCTGTTGTTCGTCAATTGCAAGGGTGCTACTTAAACTAGTTGTGCCACCACTAACACCATCTACAAGTGCGTCTTCATCGTAAAAAACATTTTGTTCACCTTCTTGGTTGTTGCTGCTGGCAGCCGCAGCCTGGGCTGGTGCCACGGCAGCGGAAACGGACTCATCGGCGGCATTTCCGGCGGCCACGGGCTCAGCCGCATTACCGGACTCGGCGGGCAGATCAACGCCATCGGAGATGCCAGAGCTCACCGAGGAGGCGGCGGCGGGAGCCACTTCATCCAGAGTCTGGGCGGGAGCAGCGGCAACGGAGCTCTGCTGGGCGCTGGCGGCGGGCGCAGCCTCATCATCGTCGTCCTCATCATCGTCATCTGAAATGGATGCAGGTGGTATTAGAAACCATACAACACTCTGTCTGTTCTTTACTTACCTCCCAGGATGTCATCGAACAGCCTGTCCAGATAGTCATCATCGTCATCATCCTCTTCATCATCATCGCTGGCAGTGGCCGCCGGGGCAGCCTGTCCCTGGGGCGTGTCATCCTCCTCCTCATCATCGTCGTCCTCCTCCTCGTCATCATCTGAAAGTCCCGAAATCAAAAGAACTTTGTTACCCAAGGAGAAGGGACCACACGTGGGGAGAGTCACAAAAAATGTCGGTTAATAAAAGCAGGACAAATATCATTTTTGGCTATTGGGTGCTCTTTGCATTTGCTCAGTGGTTCGAGTGGTTCATACAGTTCAGTGGATCATACAGTTCAAACAGTTTACAGTGGTGCTGGTGGTGGTGGTTGTGGGTGCTGCCTGGTGCATTCAGTGATCTACAAGGCGATCGTATCGCTAAACCTACCATCATCATCGTCAATTAGATCTCCTAGATCGGGCTCATCGTCATCGTCCTCATCGTCATCGTCGTCCTCATCATCGTCAGCGGGAGCCACCGCTGGAGCCACATCATTGTTAACCGTCTGCTGGCGGGACACTGCTCGCTCGCTCCTCGAAAGACGCTGCAGGGGAGACGCCTCGATTTGGAGCAGCAACGCGCTCAGCACGCACAGCAAAATCACGAACTTCATTGTGTTAGATCTGGAAGGGAAGAAAAAGGAAGTGTTTATAAGTAATTGTAAAATAATTTCACATAAATCCCTTTACAAGGTCCTTAAAAGAACTAAAATATCACGAAATTTATACATTTTTCTGTGACATCTTATAGCCACCTATTTCTCTCTGTGCAATCACTTTCTTTTTTTCACATTTTGGGAAAATTACACATTTAGTGGTACATAAGCTTCGGTCAGCAGTTGTTCGGTCAATAAGCCAGCCACTGAAGAAAGCAGACAAAGGAGCGCCGCGCTTTTGAGAGTGCGAGTGTAAACATGTTTTTGAGCTGCGCCTCAAAGCAGCCGCCGGCGAGCTGTTCACATGTCCAGTTTGCTGGCACTTGACACACAGCAGCAACAGCAACAGTTCCAACACCACCAACAGCAGCAACAGCAACATCAGCAGCAGCAGCAACATCAGCAGCAGCAGCAGCAGCAACCTGAGCAACAACAACACCTTTTTGGACAGCTGCAGGCGCCACAGTGGCAGGTGAAGGTAAGACGATGAGCAAGTCTCACCCTCTCTTAAAGGAAACAAGGGAAAAAGTTCTTGAAGGAAACTTGAAGTTTTTGAAAAATATTATATAGTACTTTCTTTCGTAAACCATACATCTTTCTCAGGTTATTCTAGATTTTTTTGCAGACTAATAAGAAGGATGTAAAGTTGCTTCAATCATTTATTTATTATTATCTTGTCTGTTTTCTATTTTTTTATATTTTTATATAAATTTTTCGCAGGGTATTCCCAAATTCGTTTGAGTCTAATCCGCGACAGCTATCATTGTTACTGCCATGCTGTGTTGCCTGTTGTTTCCATTGCTGGTGGCTTTTTAGCCATGACAATCAGCACGACCAACAGCCAACGGCAATAGCAAACAACCGCAGCAATTGTTGCCGTTGTTGCCTCTGCTGCTGTTGCTGTTGTTGCTGCTGTTATTGTCGCAGCAGTGTCAAGTGCGGCTGCTGCGGGCTCAGTGAAAGCGACTTCGACGCCGACCGAGGCAGCAACACTGCTGCTGCTGCTGCTGCTGCGTGGCCGCTTATTGAAAAATGAGCAAAGCGCTTTCTGGAAATCAAGTCCGACGCTGATAAGCAAACGGCAAAGTGGCCATAAAGCAAAGTGAAAACCCAGTGACCCACTGGCCAACTGCAGCAGCAGCAGCAGCAGTAGCAGTAGCAGCAGTAGTAGCAGCAGCAGCAGCAGCATAAGCGAGAGCAACACAACACAGCTGCAGCGACTTTGAGTGGATTTTGGCTTTGGGTTTTAGGTCTCAGTTTTGATAAGCCGCCAAGTCGCTGTTTTATGGCCTTTTCAATGTCTCAAGTTCCGCGAAGTGGAAGACAGCCAGCAGCTAGCAGCAGCCAGAGCAACCAGAGCATCGCACCGTCTCCGCTTAATTAAAAGTTTCACGGAGAACAGAGCACAGCTACCGAACGGTGTTTATTAAATACCGTTGGGTTGCTCCTCCAGGCAAATACCTTGGAGATTCTCCTGAGTTCTTAGGCATAAATAAGATGACATATCACCTGTCTCGGGAACAGTGGGTGTAAATTACAGGACAAAATATGAGACTCTTCAAGAGATTTGTTTACAAAAGTCCTAAAGATATAATGAGTTTTTTTTCAAGAAGTTTTTGTTATGAAGAATTTTGATTGTGTGCCTTGAGATGCTTGTCTGTCAAATGTTATTTTGTGAGGTATTTATAGCAGTAATATTTTGAGAGATAGAATGTATAAATAACAGAGAATAACCAAGGAATGTATATTAATCATGGGGTTTGGATTAACCAAGGTTATGGTGAGCTTATAAAGTAGGTAAGTAGTTATCCGCGGTATCAATATAACCCTTTTAGCATACTTCCACTAAACCCACTGTTGTATCCCTTTCTTCTTCTTGATTTTTCCCACGCTTAGATGCGTCCTTCTGTTTCGAAGTACTTATAAACTCCTGCCTATTGAAGTCTTGAGGAAATTGCATTTACTTTGCACACCGTCCCCGCTTATATCCTCCTCCTCCTCCCGCCACAATGCACTTTTATCTACCATTTTTCTCACCGAAACTCGGAGCATTTCACGCGTCATGCCGCAAGAAAAGCTAAAGGGGGAAGGAGCTCATAGAGTTTGGTGGAAGGGTTGATGGCTTGAAGGGTTGAAGGGTAAAAACTGAAGGGCAGGCAACAATGCAATGCAAAACTTCTGACAAGCGTGGGACACAAGAGGAGAGCGAGTGAGCGAGTCGGTGTGAAGTTTTTGTCTTGTGAATCACTTGCCTCTCTCTCCGTCTTCCTCTCCATTGGTTCTTTTCCTTCCAGCAGCCAGTCTTCTTCTGGCTCTGGTTCTTCCTAGTCTATTGTAGGAACTAACTCATATGGAACGCTGCTCCCACTATACAATATTTTAATGCCCCCATAGAAAAACGCAGCTAACCGTGTGTGCATTCTACATTAATATTCATGTGCGTGATGCTGATGGGGAAGATACCAAGCCCGATACACTGAACGAAAATAAAAGAGTATATAAAATAACAAATAAGTCTAAAAGATGATCTAAAGAAAAAGAAAATGGGTTGTATTGGGGAAAACTAAACGGAATTTCTCTGTTAGGAAGCGAGTAAATGGGTTTCCAGAACTATTTTATAGTTTTTGAAGAAGTCTTTTACTTTTAAATTATTAATAAAATCTATATTAATCTATATAATATCTACACCTCCTGCTTTATGTTAATATAGGAAAAACTCTTTAAAAATATAAATTCCCTTCTTAAAATTGTTTACAGTGCTTTTTGGTTCATGTTTGCTGTGCACTTGCACGTCACACAGCCAGCAAAAATTACTTAAGCTCCACTCAGGGGAGCCTCTGAGATCGGAGGAGCCGCCGTCGGGTTCCGGGGGCAGGGAAGCTATTGAAGGCGCTGAGGCCTGAGGCGAGGCAGCTGCCACTTGACGTGGCGACGTGGTAGTCCTCCTCCTCCATCGCCTTCCCCGGAAGCTCAGCTCCTGGCCAGCATTGTCATATCAGCGTCATATCAATAAATATGCAGGCAACCCACAAAAGGCCACGTGCAGACGGGATTTGCATAGAGTTCTCCCCCCCCTTGAAACCACACCCATGTTCACCTGATTTCATCCCAGGACCTGGGATCCTTCTTTGTGCGAGTTTGTCTCATATGTTTGCGGAGCCTTGTCTTTGCAGCTGCGTTGCAGTTAATTTTCCAAGACAATGGCCCACGAGGTGGTGTGGAAAAATAAGCTTTACACGTGACGCCTCAACGACCACGCCCCCCCTGTAAATTTTCCAGTAAGCGTTTTTCTGGGCGCAGCTGCAGCTAAGAGATTTTTTTGTGTGTGAAGAGGTTGGTAAATCAGAGAAAAACGAAAGAAAATGGAGAATTGTTTCTTGAAGAGAAGCAGAGTTTACTTTGAAGAGTATTGCAGGGTGAGAAAAATCAACAAAAAGAAATTCTTATAGATTTTGAATAAATTTAACTATTATGGGAATAAGATACCTTCGATTTCTTTAAATGAGTTTTGTTCTTTAGCTTTTTAAACCCAAAACACTTCCTAAACAGGCTCAAAATTATATAATTTTCAATGGGAGATTTCCCATTTTTCAAAGTGCACTCTCTACGCAAAAGTTTCTTTGGTTCTGCCCTGTGTTTTTTTCGTGTTTAGCTCTGAACCTCGAAGCATTTCCTTTTCGCATGCATTCGCACGTCACTTGAATTAGGACTTTGTTATCGTCGCGTCAGCGCCACCTGGCGGAACAAGCTGGCAGCTCTGGCCGGCCAGGGGATTCCCCGCAATTTTTTTCCTCCGCTGACTGACAAGCTGCATAAACTTGAAACTTGGTCCACGAACAACTAACGAGAGGAAGGAAAAAAAAATAAGGCAAAAGTGTACAACGAATTTGGAGCCACTCGAATTTCGTGGCAGACTTTGCTCTGTTAATAGCTTGTCCTTGCTGCAAGTTTGCGTCCCCTTGAAAAGCAGTGTGTTTTGTTTTGGCAGCAAAGTGCTGCTGATGCTGGCCAGTGTAAACAGTGTAAACTATATAACTTGGCTGATTCCGAGATGGTGCCGAGGCTGGAGCCGGCACCAGGAAACACTTAAATTAACTGCTTCAAGTCGCCCGAATGTGGGTCAGCTGGGCAGAAGAAACCTGAGAGCCACGAGAGATGATTACTCAACTTGGTCCGCCTTGGATCCGCACATACTATAGTTTCGGTTTGGTCTGCTGACCGCAGAGCTCCAAACAACATCAGCAGCAGCAGTAGCACATGTGAAAATGGAGCGACACATAAAAACCAGAGAGAGAGAGGGAAATGGCCAGGGAAAGACTGTATTGTACTTGGCCCTAAATTGCCGCAGATACAATTTATGACCCGGCCAGTTAAGAGTCCGACTCCGGGTACAAGTTGCCTTCCGCAGTTGAAAATCAATTAAAAGTTCTTGCCCAAGACGTTCTGGCCATTCCAAGGCTGGGCTTTATGGCTAGTTTTATTTTTTCTTTTCCCCCAGAAAGTGGGGGAAACTGGGGAAAAACTATGCATGCAAACGCTTAGATTTTCCCACAGAAACAAAAAAAGAAATATATAAAACTGTACAGGGTTAAATGGAACAGATCGAAATCGCTGGTAATCCTCAACACTTTCACACTGTTTTTCAGTCCAATGCCACAGACTTGACTTGACTTTAAGAAGTAGGTGAGAACACTCATAATATTTTCACACAGCTGAATCGATGATAATCCTTTGAGGCTTAGCACAGCTGCTCAGATGACTGTGAAGTTTTCGCAGAAATTAATAACAGTCTAGTGAATTTTATGCATATATATATGCTGATTTTATAAACATATATATTCCCAGAGAGAATTTCCCTAGACTTGGCATGTATTTGAAGCAAGGCCAAGACACTCTGTATAAATTGTTAGATTTCACAAGTCTTTTGTGGCTTGAAATCAAATGTTGAAGTTAGCAATTAGATAATGAATGAAAAACTACACTTGGAGCTCACTAAACTCAAAAAATTTTAAGGGGAATAGAAATTAGTATTAATAAATAATATTTAATTTATGAAGCTACGAAAAATACAAAATAAATACTGGCCAGTGGAATATAATTTAATAAAAGTATTTTTTCATGTTTAAGAAATATTCAGAGCTAGCTAGATATTCCAACTGCACAAAATATTTCCATAATTAGTAGTCCTTTGAATCTTAAGTGCACATCCATTTAAAAGTATTATAAAATACAAATGAAGCTATTTAGTCCTTTTTGTTAAGGCCGTTTTTTAACCTTGATTTTTTAAAGACAATTTAGAAATGAAAAAATCGAGGAATAATCACACGAACGGTATTTAATTGCCGTAAAATCCTCTCCGCTGTCACACAGATTTTCTTTCGTATTATTTGTTTAATCCAAAGGCTAACCTTGATCGTGGCACAGAATAACCGATAACAACCGATATTAAAGTGAATTTAGTTATAGTTTCGACCGATCTCCTCGAGTTGCCGTTGAAGACTGTCGCTGGCGGATCGCTTCTGGGATGGTTTTGAGTTTTCAGTGGGCTTTGAGCTTCGGGTTTTGGGGTTCGAGGCCCCTCTACTGATTCTTTGACGGTGAGACTTGACTTTCTTTTTTGTTACTGCCGCTCTTTACCTGTTTTTTTTTTTTCTGGCGATTCGATTCGAGTCGATTGTAGATTCTGGCCTGAGCTTGGCTCTTCTGCAGCTTTCGGATTTTCGAAATTCAGTTCTCGCTTTTCCAAACACCGCCGCGCACACAACTGTCTCGCTCGACTGACCGTCTGCAACTGATCGCTGGCAGGCAGCTCCGCTTACCAGCTTACCAACTACCAACTTTACAACTTGGCCAAGAGCCGAAGCGCACTCGAGAGTGCCCAGGGAGTGCTCTCTCCATCTCTCCAACTCTCTGTTTCTCTCTGAGCCCGATTCCTTAATTAATTTGACGAGCTGGGCTGGTCCGGTCGGGTCTGGGAAAGTATTTGGCACACTAAGCGGCCAGCTCTAACAGTTAGCGGCTTGTCAGGCACTCCACTGGCAACTCCCCGGCTCCAAGTGAGTTATGACCTAAGATCTTAGATCGAAGATCCAGCACGGGCGAGTCTCGTTGATGGCAGGGCTGTCCGTCTTTTATGACAGCTCTAAATAGAACAAAGTCTGGTAATGGTTATCTATTTAAATTCAATTTGAAATCAATCGAAAAATGAATTGGAATGGGAATGTCTGCATAAAATAAATTAAATGCATTTTTACTTTTTTATGGATATGTTAAAACGGTTAAATTTGTTTAATTAGGCGAGCGACCTCTTTGAAATTTGAAGCTTGAATGTATTTTGATATTATAATCGCCTTTCTTAAGACTTAGTCATGTGTTATGACTCATTTTTAGTAGGAGACTTGTTATGATTTTTAAACATTATTTCTGGGAAACATAAAGATGTTCAAATTATATATAAATATTAAGCAATATATGAATGAAAGACTTTAATTTTAAATGCAGTATAAATTCACATAAAATATATTTTAGTATAACGAATTTGGTCATAAAGATGCGACTTCTTAGTACAGCTAAAAATGTAAAGAAAGATATACGCAACCACCAAAAGGTTGTTTAACTATGAATAGGTATTATTATAAGTATGACAAATTCTTAATTTAAATACAAATGAGATTTTTGAGTGATCTACAATGCAATAATATATGAATGATTGATATGATATGATATGAATGATAATATATTATATATAATTTATATAATAAAACCAGACTTGTATTAAAAGCTCCAATATTTTTTAAATGCCTTAAAAATAATAATCTTAAATTATTCAACATTCCTTATCATTTTCGCAAAGCACTCCACTTTAAATTTGTTTATTTTTGTAATTAAATAAAATTCCTCCCATTGCTTTCCTCAAGAATTTAGCACCACTATTACTTTTTTATATATTTTTTTGCCACCTGGAGTTGCGAATCACGGAGTGGTTTATGGCGCTTATTGATTTTATTCAGTCATCGTTCCGCACCCTAACCCCATTCCGCATTCTGCCGGCCCCGGTCCCTATTCGATCCGATCCGATCCGGGCATATTATGCATATATAGACGACCATATATTCACGCATTTACATACGCGTACAACAAATAATAAAAGGCATTCCTCAAGTGCTAATTTTCTGCTTCTTCAAAGTGAAATCGCAGCGGGGCGGCGGCTGTTGGAAAAAAGAGTAAATACTTTTGATGGAAATACACACATCCGATGATAGATTGAGGTGCAATTAATTCGATTCGCCGCCCTGACTGGCGTTTCATTTTCAATGTCCGGGACGAGGAAAATTGACAGTCACTGCACTGGCACTCAAAGTCAAAGCTTTCCCACAAAACTCGGGAAAATTCAGTCAACTGAGGCAGCGGCCGCGGCGCTGGCAGAGGCAGAGCCTTCGACGTCAGCAGAGGCAGCGGCGGCGGCTCCAACAGTAAAACGTGTTCTACTCGTTTATAGCCTCCGCCGCTGCTGCTTCTTCTTGGGCAAAAGTTGTTTTTACTGTAGTGTAGCTGTCTATAACTTTCTTCGCAAGTTGTTGCTGCTATTGGCCAACTGGAGTCGATTTGAGCCAACTTAACTGGCTGTTTTGGAGTGCACGGGGAGAAATTGTGGGATCAGTTTAAAGATATAGAGTCAAGACGGTTGGGAATTAATAAAGAAACTTTTATTAGTTAATATTTCAGAGCTTAAAAATGATTATCCATCTAAAGTTATAACAGAAAACGTTATTAAATCAAAGTAAAATAACAGCAGAGATATATTAAGACTGTAACGCTTAAACCCGTTGGGAATTTTAGCTACAATTGAGATCAAAGTTTGCTTTTTTAATGAATAAAAATTCAACTAGAACTTTAGTCCTGTTAAACTTCAACTAAAACATCACAAAGAATTCTAGAACCTTAACAGTTTTCCACCCTCTTAAGATTTTTTTTTAAAGAATTCCAGATTTCTTCTCCATTTATTATTGATCAAATTTTCCAAATATTCTCCCAAACTACCCCAATATTTTCCCCCTGTGTACAGTAAGTCTCTGCGAAGCATTTCTGTTAACAGGTCAGTGGAGTTTTCTTAAACTTAGCCATCCAACTCAGCTCAATGCCGAAAGACAGAAACCGAAACCGAGACTGCAGACGCTTAGAGAGACTTGAGAGAATGTTACGAAATTTTATGTAATGTGCCAAAAAAAAAAACAAAAAAAATTCCAAAAAATATACAGAAAAATCTGAGAGGAAAAAACAAAAACAAAAACAAAGCTGTGCTCACTGAACACAATGCCCAGAAAACTTTCATTTCAAGGCAACAAACAACACTCTGCGCTTGGCCAAACTTTAACTATTTTCTAAGAGGGGAAGACTGAGTCGAGCCAAGTTCAAAAACCATATAATTTAACATTTTAATGGCTTAATACACTCTGACATTTGTTCGGTTTTGGGGTCGCCCAGGTGGCCAAAAGCCTCGTAGTTTCCCAAACCGAAAAAGGGAAAACAATCACATCAACACTTGGCATCTAACACACACCCCTCCTCCACCTCCCTTTGGTCTAATCAAAATCCTTCTTCTCTTAAATATTTCAGTTAACCAAGGGACCTGAGGGGGGCGGCTATTTTCCTGCTCCATTTGACTAATTAATTTCTGGCCAACTTGCCAGACTTTGGCTTATGTGAGGGGGGGGGGAGCCTGCTAAAAGTTTTTCCGGCTTATTAATTTTCGGTTGCACTTGTTGTTGTGTCAGTACTTTTTGTAGCTGTTGTTCGTTGTTCTGCCATTTAGTTTTCCAAGTCTTTTAGTTTTTCACCGCCCCCGTTGAAAATCTTCGCCATAGATTGGCAGCTCTAATTGAGAGTTTCCTCTCGCCTATTTAGCACTAGACACTCGGCAATTAATAATGCACGTCAAGTGCTTAAATGTTTTTCTAATTAATTTTTAATTTAAAAAGAGCAAGGAGGGAATTTCCTCTTAAAATGGGGTTACGAAGTATTTATTTATCTCTCAAATATGACATTTCTCTTTTTTATAATATTATTCCCACTGCATTTATTCCTTCACATAATTTAAATATGAAATTCAGGATTTAATCCGATTACTTTCCCACTTTCCCCGGAAGCTCCTTTCACCCTTTCACCTTTGCTGCCAATACTCCTTCTTCTTCGCTTTAACTCTTATCAGCTTACCACTAATTACCATTTCAGCGTTTACCGTTCACCGTTCTTAGCCATGAAACTCCTTATTAACGCGGTAATACCTACAAACCACCCAGCGAACTCTCCGCCCACGTACATTGTTCATTTAAGGCTCATTATTGCTCCTCGGCGTTCATTCAGGGCAATCCAATTATCCTCACTACTAACCCAACCAACCTCCGTCGACAATTAAAGCCATGAAATTATTTGATTACCAACGTTTTGTCGCTCTGTCTCAACCGAAAATTTCGCTTTTCTTTCCAGAGCACACGAAACAAAAGGCGGCACGAATTTTCTCTGTTTTTCCGCCAGCAACGTGTGGTTGGTGTAAGTCTTTAATTGTTGTTGAACAATTGGTAAGGTTTTTTCTCCTGCCGCTCTTCTTGGTGTAGTTTGTTGTTGTTGTTGTTGTGATTTTTGTGCATGCCGTTGGTGTAACTGTTGTTGTTGTAGGTGAGATTATGCATGAAAGCGTTTGTATGTGCTTGGAATAATCAAGTATGGCACTTTTTGTGAGAGGGGCGTGGCCAAAAGGGGGGCGCAAACGCTGCTTTTCACACGCGCCAACTGTCAATAAAATGATGTTGATGGAGGAGGATGGAGGAGGAAGTTCCCTTTCCCCTCTTCGGGGCTGTCAACTAATCGATTTTCAAAAGCAGCTTATAGTTAGTGGCTAATATTGCCACTGGCTGTTGCTGCCACTAATTTTGCTACTGTTGCTGCCACCGATGGTTGCTTCTGTGCCAATTGGTGTTGCCGCTGTGCGTGCGCTGATTAAATGCAAAATGCGTGCGGGCAATTTAGGTTTTTTTTTTTGTGTGTGTGTGTGTGTGTGTGGTTTTGGTTTTTTTGTTTTTGGTTTAAAGTGAATTCGAAATATATGTATGCATGCCGCTGCCAAACGAAAAGCGATGGACATTGTGGGGATTTGTATTTGGATTTGCGTTTGACGCCGCTGAATTTCATTTGCGCATTACATTCAATTTTTCATGCCGCCCCAGCACTGTCGCCGCCTTTTGGTTTCGTTTCGTTATTCGTTTTTATATTTCTATTATGTTTTTTATGAATTCATTCACGTACCGAACGCGCACAATAGGCAACTCAGCTCGAACTCTCTTGACCGTTAAGTTCCTGCACGGAGAGAAAATAGGAAAGCGAAAATGTTTAGGATGCAACTGAGGATATTTTTGAAGCACTCAGAAATAAGATGATGTTAAAGCTAATACAATATTAAATATGAGTGAATAATGAATAATATAAAGACTAAATAAAAAAATGAATTAATATATTAGGAAATGGCTTAAAAATAAATAAACAAATATTATAAGTCATCTTTTACCGGGTCCTAAAATATGTATTAATTAGGAAGTGAAGATTTGAAAATAAATATACAAGAGCTTTATCAAACTCTTATTTAATATTTATTAGAATATTTATAAGAATAATAATTAAAGGATAGGTATTAAGAGCAACTAAAAACATATAATTAATATTATAAATTTGATACCATAATTTATCAAGAAGTTAAATCTCTTTTATTTAAATTACATCCAATTAACTTTCATTTTCCCTTGTGACCATCTGACATTTTCCTTCTTCAAGGGAAGATAACAAATATGTAAGCAAATAAATGCAGTAAGCTCTAGTTTTTTTCTCTCCGTGTCCCTCTTCGACCGCCTTTGTCCGCCTCAAAGCTCATTTCGCATTCAATGGGCGAACGCATCCATCCATCGAACGAAAGCCAAGACAACCGAAGCAATTTCAATACAAGCGAACAAAATCAACGGCAACAAGAAATGGTAAATGAAAGTGCCCTCAAAAGGTTTTCTAAATTTGTACCTCCAAGTGCGCGAAGAAGAGTTTTTTTTTTTCCAATTCCTCCTCACTTTTTTTCTGTTGCTGTACGTTGGTTATTTTTTTTTTTCGTCGTATTTTTTACTCCGGCTTTTGAGGTTGGGCTTAATTGTGTCGCAGTGCAATGAATGACTGACTGACTGACTGCAGAGGGGACTCTCCGGCTTTCAATTAGCGAAAGTCCGATATGCATATGAAGCTGGTTCTACCCAAAACGGAATCGGAATCGGAATCTGAAACTGACTCGGAGACAGAGAAAGAAAAAGTTGTCGTCCCGGCGGACGCTGCTCATTAAAATTGGTATCTAATGAGCTGTTTATGCCTATTTTTACTTTCAGGTTAGCGGCTTCTATTTCTTTTCCAGCCAGGGCCAACAGCCAATAGCCAATGTCCGACAAGAAGGCCTATTCGAAGCTGACAGGTGGTGACACACAGAGAAAAATAACCATAACTAAGTCAAAAAAGCATAAATTTCAAATCGGAAAGCTTTTGTGTGCCAATAATTCTATAAATAAATATATAAATAAAAAATTTGCATACAGAATTTAAAGCTTTAGAAATTGAAAATTTTTGTCAAATTTTAGAAATTTTAATGATGTAACCCCTTACATTTTTTTTTAAAAATGTACTAAAATTTTGTTTCTTCCAAACTTGGCCAGATCGATTCGCCTTGCGATGCTGATCAAGAAAATATGTGGTTTGTAGGGTTGGAAATGACTCCTTCAACTTCTTTTCACTACAAATTTGAAACCCTGGAAGGTTACGCTCACTAAAATTAATTTTTCCCAGTGCATCCAACTGAGAGCGCAAATCCCGCTCTCGCACAGGAAGGGAAAGCTGCCGATGTAGGTGAGCGCGTGCTTGTGTGTGTTTGTGTGTTGGAAAGAGTCTTGTTTTACAGCTTCAAAGAAAAGCAAAAGTCTGAGGCACATTATGGCCAGAAATTGACATTCTTTGCCCCTCTCGGCCGCAGCCCCGCCACGCCCCCCTACCCCTTGGCACACATCTCGGCTGCCTGCCCCTGCAGCATCGGCAACACATCGAAAACAATTCGAACAACAAAAAAAAAAAAACAACACAAAATAAGAGAAGAAAAAATACCGAAAAAAAACTGGCTCCAGGCACTTTCTCTTTCTTTCACTGACGATAACGGACGACGCAGGCCAAGGAGGGTGGGGTGGGGGCGGGGGATGGGATGGACCCAGAGAGCACAACAACAACAATAACAACAACAACAGAAATGGGAAGCATACACAATCATCGACAAACATCGACAACAAATAGAAAAACAACAATCGGGCAATCGGCAATCGGAGTAAATAGACCAATTGCTCTTGTTGTTGCCCCAAAGCAATTTATAATTTATTTATGCCGCTAACACACACTCTTACCCTCGCACACACACGCACACACGGGTTATTGGCTGATGCTTCGTCTTGGTAATTGACACTTTAAGGCATTGAAATGTGGGCGTGGCCCACAAGCGACAACTACATTAACAAAATACCATTTACACTCATAAAACTGTCAAATTGAAGTGTCGACTTGCCTAACACGATGATGAGGAATTATGGCCCGTAGAATGGGGGGAGTCGGGGGTTTTGGCCAAATCAACGTCACTCCAATTTGATTCGAAAATCACACGTACTGGGTTTCAGATTAAGTTTATCTCTGGGGGAAATTTTCAAATGCTATTATGAGGAAATATATATCTCTCTCTAGGGGGGATGTCTTTAATAATAATGTGTAATTATGTGTTTTGATTAATTCAATTGGATTTCTGGTTGCTTAATTTAAAACATTAAAATTTACTCTAATCCATCATTTTACAGAGTTATACATTAAAATTTACTACTGATTTTGCTCTTTAATAATTACTAAAGGGCAAAATCAGTAGTAAACTTTAATGTGTAACTCTTTAAAATGATGGATTATTTTGAAGATTAAGTTGTAGACTTAAAATAAAATATTTAAGAATTATAAACATACAAATAAATAAGATTTGCTCATTAATTCTTCTTTGCTAAAATTATTTAAATATAATATTTATTAAATCTTGAACTGAACCCCCTTGAATTCCCTATAAAAACTTCCCCAAAAAACATAGAAAAATAGTTTACTTCAGCTTTAATCACCTTTAATCTTTCCCTAAGCTTTAACCTTGCGCTTAACTTTAATCCTGTAGTTAAACCCAAGCCAGAATGAACTCCCTGTGAGTTAAAGTTTATAAAACTACAATAACTAGCATTTGATTGGCACGCATAGATACAGGATACTCCCTCCCCCGGGCGGCTGTCGCTTTCCGCTTGGCTGGCAAAAGTTTAATTTGTATCTTTCATCTCCTGTCTGGCCGTAAAAGTTGCCTCTATTTCGGTGGCGCGAATTTCCACCGCCCTCTCTCCATATTTTAGGTTCAGGCAACCCCCATTTTCCCTTTTTATGACGCACACACGCACACGCCGGCGTAGAGTCGCGAATTTGACATTTACTATGTGACAGCGAAACTTGCGGAATGGAATTCCAGTCTTCCGGCTACCAAACTCGCTGACTAATTTAATGTTTTCGCTTTAACAACCATTTTAGTCACGAAAATCAATGCAAACGTCTGTCTGTGTTCGCTAATGAAACCGCAAGTCGGAACTTTTGCCGGTGGAAACTGGAGGAGCCCATCCATTTCCAATCAATAAATCAGCTCAGAGCTCGAAGGTTTCCTTGCCCAACTCCCTGCCCCTGCCCCTTTCCCTTATCAAATTCAATCAGAAAATTTAATAAATATGCAAATTTTCGGCCTGGCCGTGTAAAATTACATGGTACACGAGCATTTTTCGATTATCCTATTGCCAGGTCAGAGCTTCAGAGGGATTCACGATGAAGGCCCTCCTTTGATGGCCATTTAATTGTCATATCATATGGTGAAGTCATTAAATCAGGGAATAGTTTCGCTGTCGTTGGGGAAAAACGTGACTCAGCTGAATGAAAAGCTTTGGCATTGCGCAATTGTAGAAATTCGTGGTGGCGCTCGATTGAATTATGCAAGCCGAAGCCAGTGAGGCCACTTAACACACACGTTTAATTAAAGTCACTTTCTTTTCACACATCCGACTTGCTCTTACTCTGGCTTCGCTTTTTTGGCTTGCAAGTTGGTTTTTCACTTCGCGTTGCGTGTGCTGGGCATTAAATAATGTCATTTGAATTAACACCCAGCGGCGGCGGGGGGCGGCATTAGCATAAGTTCCCGCTCGGCCGCCAGTTGCTAGCATACTTTCGGGCGTCAGGTGAAAAATGAAAAGAGGGGAAAGGTGCACGCAGAATAAATATAAAAACAATAAAGTAGAGAAATAAATTTAAAAAGGAAAAATTTATGGCATACAAGTTTAAGGAAATCCTTAAATCTTTATTAAAGTTTATAGTTTTAAACTCACTTGTTTTTTTATATAAAATATGATATAAAAAACACCTGAATTTCTCGCAGTGCCTATAAATTTCCAGGAATAAATTGCGTGAGGCGTTGGCGTTGGCATGACCACTCGATGTCTGTCTCCGCTCGCGGCTGTCCGCGTTGTTAATAAGGTAAATATTTGCTAGGCCTTTCAGGGTCCTTTCACCTCTCCCTTCCCCTCCCTCAAAAAAAACCCACGCACACAAATCTGAACAGGATGTGCGAGGACGAGGACCTGAGCTTCAATTTTTTTATTCCTGGCGAGTGAGAGAGAAATTTAATTTGCATTTTGAAATGCAAATGTGTGCGCTCGACGAACTGACAGCTGTTTGGGCCTGTGTTCCCCTGTTCGGTGTTTTCTTCTAATTGGATGACTTTGGTTTTGGTCAGTTGCATTTCCCAGCCAGAAAATGGAACCGCCACAGGAGCAGGACTCGTAGTTGGAGTCGAGGAAAGCAAAGGAAGTGAAAGGTTTCGGACCGGGCAAATGTCTGAAATCAAATGTCAAATCCACATTGACTTGACGGCTAGTGAACCGGCCTAACCTTGCCAGGACCCGAAGCGACCTGCTGTCCTCCCTCTTAACTTCTAGTTGCACTGGAAGAAATTATTAGATTTAAGGAGAATAGAAAATATAGGAAATTAGCAAGAGAAAAACTACTTTTCAGCATTTTCTAAAGGAGATATTGATCTATAAAAAATATTTATAAATATTTATAGGAATTAAAAGTATTTAGTATCTTAGCTAGATTTCAGTAGAATATAATATTAATAGCTAATCCTTTAATTTTATATATTTACTATACTTTTTCAGTTATTGGCTAATCTTTTTTTTTACTTTTTACTTTACATTTTTAAGTTATTGCTCTATTTTTTTCTCACTGCATCAATCTCCTTTACCTGTGTCTTTGCCATGTCTTTTCTTTACGCTTCTCTTGCTGCTTATTGCCTCGGGGCTAAGCTGAAATCTTTGAGGATTTGTTTGTTGCCCTATCCCGGCTGCTCACTGCGAGTCCTGCGAGTCCTGTTCTGTCCTGTCCTGCCGGGCTATCCTCTCAGCTCTGTCTCAGCCACGAAAGGAAACCCAAGTTCCGGACGCAAATTCGATTTTCGTCGCATTTTTTGTTGTTGATTCCAATTCAATTTTCCCGGCGTTTAAGCAAAAGTTCCCCCCCAGCATCCGTGGAGTAAAGACGTGTGTTCGCTAATTACCTCAAGGGATCCAGTTAAGGCCTCGTTACCACTCGTGTGTACATCTTGCACACGAAGTCTATTTTTGGCCACTGCAACGCGGTGGCTGTTATTGTCGCGAGATCCAACAGCGATAAGCCAGACTTAGATCGTGTTGTTTTTTTTACCCCTCGCTTTGCGCGCTGCGTAAGCGGGAGGTTGTT